>JANKOD010000191.1:3011565-3052824 GCA_026284645.1 Erythroxylum acuminatum
GTAACTTCATGGGAGTATTAATAAGGGTATATTTATAATTTCATTAGCTTTCTTAATAAGCGTGCATTTTTCTAAAATGACTTTTATTTTGAATAGAAGGGAGTAAACTGTAGAATATGGAGCTTCATGTTAACCTGTTAAGAGTAGACCCGAAATCCTTGGTAACCTACGCACTAGACTACAACACTAGAAATCCTTGTAAACCTCTACAATAGGCTACAATAGGCTACAATCAGTTTTACCTCGTATGGTTAACTTCACACATAAATGGTAATATATAATTATAGCAGTGCTAGCAAATAATATATAACTCCCGTGCAAGAAGCTACGACCATTACGGGCACTTAATCGAGAAGTTCTGATTGATTTTTTCCAACAAAACAAAAGGAAAAGTTAATTAATCTGTTTTTTTTTTCTTAGCAGGCTATGCCGAATAGCCTGCCAAAAGTTTAAGGTACTTGGTTGGATTATCATTGAAGTAAAAAAGTTGGAAATGTTGGAATTGGACTAACCTCTTCGTTTTGCAGGCTTAAAGAAACTCGAAACGGTTTATTATTAAACAAATGTTGGAATCCAATGGAGATTTCATTAATGGGAGCATACTACAATTGTCAGTATAAATATGACAGGTTAGTGAGCAAAAGCACAAATTGCAGACATGTCTTCTCCAAAATTTGCCTCTACCTTTTATCTGTTTTCACTAGTACTTGTTCTTGAAGCTGTTGTCGGACTTGACCCCGTCAGTCATTCATGTTCAAACCCTATTCGCAATAGCAAAAGCAAATTTGAAACTAACCTGAAACTGGTCTTGAAATATCTCAATACATCGACTCCTGTTAAAGGTTTTTCGTTAGTTTCGCATGACAATGTACAAGGGCTTGCTCATTGTAAGGCTAACATCGCAAGCAGCAATTGCCAGACATGTATCAATCTGGCAAGCTCTGATATACGACACAAGTGTAAGTCGGAAAGTACAGCAGTCATTTGGTATGACGATTGTCTGTTAAAATACTCAACAGAGTACTTCTTTGGGAAAATCGACTTCCGTAACTACTACGTTGTGTTCAACCTCAAGAGTGCAAGCAGACCAGAGCGATTCAATGCTGAAAGAAACAAGTTTTTAGAACAGTTGATCAATGAGGCTTCGCTGGGCCACAACTTCGCAGCAAGTGGAGAGACTAGGATAAACAAACATGACCAGCTTTTTGGGTTTGCTCAATGCACAAACGATCTTCGTACTGGAAATGACTGCAAGAAATGCCTTAAGTTTGTACTAAAATTGGTTTTGGCAAATGCTGACGGTAAAATTGGTGGTCAAGCTGCAACAGGAAGTTGCTACATCAGATATGAGATGCGCCCTTTTTGAAAGAAGCACCCCAAAAAAAATTAAAAATAAATAGATAAAAGTCGTTTTATCCTGAAGTTCAGAATTTTTAGTTGGGGAAACTGATTCGTATGCCTTTCTGCTATACAAGAATTTCATGCTTTTGCCATTTTCCTGTTTGTTTTGGAAACTCGGGTTAATTTCTTTTAATAATAATAAATTCACCTTGAGTACTATTACCTGAATAAAGTGTGAACAATTGTACTGAAAAATCACACCAGGTAAATTCGTAGGAAAGACTGGAAGGGTCACAAATGATCTTAAAACTCAATTTCCTAGATAGAATTTTTCTAGACATATAATTTAATAGCACAATAATTCTACAGATTGGAGATAGATTGTCATTCTCTTTTTCCAGTATGAGTAGTTGTCTCCATTGAAGTACGGAGGCTTTGAGACGGATTGTCCTTTAAAACTTCTCATATTATTTGTCATGATCTATCACAAGTTGTAAAACACAAAAATGTGAAACCTCGCTCTAATACCAAATGATAAAGTAAATACACACAAGAGGGGAGTGAATTGTCTGTGACAAAAAAGATTCACAAGTTCTTTCAATTCGTATAATAAGCAAATCCTAGTTAACGAATAAAAACAGTAGAACCCTATCAAATGATAAAGCCTTTTAAACAACAGGAGCCTGTTAGGCGATAGGAACCTTTTGTGAGATAGGACCCTGCTTAAACGAAAGGAGCCTACTGAACAATAAATCATGTTAAAACAATTTAAAAACAGAAGGCACCTGTTAAAACTGAAAGGAATCTCTTGCAAGTTGAAAATATAAGGATCCTCTTGCTAAAAATAACACACACACAATATACTTCGAAAATTTAAAAGTTAAGGAGGGAGAGAGAAGGACGCAGTTGATTTATATTGGTTCAGCTAACAGCCAAGCCTACCTCCATTCCCCAAGTATCCAACTTGAGTATTTCACTATAAGAATCTGAGTATTAAATTTGATGAGCCTCTTTAAGCTCACAAGTACATATTTTTCAAGATTCTCTAACCTTCCACACTCGAAGTGTATAACAAGCTTCTAAAAGATCACAGAAAATAAAATGTAAAATAAAAAATAAGTTCTTAAATAACAATTTCTCTTTTGATAGAGTTATTTCACTTTCTAAGGCATAATAAGAATGATATAACTCTCAAGAATATAAATGTTGCTCAAATGTTTGACAGAGAGGAGAGACGACAATGGCTGGAAGGCTTGCCGGAGTCGCAGCAGGCGGTGACCGGACGGACGGCAACGGACGAGGACGCCGGAGAAGAGGAGCAGACGATTCCGGAGAGAAGACGCGCGCGCGAGGGAGGAAAAGGAGGGAGGGGGTCGATTTTAATTCATTTTTCCCGACCGTATTTTTAATTCATACCGACCGAATATTTCGGTCTGCAAAAATGTCCCTCCAGACCACTTCACCGACCGAATACAAATTCGGTCTCTATTTCCATACCGAATAAATTCGGTCGGTATAGTTCGGTCCCTATCATACGTTTTTCTTGTAGTGTTAGCTATTAATTCAATTAATGACATTTGTAAATTATTTAAAAAACGTCATTCTACTTTGGCCAAGAATTTTTCGAAGCAACAATAATCGAGAACAATACAACATTCTCCCTAATTACTTTAGGGTGACAAATCCTATCTTCATCATTCAGCTACCTCTGTATAGTTCATGCTACATCCAATGACTACCGACTGAACGACCTATGATTAAAATAGGTCATAAGTAATATCAAAATATAAAAATCCCTATACAAGATAACTTTAGAGACCTCAAGTCAAAGGATCGCTTATACAATCATTACAATGAGAATTTCTACAAACATATAAGTAATGTTTCAAATGAATTTCTCATATTAGGTTAGTTTAGTAAATTTGTCCTTTCACGAACACCCACATGTTTGTTTAAATATCTCCATACTTTAGTCTATGAGATCGACTACTTTCTTCATAATAAAACATATGTGCTAGTCCTTTTATATTCATTTAATCTCCCACCTACACTAAACTAATCGTTTAGGTATCTTATATCATATCACTATATGATGATCATGCTACTGTTGGGACAGTGGCTTAATGAGAGAATTTTACAATATTCTTTGTAGTGAGCACTTGCTTAAATCTTACAACTTTCATCTTAATTATCATCATAATTAAGAAAATTTAACTAAATACATCATTGGATCTTTGATGAGACCTTAGCTTCTTTTACATACCCAATGGCTCTAATGTTCTTCAGTGTATTACTGTTTTAAAGAATGAAGGAACTATACCAAATTCATTAAATAACTTATTGATCTAATTAATCATTTCTACAAAATGAAAAATGTATTATGGTTTAATTAACAACCATTGCTACATTGGTACCTTTCTAATCTTAAAATGATATTGTTCTAAGTAAAATAAATCTCAATTAGGATTTACTTCTAAAGTAATTATCCTTATCTCCTTGAACTCAAATATCAACTCATACTTAGAATGGTGAGTATCTTTAATACTTCAAAAGTGTCAGATATCTCAAATATTAAACATATTTAGTACATTATCTATATACTTGGACTTAGAATAGGTGAACAACTTCCAATCTATCTCTATAGATCTAATTTCCAAAATTAAGTTGTTACCTTTTCATATCTAACAAGAGTTGTTTTTAGACAATTATAATTCCAACAATTGAAAATTAGAATTGTTGTTTTCTACGAGGAGTATGTCTCCACATACTCCTATTGAAGAGGACAACTATACTCCTACTAATCTTCTTATACATATGATAAATTCACAACTATCTCCAAAATAAACTATTTGAATTCATCAAGAAAGTGATCTTTTAATGTCTCGTAGCCTTTCAACTATACATCAAATGTATCAACAAAGGCGCTACTTCCAATTGGATATACTGTCATGAGATTTGAAATTTTCAAATTTTATCTTACTTCCACTACTCATCTTAAGAACTATTCTTCTATAAGTATTCATTGAATCAAATAATTTGTTCAATAGGTCTATAAGATTGTATCCAATCTTTTGGATATCTCATAATCTTTTATTATCCAATTTAGATATAAACTTAATAGATAATGTATGCTTCAACCAAGTATCCTTGAATGATTAACTTTGGCTCTTTCAAAGAGTTAGCATTTCATATTTAATATAAAATCTTACTAATTTATTCAATTGGAACTATTGAAGGTAAGTCATTATATTAAGCATAACTAGAGAAGAAATAATATCGCATCATACAATATCTCATATTGTATTTTCTTCCTTACAAAAGTCCATATTCTTATAGAATTTTTGTTAGGAAGGTATTACCAGAGAATCTCATTTCTTATGGATAACTGAAAATTTAAAACTTACCACAACAATCTCGTAAAAGTGCTTCAACATTTTCAGTGCTTAATTTCTACTTAAATTTAAACAATTTGAACTTTCTAAAATTTTTAATTTAACATTTCATTTAATACTTATGACTATATCATATAAAGTCATTAGTATATAAGTATCACCGTTTTATGAATTGTTATTCCTTCTAATACATCATATATATAAATTTAACAATTCAATAATATTATCATCCTTTTACCAAAATTTGATTTGTTTATTTTTTAACTTGACAAGTTTCACAAGTTTCATAGGATTGAAAAAAAAACACATATCCTTATATGTAACTTTATGATTCTCATCATGTTAATTTAACCAACATAGCATAAAAGGATAGTCTTAGTTATCCTACTATATATTCCTGCCACTTATATTAAGCATAAGTCTCCTTTGATCCAACACATACAAACAATTTGCATAAAGTTGGATCAACATAAAGTTGGATCAACTATTTTTACTCAACAATCTATTTCTTATCATGTTTTGAACGTTGTAATAATGTTGAATCTAAATTCAATATCAAATACTCACAAGCATAAACTAAAAATATATATGATTTCTATTATATTTCTTATAGGCAAGAAAAATCACGCAATCATTTCATCTAATGATAACTGTTATTATTCTACGACAAATGCCTTTAATTAATGTCCATGTTTATACTTTTAGTAAGCTAAATTAAGTGGAATAATTCCAGCAAGGTATGATACCTTTAAGCTCTACTCTATGCAACATCTTGCATCTTACTATCATGATGTTGACACACATCTTACATGTTGTCATCAAAGTTTATGAGACATTAATCAACTTAAAATTTCATTAAATTTTGTCATCTATATGATTTTGACATATCTCTAAAATTTGTCACTGAATCCTCAACAAGGATTATTGCAAAATAACATAATGAGCATACAATTTTCTTTTCTAACTTTGAGAATTCTTCTCAAACATAATCCTATGTCTAAGAAATTTAATTCGCTAACTCTTAGCATAAGTATACTAAACAAGGTAAATTCCACTCAGAAAAAAAAATAAATGTAAGAAAAGCAAGTAATTGGTTATATGTCATGACTACCAATAAGATTAGAACTTTAATAATGTATTTAGTTACTCTCACTATTTTATTAAAAAAATAGCCCTGACCATTATTAAAAAATATTACTCTAATCTTCCTAGTGGGTTAGAATTTCATTCAAGTATAGTTAATCTTGAGTTTGTTCAACAAACCAAGTGAACTTAAATTAGGTAGATAACAATTACATCAATCACGTCTCACGTGACTCCTAAATTCATTAGGTCACAAATATTGCCAAAAAAATCTTATATGTTATTCCTAACCCTACCTCTAAATTCATGTGATCATAATTTTGTTTATCCAAATCACACAAATGTAGTTAAATAGAACACATTATCATAAGATTGAATAAATTCGGGTTAAAGCGGCCTTGAGTTTGCTCATCAAGCCTAACAATAAACATAACTCTGGTTTATTCTTACAATAATGGAAGACAATAATCATGTTCTCAATGTGTCCTTAATGTTTTTAACGAGAGATCTAACTTTGTTTGTCTCATCAAACATAAAATTGCATTTAAAATATCACACATATAAAACACACAATTTAACATGCACACACACACACATACACACACACACACACACACATATCAAACATATAAATAAAGTATGCAACTTATGCACTTATAATCAAATTATATGCATAAATCATCAAGATTCGTTTGATTCTAATTATTGATTTTCATAATCTAAATAATATTTCAAACTATTTGGAAAAATTAAATTAGATTAACCCATTGATTCCTAAATGTATTAAATTCCTATTTCAAATAGAAATTCAATTTGATTTGAAATTTGAAAATTATTTTCAATTAAATTTTGTTAAAAGAGTTAAGATAATTGCAAATAGTTTTAAATTGGATTTGAAAATTTTTCATATCCAATTTAAAACTATTTGCAATTATCTTAACTCTTTTAATAAAATTTAATTGAAAACAATTTTCAATAACTTATACTTCTTACTCATTACAATTTAGACAAACTCTTTTTTTTTTAAAGGGAAAGCTACCGAAATATTACATAATCAGTCTGGGGGAACCCATTCCCAACAAATCCTCAAGAAGGATGAGGTGGCACCTTATGGGTGTAGTGCAAAAATAAGTGATACCAAGATCAAGGTGGCCAGCGTAATTGGCTAGCCAATCAACGCATCTGTTGCCCTCTCGATAAATGTGTCAATGAACAACAGCACAGTTATGGGTGAAGAGCTCGTGGATCTCTATGATTATGGGATTGTTGGCCGTCACTTGTTTGGTGGAAGAGGAGATAAGGGTGAGGGCTGTGGTGGAGTCTACTTCAAGTTCAATCCGTCGGAACTCCAGGTTTCACGCTAATGTGAGCCCGGTATACACTCCCCAAAGTTTCACGTTAACTGATGTACACCATCCAAGATTTTGGGAAATGCCCCCAAGCCAATTGCCTTCACTATCTCGGAGAAGTCCCCCCGCTGTGGCTATGGAAAAACTCATTTTCAAAGTCATACAAGTAACACATTCTAATCCAAATAAAAAATTATTTCTAATCTAATAAGAAATTATTTTTCATAATTAGAACACTATTTTCTAATATTAAAAAGAAACTACTTTCAAAATTAAATAAAACACTTTTAAATTTAATAAAGAAAGTCCTTTATATTATTTATTTAGAGATTGATTTCTTAATTGATTGGAAAATCTTTATTTAATAAATGAGAAAACTATTTTCAAAATATTAAAGAAATAACTTTTTCTTAATTAATAAATGAAAACACATTTCAAAATTTAACCAAGAAAATTACCTTTTCTAATAAATCAATAAACTTATTATTTATAAATAAAGAAATATTTCTAAATAAATTGAATAATGATTCTTTAACAAACAAAGTCATAAATTTAATTTATCTCAATCAGATTAAAATAAATAAATATAATTAAGAAAACACTTTTCTTAATTTTATGGAGTCAAATGAATTTATTTTAAGATAATTGAAACTAATTATTTTTATTTTGGAAGCTACTTTTCTACAATTAAATTAAGAATCAATCTAATTATTAATCTTAATCATATTAAGAAAAATAATTACTTTAATTTTGGAATTTATTTTGAATTTAAAATTCTTTTAAATTTATGTTTGGAATAAAAATTATTAAGATTATACTAATCCTAAACCCAAACAAACCTTATCCTAGGTTTGAAATACCTTGTTTCAATACCAAGTATGCTTATTCTAATGCTATAATAGACTAAAAGAGTGTCCAAACACCCTTTATTAAGATTATACTAATCCTAAACGCAAACAAACCTTATCCTAGGCTTGAAATACCTTGTTTAATGGAGGCAAGTTGGGTGGTTATTTGATCGGTTGATGGTTTTGGTGAGGAAGGGCGGGTAGTGGTTTGTGTTTCGGGTGGAGGAATTACGGAGCGTGTGTTCACCGTTGGAATCGTTAAAGCTCTAATACCAATGATAAAGAACAATCAGATTCAAGGATGTAGGTGTTTTGAATATGAAATATATTGATGCAATGTCCAATTCGAGAAGGACAATATCTCCAATTATAAAGAACTTACATAATCAACTCTGTTCTAAAACAAAAGCAACTTAGTCTATTTATAAGAAAACAACTGAAAACTGAAATCATAAGAATCGGATAATGTTGTAGATGATGCTGCCACTCTTTCTAACTGCAGGCTTAACTCCACTTCTCCCTATTTTTGTGCTTAAGTGGTAGATTGATCAGTAGAACCAAATAGAGAAAAGAATTGGTCAACAACTAACTGCTCTTCTTTGTCACGTGGAAATTTCTTTCTCCTTGCATATACCTGTAGAGGACGTGGGTACGTATCAATCACACTTAGTAAAGCAATCAGAATCCCATCACTTTGCTCCTCCTCCCACACTAATTATCAAGGAACAAAACATTCCAAAGTAGTCCAGACTCTCAGCAGTGAAATGTCATCTTCTACATGATCCCTGCAACCTCGAACGTGAGCAAAAAACAACTGCTGTTTTATCAGTATTCTTTGAGCCAATTGAGTTCACCACCACCTTAATACTGTTGACCACAAAGGCTTTAAGTTCAACCCCAAGTTTAACATGAATGCTGCAAACTAGAAATTGTGGCAAAATAGAGCTCCTTCAGGTCTTCATGCTTTTTATTACTGGAGAAGTATCGGGAGGATTTTTTCCAAGGATATTTCACCTTAGCTGGGGTCTAAGTCAGTGTGAATAGCATGTCTGCTAGGCCAATTTCCTGACTCCAACGCCTATATTAACAGGACGTAGAATAAATGCCTAATGAATTAAATAAATACAGAGGCATCCGTGCATATCTAATCCACAATTGGAGTATACAGCATCCTCTTAAAACTCCAAAATTACCATCTTGAGTGAATAAATTCAATTTCATTGGCACACTAGGTCACTAAGAATGATTGTCAAGGTCATAATGTAGTTTAATTTTTTATGAATATGTGGTACAGCTTACAAGCTTTAGCGTTGATCAAGAATACTCACCTTGAATGAGGAAATGTAAGTAAGCAATACTTTGGGAGGTAGCCATCATGACATTGCATGCCAGCCAAAAAGCAAAATCAAGAAACCATGGAGTTCAGCTTAATTCACTGTCCTCTAATGGATAAATCTAGACTGGTTAGCAGCAGTTTGCCCAAAATAATCCATCATATAGTTTATGCACCATTTTTATGAAAGGTTAAAATGCTTGGAACGAGACCATCTTTGGCCATCTCAGTAAGTATATTGAAAACAGCATCCATGTTTCCTTCCTTGTGGTTGATTTCAGCAAATACTTTGGCAAGCTCAGCATCTGAAAGGTTGCAACTCCTCAGAATGCTCTCAATGACCTGATTCAACTCTTCATGCATTCCCTGAGTTAAAAGGGCTTTAAACAAAGCAATAAAAGTCACTGTATGGGGAACAAACCCAGAGTGAATCATTTCCTTGTAAAGATTATACGACTTCTCAACATTTCCAGCCCGACAGTGGCCATGTATAAGTACATTATAAACTGTTTCATTTGGCTTGTGGTCTTTGTCAATCATTGACTTAAAAACTTGATCTGCCTCATTCATCAGACCTTTCATACAGAATCCCTTCATAAGAGCAACCACACTCTTAAATTCAATATTACTGCAGTTCTCAATCAGTGTATTATATGTGACATTGTTGGGAACAGTATCATCATAGAACAACTTAAGCAGAAGCCTCTTTGCTTCCCTTGTTCGAGATTGTTTATTAAGTCCATTGATAAGTACACTGTATGTAACAGTATCAGGTAGAATGCCTTTCTGTACCATTTCATTATGTAAATCAAAAGCCCTGTTCAAGTCTCCTTCTTTGCAATAAGCATCTATCAAGGTTGTATAAGTGAACTCATCGGGCGGTAATCCTGTATACAGCATCTCTCGGAAGACATCACAAGCATCAATTAGTCTTCTCTGCTCACAGAGACCACGAATGATTGAAGAATAAGTGATGGCATCTGGTAGGATGCCCTTATGATCCATCTCCCTCTTGAGTTGAAATGCCCTATCCACATCGTGGTTCCGACAACATCCACCTATAATAGTACTATAACTTACAACATCAGGAGTTAATCCTTTCCCATCCATATTTTGTAACACTTCCGTCGCCTCTTCTATTCTCCCTAGAAGACAATGTCCATTAATAAGGGCATTGTAAGTCACTATTGAAGGCGAGAATCCACTCCCAATCATTTCATTTAGAACCCGGTAAGCCTCATTTAATAATCCCTGCTGTGAAAACCCATTGATTAATGTTGTGTATGTTCTCTCATTTGGACTAAGTCCTCTAACACGCATCTGATCTAAAAACTCAATTGCTCGGTTCAAATTCCCTGCCTTACACATGCAATCAATCAATGAAGTATATGTGACAACACCAGGTGATAATCCGTTCCTCACCATCTCTGCATGCAGAAAAAGTGCTTGGTGAAGATTACCCTCTTTGCAATAACCATTAATTAGTGTGTTATAAGACACCTCGTCAGGAACATAACCCTTCCTACTCATCTCACCAAGAATTCCACTTGTCTCTTTCATTCTCCCTTCTCTACACAGTCCATTAAGTACTACGTTGAATGTGATTAAATTCGGTTCCAGACCCTTAATCACCATTGATCTAAACAAACCAAAGGCTTCATCGATTCTCCTCAACTTGCAACATGCATCAATCAGTGTGTTATAAGTAACCACATTAGGCAAACACTCCTTTTCCTCCATTTCCTTAAAAAGTTTGAAACCCATTTCCATATTCCCAGCCCCGCAAAAACCTCTAATCAAAATATTGTAACTGAAAACATTCAGAGAAACCCCACCGGCAAGCATTTCCCTATACAACTCTTGAACACAAGTAACCGGTTTTCTGCACCTAATCATCGAATCTAAAATGGCATTATAAGACAAAACACCGGGCATAAATCCATTAAATTTAGCCAAATTAACTATCTTTGTAGCCTTATCAATAAAATGCAAATGGGAATAAGCTTTTACCACCAAATCAAAAACTGCAGAGCTTGAATTGCACAAGTGATACGTCTCTTTGAGGCATTGAAACACAAAACTGCCCGTTTCGTCCACCGTATTCAAGGCCAAGTCTTGGGCAAGGGTCTGTGCAGTTTTATAGAGCTTGAATTTGGTCAATATGTGAAGGGTTATGCACTTGCAGTGATGATCGAAGAATTGGTGGGCTTGTGCCCACTTGAGAAAATTTAGGGTTAGGGTTTGGTCGTGTTGGGCCTTGAGGAGTAAATTGGAAGCAGCTGCAGGCGTGAACCGGGAAGATAGGGAATTCAGTTGATAGGGATGGCGCTTGAGAAAAGTTAAGGCTTTGTCTACCAGAGCAGCATCTATGGAGGATGAGGAAAGAGATTGTGAAAGGTAAATTTGTGGTCTTGGGAGGGGCATTTCAGGAAGTAAAGGAATTGTCTGAGAGATGAGTAAATTCAAGAGACAGGAGAGCTCTAAGCTCTCGATGCTTAAATTGATTTCTATGCTTCCGATTAGGGTACTAGGGTTCAAGGGAGGTTTTCCCAACTCGTTCTCTATGCCCTTTTTCTGACAGGAAATTAGGAATTTAATTAAATAATTAACAAACAAAATCAATATTTTTAAGCTAATCAGGAAGCATAAGATATTCCAATTCAATTAAAAATTATAATTTTTTTAAAATAATTTTACAGTACTTCAGTTAAAATATATTCCTCAAAACCAAATAGTAATATCTAGTTAAACTGAGTCACATTGGTGTTGGTTTACGTACAGCATTTCATGCTCATCTTTAAGATACAAGTACAATCAGGAGGAGGCATTAGTCTCCCACAGGCAACACTTTACTGGGAACAGAAGGGAAACAACCTTATGAGGATAATTAAAATTAGCACACGTTTTGCTCTCTCTGTGCTGCACGAGATACCAAACTAGAACAAAGCTTATTGTATTCACAGGAACGTAAATTAAGATTTACTTTAAAGCATCAAATAAGTGGAATCTGGTATAAGTGCCAATTGTCAAATGTTTAACACCTTGGCAAGAAGAAACTACAACTTTGGCCTCTTTAGGCATAAACAAACTATATATCTTTACAAGGCGAGTGAACATCATACTCCACATTAAACCAATCATGATGCCTCAATATCTGTCATGAGCTTTAATCTGGGGAGCAGAGGGCTGTAGACTTTGAGCTAGTGCTAGTTGGCAATATCTTCAGCATGTATTTATGTGCTATTGCATTTGCATGTTGTTTGGCCAAGAAGCATAGAAATATTGGTGTCCTCGAACAAAGATTCTTCGATCCTTCACTGTATTTTAGCCATGCCTCGGCTTGAAATGCCATGCAACAATTTGACAAAACCATGAAAGCTTAGCTTTCCATCTGCGTGCCTTATCCACTCATTGAGAACAGAATGTACTGGGATATTGGGGCCCAGACCAAGTTCCTATTAAAAAAAAACTTCTCCAGTAAGTTTCACACAGTACCATTGCAAGGAGAATAATGTTGCGTTGCTATTGTGTTGCCCAAAAGTGGATCAATTGAAATATACTAAGCTGGCTGTTAATCATGCTCCTAATGTCGAGTGTTGAATGCAAATATATTAAGGTTTGGTAAAAACTAATAACCAAGGGAAACATACAAACGAAGGGAAGGATAGAACTCACACCAAAGACCCCTAAGATTGTGATTATCTGCAATCAAGCACTACGGACCCAACAATATTACTAATTAGTTTGTCATTCAAAACAATTTACACTGCCAATCTGCCTGCTTTATTTGATCTTGGTCAAGTTTGAAGTTCTTGAAATAAAGCATTTGCAAAATGACATTAGAAAGCTAGTTAAGTAGTCAGCATATCAACTCATGTCATTTGAAGTTTGCCACAAGCAAACATTTCGTACTTGAAAACATCACAAATAATACGTGTTTATTTCAACAGATAAGAGAAATCTCGACTTACAGAAGCAAGCTCATCAATAACAATAGCCCTATTTCCATCCTTTTCAAAAAGCTCATATGCACAACGAGCACGCTGTTCCCAGTGTTCAACTGCCTCCAGTTGATGGACATTTAGTGTAGCTGCACAAAATTCTTCAAAATCCATTCTTCTGTATTCCAGTGGAGTCAGCTGTCATGAATTAGCAATTAAGATGTCAGTTCATATATAAACACAACAATCGTATAGGTATAACAAGTCATTAAAGCTATATGGACAACTGGCAAGTTAGTTCATACCGAAGCAAGATAATCAGGGACACGAGAATCCTTCATTGCATCTGTTGCGTTTTTCATCAATGCCTAGATAAAACAAGAGAGATGGCATAAGGCTTTATATCACCTAATAATACGAGGAGGGAGAGAAACAAAAAACCAGTGCGAGCAGACAATAACCATCTTATAGTTTTCCAAGCTTATGCTGCCACTTTTATTTGGCTCTAACAGAGCAAATTGCTCCTTCAGATAGAAGAGTTCGTCCATTGTTAGTGTCTTTGATAATGCCTGCAGCATAGACACAAGTATAGGAACTTTAGAAGTTCACATAATACATCAAGCAAAACATCGATAGTTGTGCTCATCAACGAAATTGAGGTCAAGACTGTTCATGACCTTACAGGGAATTTTATAACTACAACAGCACTTAACTTCCAATTTTATTGTTGGGAAAGAATAAACAGCATATCGAGAAAATGCAGATCTTATATCAATAGAAAAGGGAAAAGAAATTCTTCCACAACCCCAAGTATCACAAAATGAAAGAGAACTCATTCCGGTAACAACTTTTAAATTAATTTTTAGGTCATCCTGGATGTATACACACCCTTAAAGCAGCCTTACGCAAGGATGATGTACGCATATATGCCTTTGTGATCCTGAATATTAGAATATCAAGAGGAACTTTCACACCATGGCAATCCCGCAGCCAAGGATGGCCTGTAAATAAAGCAATGCATCTGTTATTTGCAAGGATGTGTGAATACCATGTAGTATATAGGCGAAAGATGCACTTACTTAAAGCCTGAGCAGCTGTCATTCGTTTCCTTGGATCTTTGTTTAATAATCGTTTGACAAAGTCTTTAGCCTCTGGAGTGAGCAATGGCCAAGGTGCTTCATCAAAGCTTGGATCAGCTTTCAAGACTGCCCGGAAAATTCCAGACTCAGTTCGTGCCCAAAATGGACGACTACCACACAATAGAATGTATGCAATAACCCCTACACTCCATGCATCAGCTTCTGTGGTATAAGATCTATGTAGGACTTCAGGAGCCACATAGTAGGCACTTCCAACAATATCATTAAGCCTTTCATCTGAAAACCACCATAGTCATCACCAACTCATCCAAATTCCCAAAAGCAAGTAGGATGAAACTCAGGAATCAGGGCTTCAAGTGGATATTGGTTAGGGAGACAAACCTGGTCTGACAAAATCTGATAGGCCAAAGTCTATGACCTTCAGATGAGAGTTCTCATCCTTAGAAGTATACAGAAAGTTCTGATCAAACAATCAGAAGTAATTTCAGTTATCAAATTTCCTGAAGTAAAAGGAAAAAAATACTGAGCTAGATTTATTACACTCATTTAAGTTTAAGCCAAAAATATCATCATCAACTTCAGTTAAAGTAATGCAAATTAATTATATTCCTGTTCAACTTAAATCAGGAAATTTGAAACGGGGAATTTAACTGCTCACCTCAGGTTTAAGATCCCTATGCACCACACCCTGTAGATGACAAAAGGCAACAACACTTAGTATCTGCACCAAAACGGCCTTTGCATCATCTTCAGAGTATTTTCCACCCCTAAAGGGATCAAAAGATCTAGTTAGAAGCTATATTAGATCATGCATTAAAATTCACATTGCACTCACAGGCCCTTAAAAAGAAGTCACCTTGAAAGGATTCTATCCAAGAGCTCTCCCCCTTCACACAACCTGAAATGTCCATGTCAATCAACTTTTGGAAGGTCAAAGGTCTCCAAAAGCTTACAAGCAAGAACTAACAGCATTCCTTTTCATTTACTTATCTACATTCCTTTTCATTTACTTATCTATCTATTTATAGCCATAGGCAAAGGGCATGAAAAGGATTTAATGCTGTAATGAAGCTTACTCCATCACTATATAGACGTTATCAAAATCTTCAAATGCATCGTAAAACTGCACAAGGTTGTTATGTCCTGCTAAGGCCCGTAATATCTTGACCTCCCTTCTGACATCCTCAACAGCAATAGCTGTTGTCATCTGGCAATAAAGAATAGGAGGGGGGGAAAAAAAAGGTCATCCATTTGTGGGAGAAGTAAAGGTTGAGCCATGTACTTTTGTAGAGATTAATTATATCTTTCTAAAATAAAAACAACAACAGACTTTCTTCTGCTAGAGTACCACAATGATTTTCGCACTCCCCTCCCAACCTTTTTCTCTAAAAGCTTGAAACATTCGTCATAAGTGCACCAGCTGACAGATTGTATGAGCAATGAGTTTTTCTCAACAATGAGGCCTCACTGACAGTCCGTTAATCACAGGTCTCCCTATGCATTAAGTGGTGGCCGTAAAATCTTGGGAGTTAACAAAGCATATCACAAACCAGAAATCTAAATGTGCCGAATATTCCACTCATTTTCAGACAAGTCAGAGTGAAACTACACATTCTAAGTCAAGATTAGGTTCCAAAATCAAAATATTCCAACTTCCAACAAGTCCCGCCAAAATCCAAATAGAAGCAAAGTACGCTGTACTCTAGTTAAAGTCTTGGTATGCACCAAAAGAACCAATAAACAGATAAGACGATCACCTTTTATGCGTACAACTTTTAAAAGCTCCGATAACTTCAAAATTACCAATATTATCCAATGAAGAAATATCCAAACTGACAATATATTCCAAATTCCAACATCCTTAAAATCGCAGAATCTTCTTTCTATCTATTCAAACTATAAGTCCCCCCGGTTTAAAATCAATACCATAAAAGCACAACCTCACAATAAAGAAAAGACAACAAACATCGAAGAGAACACAACAAAGTAAATCTGTAGATCTAAATATTATGCTTCAAAACCGTAACATGCTAAAAACAGAAACTTCAACTGAGAAATAGATAAGTCCTGTTAAAACAAAACAAACTTAAATTGTAGATTAAAAACCAACCTTTGATTTAGGGATGACTTTAACAGCCACTTGTTGGCCTTTACGGTCACCTTTCCTAAACTTGGCAGAGCAAGTGTACCCAAAATGGCCTCGACCCACTTCATCGCCAACCTCAAGCCTACTAGTGAACTCTTTAGAGAACCCAAACCGCTTGTCCAACTCCACCTCCCCTTCTTCATCTTCACCTTCCTCCGGAATCGACGAGCTTTTCTTCTTCTGCCGGCGGCGGAGGACAGCGCGGATGTGCTTGGCTGGGGATGGTGGTGGGAAGGGCTTCTTGAAGGCCCTTCGTGGCGTGGCGGCGGAAGGCGAGTTTTTGAAGAGATGGAGAGGACTGGGAGTGTGGAATGCGAAAAAAGGTGACTTTTTGGGCAGGGTCTGAAGGGGAGAAGAGTGTGGAGGCTTTGGGGTTTGTGTTGTGCTTAGATTGTCATTTGGTGTCTTGGTTTGGTCTCTAGGGGCGTATGGGTTTTGTTTGGTTGGTTTTGAGGTGCAAGTTCCCATCTTCTAGGTTGGTTAGGACATTGTGATGAGTTTTAGTAACGGTGATTGTCACGGCCTCGGACGGCGGACGGAGGCCGGAGTAGGAAGAGGATTTGACGGGGTATGGCGTGGAAGGGGTGATGGAAGAGCCAGTATGGTGCTGGAGGGGATGTACAAGTGGAATTATCCATTCAACTCCCCCACTTTGCTCTCATATAACTTGCGTTTTTCGTTCCGTGCAACTGACAAAGATTAGTGGTAATGAGTTACCTCATCAGCATAGAAGTAATGTTTGACAATTGCCAAATGTGAGTTGAGATGGTAAAAACTAGAAGATATAAGAATGCATTTTAGTACTTTGGAAGCTTTAAAAACCCAAAGTATGCATTCAATTTATTGCATGTTGTAGGATGAGAAGTACCCACATAAGTACTTCAACGGTATAGGCAAATTGCATGTGCATGTGTCTTTTTGCATTAAGATTGATGGGTTAAATAAATATTTGTTAACCCACTTGTCTTTGTAGAGAATTAAACCTTTTACTACATATTTATGATGAGATTAAATTTCCAAAACATCCAAATATGTATGCTAACTATCAAAAGTTAATGATCAAGATTCATATTGAGAGCTTCTAACTTTGATTTCCTCCAAATTTATGTGATGGGTCATGTGACCATGGGATTGTGTTTGAGGGTTTTGAGCCATTGGATCACATGATCGATTGCATATTATAGATACATGAATGATTGCAATTGTTCCGCTTTTTTTTGGGATCCATGAATGAGACAAGCAAATAACATTTTCATGGAAACCAATGGTATCAATCCATGTGCAACCAAACCAATTCCCCGTTATAAAATCATCCACTATGTACATGTACGCAAGTGTATGGACAAGCAAAATGAGCTAAAGATTGTTCCAATCATAGCATGCATTTTTCTAGTCATGGTCAAACCTTTCTTGTTAGCGATACATCGTGGTAATATATTAATTAGTGGGTCGCAATATGTGACGTTGGATAACCGCATTTATAATAATTTTTAGAATTTAAATATGAGTTCAATAGAAATATTTTAAAAGGCTAACTTTTATGTTTTAGAAATTATTACTCTTCTTTATAATATTTTTTAATCATGAAATAATCGTTTTTTCTTATATGTGAAATTTTAAAATATATTTATTCAAAATAGAAGAATTTAAAGTAATTAAACCTATATTTTAAAACATCTTATAATCATTAGTGGTTACATGTACATAATTTATTCTTTCAAAAGAACATTAGAATAGATAGCTATTGATGGAAAGTGGGTTAGTTGTAGTACGTGAACCTAACGGAGTTTCATATATTACATGAAAAGAAAAGCAGGCCTTGAGTGGATAGGTTGGGGGTTTAGGTGAGATACCGATACGTATCCATCTTATTAATTCAGTAACAAATAATGAAGTCATTGTAAGCGTAAGCAAAGCACCAGAATCTTATGGAAACCTTGAAAGCTCCTTCTCCTAATCCCATTTTATACACATCACTGTAAACTTTTTGTTCCATAAAATTTTTATCTTTATCTTAAGGTGTGGCTAATAAACCTCACATGCATGCAAAGTACATTATATCATTGTCAGCTCAGTCTAACGAGAACAGTAGAAGTTAAAAAAGTAGCATTTCGATAACAATACGTTTACGTGCAACCAAAATTCAGCCCCAAGGCATCCACTCAGACCTCACACTCGCTTAAAATTTGGATTATTGTTGGGTCATTTTAGAAGTAGACGTCTTAAAAGTCATTAACTTGCTTTCAGCTCCCATTACTGAGATTGATTTAAATAACTTTTTATTGGCAGTATACGTGGATTGCTCCAATAGAATTAGGAGATGAAAATTCAACACGTACACTAGGAGGGAAATCAGTGCACAGATCATTTGGCAGCAGTTGTAGATCAGGACCTGTCCAGGACTCCAAATTCTTCAGGAGCTCCCTTTGACAGTCCAGGAGCTCCTCTGACGGGACAGTCAGGGAATTAAGTACCATCGAGTTTTGCGAGAGTTCGATTAACTGTGTTTAGAGTTTCCGTTGTTTTAAAAAAAAAAAGTCAGCCCCAAGGGATTAATTGGTTTAATTTCTTTTAATTTTCCTATTAACATAACTATATCTGTAGATGATAAAAGTAATATCTAAGAAATTACTTATAAACATTTCATACATGTTGTATCATTCTCCTAAATCAACAAGAAAGATATATCCTACACGTATTATCTGTCTTACCTGTGTTTATAAGTACATCAGCTTTTCCATAACGTTTGTACAAGATATAGCTATCCTTTAGTTATTGTCTTATTGATATATAAAATCATCAAGGGCAAGTTCTAGAGAAGATTGGCAGGAATAATTGTTCTAGTTAATTAGATTGGTAGAAGCACTAATTAAAAGGCAGAAGGTAGTACCTGCTACTGGTTATCATTCTTCTTGGGTAATGCTATGTGCAACAAAACCTTTTTTTTTTTTGGGTAATTAGTTTTTATTAAATCTCAATCACACATGTATGTCGAGTCTAAATAAATATATAAGCAAAATTAAATAACACATGATTAGAAGACCATGACAAAAACAAAATATCCCGATCCAATGTTATATATATATACTCCTTCTGATTCATAATAAGTGTCGTTTTAGATATATTTCAATTATTCAAAATAAGTGTCATTCTTGACTTTGTATGCATATTTATAATTTTACTTCCAAAATTAACATTTAATTTTTCTCTCATCTTAATTACACAGATCACAATTTCAAGAAATTTAATATGCAATTTCTCTCACAATTTTTTATTAATATGCAATTTATCTCTCATCTTAATTACACAGATCACAATTTCAAGGCAATTCATAAGAATATTAATAAGGATATATCTATAATTCCATTAGCTTTCTTAATACGCGTGCATTTTTCTAAAACGACGCTTATTATGAATCGGAAGAAGTATTGAGTACTCTTTCGTACGTTTCAGTGTAGTCACTAGATAGTTTAGTTATCTTTGATTAATCGTTTTTCTGAGTTCGCATCTAAGATTCGACAAATATGTCAAGCTTGAGTCTAGTCCAAACAATCCAGCGCAAGCTTTAATTAGCCCCAGCCAAGCCCAATTCAGCCCAGTCTGAGTTGTTTTTCTAAATAAAAGTGAAAATGACGTCGTTTTTTATGTCTAGCCTGGGTCTAAACAGTCCAAACCCAAGCCCGACTCAATCAACCCAGGTCTGACCCATTGACCTCAGCCTGGACCCAGCCCTAAATGTCATGTCTAGTTATTATTGTACGTTGAATAAATCTTCAATTATATGTAATATTCTAAATAAAATGTTTAAAGAAGAAGGCTTAAGCTAAATATTCTTGGGATTATGAAAGTCAAAATTTGGGACATAAGCACAAACCAAATGGAAATTAGTTCAAAATGTCCACCAACCTACGAACAACGCAAATGGGCTAAAACAACTCAATTCTCGCACCACAGGCCTAAAGTCACTCGTTGCCTCGTCAAGCAGAAAACTTCCCCAACTTTTCTACTCAAGGACTTGCTTCTTCAGAGTAGATAAAAGTATCCAAGTACAAGAAGCACAAGCACCAACAAAGCAGCAGGAATTGCAAACCTCCAGTAGTTTGTTGTTGACTTTTTCCTCCTCAACATGGCTTTTGGAAGGGAATCAGTGCCACCTCTTGGTCGATTCCTTTGCCTCAAACTATTCTCACCGCGAACCTTTTCCTTCACTGGAGCAGCTGCCTCATCCTTCACTACATCCTTTTCAGCTTCAGCTGCCTCTGGTGCCACGGTTTCAGCAATTTCCTCAGGTTCAGCGGCAGTCGCAGGTGCAGATGCTGCAGCCTTCTTCCTTAACTTCTTTTCACGTTCCTGAAAGTACATACAAGTGCAAGATTCAGTCTCAAAATACAAATCAAAACTGTAAGCAAGAATCAGGAGCCACAAAAATAGAACTACTAATTTCCTTGAGCTTTTTCTCAGCTTCCTTTTCAGCTCTTCTAGCTTCTTTAGCCGCTTTTTTCTCAGCCAACTTCTTCTTTCTTTCCTTTGCCTGCTCCATTTCCTCTCTTCTACGCTCCTTCAACTTTGCCTCATCAACCTCCTCTTCCACAGGAGGGTTCCTTTGTTGCTTCTCTGGACCACCGAAATCATGGTTGTTTGTATCTATACTCTCTAAAGTGGTCTTTGAATCTGTCTTGCTGGTTTCTTTCTGAACCTTTTGTGTGGGTTTAGCATCTTTTTCTGGAACAGATTTTGGATCTTCTTTTGGTCGTTTCACGCTGGCTTTTACCACCGACTCTGTTACCAAGGCTATGGGTGCCTCCACTGCTAGCAAAGGTTTCTCTTCAGGGTTCCTGATTCGCCCATCCTTGCTCAATTGTCGACTGTCAAGTGATGGCAAGATTCTCTTCTCATAATCATCCCTAACGACCTTATTACTGCTCCAGAGGGACATAAATTTATCAACCTATTTAAGAATGTCAAAGTGAAAACTATTAGCAAGCAGCTGTAACAAATAACTGACTAGATATTGCTGCTAAGAACAAACAAGAAAATTTTCTGATCAACCTCTACAAGTGAAAGTTCCTCAAGGGCCTTCACATCCTTCTTAGCAGCAAGGTCTTTGGCTTTGTTCAAAAGTGCACGGTTCTGGTAGAAGTGAGCATTCTGATAAAAAGGAGACATTCTCAATTGGTATCGAAAGATATACATATGGTAATTATCATAGTATAAATGCTTTAAACGGACTCGTTACAAGTGATATGAAAAGTTGAGGAAAATGCCATATGCACATAGGCATGAACATGATAAGCAAACGATAACAGGAAGTTGTGCTATAAATTCCATGAACACTCTCACACTGGATACATACAAAATATGAACAAGATCATTCAGTGACTACAGCCTTCTAATGCAATAGACTGATGTACAATATCTTGAGGAGCACCTTTACAAAGATTACATTTTTTACACATCAACTATTAAGCCATATAAGTAGGATAGCTTATTTCTGCAATGGACTTCAATCATCAGTGCATTAGAACCTACACAGAGCAACATATAAAGGAATTTATTTTCAATACTGAAGACATTAAGTCCAGGTAACAACAGATACTTCTTGGGATTCATTTTAAAATACATTCAACAAGGAAATAATTTCTTCTTAATTTATAAGATTTATTTATATAATATATCTCATCCACCGCAGGTCCCACACTCAAGGACAAGGCTTTTGTGGTGGAAGGTATGATTGCATCAAGATCTCTTTACAAAAGAAAAGAAATGAGAAGGCAAAGAAACATAGTGGTGCTTGCAAAAGGGAAATACTTAGGTGCGTGACACGCAGAAAACTTCCCAGGTTCTAAAGAAAACAGTTGGAGAACTTTTTCAGTACAGAGACCTGGTTTTCTTTTTCTATAAAATTTTAGAAGAATTCTGGAAACTACAATTGAGTTTTCTAGTTTCTGATTCGCATAGTAGAAACTAGTGTTAAAGGATCAACATAAGGGAATGAGTAGATAAACGGAAATGGAAATGAAGGTAGCAAAGGGTTCCTGACGTTTCACCTAATGAAAATTACAAGAGTACCTGATGGAACAGGACATTCTAGTCTGTAGAAATCACAAGCCTCAAGGTCACATCTAATTGACAAAGATTCACACACAAGCAGAAAGAGAGAATCGAGATGGAGATAGAGACAGAGATAGAGACATTGGAATATAAGCCAAAACTATGCATGTTGCTTATTGGAATGAGAAAGCATACCCCCTCATCACGCTGTTTCCTTAATTCCTGAATATTTTCATAGGCTTTGTCCCTCTCCTTAGTGACAGCTTCTATCTCTTTCACTAAGTTATCAATTTGAGACTCCAGACCCTGGATTTTTGACCAAATTGCTTGTTTCTCCTTCTTTACTCCATCCAAATCAACACCCAGAAGCTACATAAATAACACAGAATAAGTAAGAATCATGAAGCAACATTGAACTCTCACTTGGTGATACTGCAATCTTGTAAAATGTAAATGTCCAAATTCCAGTTCTTACTTTGACCTGGTCCTGAATGGCTTCTTTCTGACCAAGTGAATCCTGAAGTTTTGCTCTCATTGCAGCATTAGCAATTACTTTTTCCCTGGTTCCTTCGAGCTGTTTAATTTCTTTAAGTATTTGTTTCTCCTCTGTCAATGGGATGCTCTCATGTTGTATGCGATACTTCAAGCTGTAGATCTGAAATACCAAATTTGTAAAAACATTGAAGTTAAGAGGCAGCAAGGAAAAAGGACATATTCCATCACTATATGGATTAGTAGATAAACGCACATGATCATTGAGCTCTTCTTCAGATGAACATAAACCATAACGACCACCACTACTGGCAGTACGCAGCTTGCCCAATGCCTGCTGGAGAGGTTCAATTTCCTTTTTCTTCTCATCCAAGATCGTCTTATACTGCTTATTCTCATCTGTCAGAGTCTTCAAACGGTTAATCAACTCTGACTTTTCAGACTGCAGAAGATAAGAAATAGCATGATTAGAGTTGCTTATTTCCAATGTTCAAAACGGAATGGATGCACTATTTGCTGCAATACTTTCTTAGACAACTTGCAATAGTAAGAAACAATACTTTTATGTTAACTCCCACCTTCTTTTGATTTAAGATGCCATCACAAGGCAATCATCTAAAATAATAAAGGGAGGTAAATAGCTGTTACATTTGCATAAGGATCGGATGACTAATAATAGTTCCAGACAATTGATACAAAAAATATATATATATACATATGTATATAGTGTTAATGAAAGCCACAAATATTAACATATATAGAACAAACAATACAATGAAAGGGAGAACAAAAAGGCAAAAAAAAGCCTTCATAAAGGTAAAAATTAAGGTGATTCACTGAAAATTTTCAGATTAAAATCATTTGTTTTGCTGCTGTTAAATACTTAATTATTTCTATAAATTAGATTATCGAAGCCTTTAGTTGAGTTGGATGGTAAGTGTACTTTACTCTAGCAATTAAGAACCAGTAATATATGGCACATAGTATTAAATACCGCAAAGGATTCCATGTTTATGTACCATTCCTACAACTGAAACTCCACATAATCTAGTAAAATTTGTAACATTCAATCTTACCCTCTTTACTTTAAACTCTTCAGTTAGCTGAAATCGTGATTGATTCTTCTTCTGTATTTCTTTATCAGCCTGATCAAGTTTAGCTTTCAATTTAGGATCCTCAAATACTCGGTACCTAACAAAATAGAAGGAATGAATCTGCTTCGGGGCCGGCCACTCATCAACCACATCCTTTGGGAAGTTGGAATCAGCAACACCATTCCCATCTCCTTTAGCTGACTCCTGTTCAATCGAACCAAATATTATTGGTTCGTTAGTTCCCAATTCTTTAGCAGGCTCACCATTTCCAGTCTCGTGTCCTAATGGGTTTTCTTTATCAGTTACAGCGGCAACTGGTACCTGAGCCATTTCCGAACAAATCAACCTGCACAATTCATAGCATATAAAATGAGCACAGCAAACACAATTTGAATGCAACCCAAAAAATGGTCTTTTGAATCTTTTGAATGACAATAACAGGAACAAGAAAAAAGATCTGTGCTTAGCAAATATTCATAAATCACGATCTCCTGATAAGTAAATATTCAAAAATGCCATCAACAAGCTAAAACCTTGATATAGTTTTTTTTTTTAAAAACTCAACCGATCATCCAGAAGGAAACCAAAATGAAACCAGAAGAGAAATAGAATATCAGAGCAGAATGCAACCCGCAGTCCAAAAAACCCAAAGCAGGTCCATACGACAGAAAAGGTCAATTTATTTACTTAAGCAATAACGAAAATTTTGACAAGACATAACAGAGCAGAGACCAAGTTATCAAATGTAAAAGATGCACCGCTATCAAAAGCAAACAACAAAACCAGGAAAAGGGAGGTCCTTTACAATATCAATCATCGACCTTTGGACATACGGAGACAAAGTAAACATGCAACAAACAGGTCACATAAACAATGATCAAGAAAAGGACATAAACAAGAAATATTGTGAAATGGGAACAGAAGAATTGAGGATCCATACCCCTGGTGGAACGAAAGGTGAGAAAGCAGAGAAACCCCTCTTGAGAAAGGGCCCTCAAGTTTCGATCTTTGACAAGAAAAACAAATACAAGGATCAGATCTGAAAGCGTCCCTCCCTCTGACTTTGTCTCTGTTACGTATTTTCCTCTCTCTTACCTCTTCTTTTCTTTTCTTTCTGATTCTTTCTATCTAAATACAACAGTCTACTAAACTGTAAATTATAGAGATATGAGGAGAGAAGAAGGGAGCGTTATGACTTTTGACCTCATTTACTATGTGTCTCTTTGAGAGAGAACGTGAGGATATTTCAGTTATACAGATCTCGTAGGCTCTTGCTAGGCAGTGATTCTACATACATACATACATACTGAATAAAATACAAGTATACGATGCGAATGGATAATATTTTTATTATACGGTATACACATTAAGGCGTTCTTGTTGAGATATCATTCCTTTTCGGTTTTAGTAGTTTATGGCTTCCTCTAAGAAGCATTATCCAAAATTATTACCTTTTTCCAACTACATTTACTCGATATCTTTAGTATTGGTTCTCCCTTTACTTTGGCCTATTAGTATTTTCGACATATCATTCAATAAACAAAAATATTGTTTAAAAATAAATAATAAAATAATCCAACCTCATTTATGTGTTAAAATATTTAATTAATTAAAATATCAATATAATCTTTTAGTATATATTTGGTTGGGTCGGTCGTGCTAGGCCCAGACCCAGACATAGAGCGACATGTGGGCCGATCGGCCCATTCATGAGTGAAGACTTAAACCTAGCAGGTATTTCTTATATAAGGTACTACTTCACCATGAGACAGGTACGACATTAGAACCCTGATATTCTCTATTCGTAGTCACCTAAACCCTCACCAAAAGATTAACTTGAGCGTCAAAGGGGCCTGTCGGCAATCAACCCTTGGCGTGCCTTTTATTGTTTTGCAGGTAATCTCTAGCTAAAGCCACCCAGACTTATAGATCCAAACAACGGCGTTCAGCCCCATCAAATTCAGACTGAACCAATATTAAATAAACAAGGAACAGATGTAGTAATATAAATTCAAATTTGAAATTATAAATATTTTAATTAAATATATTTTATTTTTAAAATTTATTTGATATATTAAACTTAAACTCTAAATATTTTACAACTGTGAAGATATCAATCGAACTTACAGGATTTGATGGTAAATAAAAAGTTGAAAAAATCTAATATTCATTTAAAATATTCATATACTTCAAGTATTAAATACAAATAAGCATTTATATTTATATAAATTGTACATGCTATTACTCTACGCGGATGCATATGATTGTATTTGTCATCATCTAATGAAGTAAAAGTAAAACTTAGACCCTCTTGTCTCCACTCGCATTCTTTGTCCCGTCATCAAACCAAACACTCCCCTCTGACCTTTGAGACTATCTACACTGCATCTCGACACGACGTGTCACTTTTCCCTCTTCATGTCGTCTTTCTCGTCGATGATTCCGAGAGAGTCTGCAAATGTAAGTGCTTGCCCTCATCTTCAGATTCTTGGTACGATTCAACTGTACTGTACCTCTATAAATCTCCTTAATTAAATCATTGCTACTTTGTCAACACTATTTATGCCCTTAATGTTGTTAAACTAGATCGATTGCAATATCTTTGAAAAAATTATAAAATTATTGGATCATATTATTTTAACAAATATTAGTTTATTTAGTACCAAAACTTTTTATGTAATTTTAAAAGTATAAAATTTATTGTTAATTTATAAAATTTATTATATTTTTATATGATAAATTATACTTTAAATATGATTTTTTAATTTTATAATACTAATTAAAACTATAAATTATGTTAATTAAATATTTAAATTTTAATTTATTAAAAATATAACTCATTGTTAACTTTATCGTTAATGTTATTAATTTTAAGCGTTATCTAAGTAGAATTTGTTCTATGTAAGCCTATGTGAATTAATTAATTAGTGGATGTGTTAAAAATAAATAATAACGACCACTAAGTACTTAGATGTTAACCTAACCGCTAATTAACTAATTTTTATATATTTTATAGTTTATTTATTATTATTCATATATAATGTAGAATGAATCTGTTTACATGATATTAACAACAAAATCAATGGTCAATTATATTTATAATAAATTAAAATTATAAATACTTAATTTATATAACTTATAATTTTGATTATAATTTAAAATGTAATTTATCTTATCTTATATTACCAAATAATTATCGTTATTACCAAAAAGACTTACAAGCACAAGTTACTAGGGTGAGCATTGGGGTTAATCGGGCCAAATTTTTACTGTTCGGATAAAGCCCGAATTACCCCAAAAAAAATTCATCTTACCCGGCCCGAACCCAAAATTTCATTACCCGAACTTACTTGGCCCGATCGGATAATTGGGGTAATTTCATATTACCCGAAGTTTTGTTTGGTTCTCTTTCAAAAATTACACAAAATAACTAAATGCTTGAATTACATTCTCATATCTTATTTGAGAGACATAAAACAAAACAAATAGTTGAATTCACTAATAATATAACTAAATATTTCAATTAACTAGCATAATTAATCTGTTAATTCTACAAGAAAAATAACGAAATGTATTTTCTTAATTCTTTTAAACCTAATTCGGGTAATCGGGTAACCTGAATTTTTTTCGGAGTTACCCGTCCCAAACCGAAAACAATTCGGGTAATACCCGGCCCGACCCGATTTACCTGTATTTTAGCATTTTATTACCCGAATTAATTCGAGCCGGATCAGATAATCGGGTCGGCCCGAATAATGCTCACCCCTACTTTTCAGAGTACTCTAATGTTAACAAATTATAACATCAGAACTCTTCTCTTTGTTATTCTTTTGTTCTCTTGCATTTTAACTTTGTTTTCTTTCTTATTTCCCCTGTTTTTCTCTTACTTTTTCTTTTGGTAAATCAGAAATACTTTATACAAAATAATAGTTATGTACATAACTTGAGATTCTTAAACATAAATCTCCAAACTACCAAAAGGAGAGACAGTGGACCCAATTGCATACTTACAACTTACTTCGGTTCTTCAATACACAACCATCAAAAAATTCTACCAAAAAGATAGCTCTTCAAATTTTTAAAATAATTTTTTTGTAAATTTAAAAATATAAAATAGTGTTTTTTAATTAAGTCTAGACTTGATTGTCCAGACTGAGGTTAATCTAAAGCCTAACTCTTTTAAAATAGTTGAGTCTTGAGTCGGTCTAAACTTAAACCTAATTTATAAACATATGTATTAAAAACATATAAATTTGACGCCATGAGTTAGCTCATTTTCATCCCTAATCTTGAAACGTTGAAAATGACTGTGTGATGTTGCTATAAAGTATAAGCCGAAAGAGAATCGCATGCAAGGCATTATATTATAGGGTTGCTAATTGTTGAGATATGTTAACTGATCTAATATAATCCAACACGGGTCATCCTCCCTGATGCTCAGTAGCGTGTAGGATAAGATTCAAACCATACGTGTCACTTAATAATTTGGATGGTAAAAATTGTGGGCAGGCATATATTTGAATGCATCTGCACTTAGAGAAAGCTGATTGGACATAGGCAATATATGGGCATGAGCGACGCTTGTGCCGAGTACGCGTGCCAAGCTAGTGGGTCCCCCCTTCCTGAATCATGGTAGCATAAACATTTTATGCACAGGCCACAAACCCTAACCTTCAATACAATCCTCAACCATCAACACAGTCACCGTCGTCGTCACCGTTACGACCACAGCGATAGATATATTCATTCTTGTATGTGTTCCAACATTATATGATCTCGCAAATGTCCTTTGACGCATCAAAAAGGCCCATCGCGAATGGCAACGGCGTTGCGCTGACACCGAAGACCGCTGCGACGAGAGGCCAAAGGCTCAGACTGAATCCAGACGCCGATCACAATCCGGAAAGCTACGAGGACCTTCAGCTGGAGTTCAGTCCTCTACTTTTTAGCTCTCTCGAGCGCTACTTGCCTCCCTCCATTCTCAATTCCTCCCGCGACGATAAATTCCAGTTCATGAGTAGAATTCTCACACGCTACTCTCCCGACGGTGAACGCACTCGCGTAAGCTTCGCATTTCCACAACACCCTTATGTTCATAAGAATGAATGCGGTTTTACGCGAAACTTTGTTCTGGCATCAACGATGTTCAAACTTTTTTGTTTAAATGTATAACAGAGTAAATCTGGATAACTAATTATGAGTACGGTGGTTGAAAAATGTGAAGAATCACTATATTTTGAATAATAATTTTATATGTCGCCGCGCAATTGACTATAGGTAACCTTTGCTCTAGCTCTTCTCTTTTAATTGGTCAAATTATTGTTATTTCCTTATTGGCAGCTGCAAAAGCACAGAGAATACAGACAGAGAATCATAAAGAACTATCAGGTACATTCTGGGACTGAATTTACTTAGTCTATTGTATGGAATAAAAACTTCCTAGTTTACCGTGATCTATGGTTTGTATCGTTGCGTTGTATCAGTTGTTGTAAATGTTTCTTACTTTGTTGTTTCTAAGTCTTCACTTTTTAGCTTTCTAAGCCTTTGTTTGGATGGAAGGAAAGCAAGGGAAAAGAAAGGAAGGGAATTGCATTTCTCTTGATTTCCATTGTTCGGATAAAATTAAGCCAAGGGAAAGGGAAAGAATGGAGGGGAATAGGAGAAAAATTTGGTCTAAAAACATTTCCCACCAAATTGGTGGGAAAGGAGGGGAAATGGAAGATAAGATAACCTTACTATAAGTAAATTACCATTATATCCTATTAAATCTAACAAGTAAAGATAAACAAGTTCTATAATTAAGGGCATAAAGGTCTTACAAAATTCTCTTCCATTCAATTCCTTCGTTTGATAAATTAAGAAAACAAACAAGAGAAAGGAAATCACATTTCTCTTCTTTTCTCCTCAATATTTCCTTTCTTTTCCCTTGTACAATTAGGAATCCAAACAAAGGCTAAAGGTAAATGTTTAAGGTTCTCCTTTTATTTATAATGAAAAGATTAAAAGAATCAAACAGAAACTCAAGCTACTACACCTGTTTTCTTTATCAATCGAGGCCCAGTTTTTGGTGATCCGTTTTTTGTTTCCCATGACCATCGGATCCGTTCGGAGATTCAGTCTGTTCGAATCCTTTTTCATTAGAAGATGTAGATCTAAACCAAATGGGAAGTCTCTTGCATCTCTCACTCAGTAGGTGCTCCTTACCTTAAAGAAAGCTCTAAGGGCATAGAAGGTTCGAGAAACCAATGCCCAAACCAAAGTGCTTGCGAACTATATCTTGCATGGGAGCCATTCCATTAAAGAAAGCACCAATAAGTGAAAGTGATTCGATAGACCAGCGAGGAGTCTTGTTTCCTCGTGAAAAATTTAGAATATCTTCAAGCTTAGGAATCAAGTCTATTACGGGGACCAGTGAAAAATTTTAAAGTAAGATTCCTCGTGAAAAATTTTAAATGGGACCAGTGACTATTAGCCTCAACAGCTTCTTCGTCATCAAATTGAAACCAATAGCGGAATCAGGCAACCGACTAGAAGCTTGGTAAATACTATTTCTATCTCAGATAGCGAGATAGGGAGACTGGGAAGATTTGGTGTGCATGGTTTGAATAAATGAGCAGAAATTGCAGGCAGATTGAACGAAAGATTCGTCATCTCCTTCACGGCGACAAAACACGCACCCAACTCCGTCAAATCCACGCCCATTTCCTCCGACATGGTCTTCACCAAGTCAATTCCGTCCTTTCCCATTTTGTCTCCGTTTGTGGCTCTTTTAACCAAATGCCCTATGCAGCTCGTGTTTTCCGCCAAACGGAAAACCCCAATATTTACCTTTTCAATACTATGATTAAAGGCTACTCTGTTTGTGGACCCTTTGAAGAGTCTTTCCTTTTGTTTATCTCCATGAAGAATCGAGGCATTTGGGTTGATGAGTACACGTTGCCGCCTTTGCTCAAGGCGAGTTCCAGTCTCTTTGATTTGACACTCGGCCAGTGTGTTCAAAAGGAAGTTATTGTTGGTGGGTTTGAGTGTTTTAGCTCCGTTCAGATTGGGATGGTTGAGTTATATGCTGCGTGCGGTATGATGGAGGATGCGAAGGAAGTGTTTGACGAAATGCGTCACCGGGATGTTGTAGTTTGGAATTTGATGATTCATGGGTTCTGTAAGAGAGGGGATGTTGATTTGGGACTGCAGTTTTTCAAACAGATGGATGAACCAAGTGTTGTTTCGTGGAATATAGTGATTTCTTGCTTGGCGAAAACAGGTAGGGATGCTGAAGCTTTGGAATTTTTTCTTCAAATGAGGGAACAGGGTTTTGAGCCAGATAATGCTACTGTGGTTTCTGTTTTGCCTGTTTGTGCTCGTTCGGGAGCTGTTAATGTTGGGCGGTGGATTCACTCTCATGCTGAGTCAAGCAAGCTGCTCCAAAATGCTATATCTGCGGGCAACGGGCTGGTGGATTTTTACTGCAAATGTGGCAATCTGGAAAATGCTAGAAAGTTATTTGATGAGATGCCAAGGAAGAACGTGGTTACATGGAATGCAATGATATCGGGTCTCGCTTTCAATGGGAAAGCTGAACTTGGGGTTCAACTGTTCGAAGAGATGCTTAACAATGGCGTTAGACCTAGTGATGCAACATTTGTTGGAGTCTTATCGTGTTGTGCTCATGCAGGGTTGGTGGAAAAAGGATGGAGCATATTTAATTCAATGAAATTGAAATATCAAATTGAGCCAAAACCTGAGCACTATGGATGCATGGTTGATCTTCTAGGCCGCATGGGATGTGTGAGAAAGGCTTATGACTTGATAAGGAAAATGCCTGAGAGACCAAATGCTGCATTATGGGGCTCATTGTTAAGTGCAAGCCGTACTCATGGTGATGAAGAGCTCGCACAACTTGCTGTGAAAGAGCTCATTGATCTTGAGCCTTGGAATTCTGGTAATTACGTGTTGTTATCAAATATTCATGCAGAGAAAGGGAGATGGGACCAAGTTGAGAACGTAAGAGTGATGATGAAGGAGAGGGGCGTCAAGAAAGAATCAGGGCACAGTGTAATAGGATAAAAGTTAAATACACTGTCGTGTACTCGTAGTTTCTCGATTTGTGCAGCATTTGCAGTGGGATTAACCATATCAGAACATCACTTTTGCATAAGGTCAACCAGCTGCTCCAGTGCAATTGGAGTTGAAATCAGATAACAGTTATAGTTTCCTTACATTATCGCCTCGTGCTGGTATATGCTTAAATTAATTGACTCCATGAAGGTACTCCTATTTACTTCCTAGACTCTACAGTTAGGCTTTCTCAAGCGCTGCAATCAACATATAGCCATGCTGAATAGCACTATGAACAACTGTGCCGATCCAAACTTATAGTGTGGTGATATTTTCGTATCATCATAACCGTTAACTCTAACTTCACAAGCATATCAACTACTGATACTTCTGTTTTAGAGAGAGAAAGAGAGCGATCACAACTAAATAATAGTAGCTTGTTATAGGGTCTATTAAGCATGACAAAATGAAACAAACTCAAAATCCCATGTGGAAGAGAGCTAGTATTCTAATGAATACCCCATTACCCATTTATTAGTTACTTATCACCATTATATATTCTAGCAACAATCGTCATCAAAGCCAGCTGCAACCGCCATTTGCTCTTCTTTCTTGACAGAACTAGCAGCAGGAACAACAAGAGAAGGAGCAACAGGGGCAGTAAAACTACTTCCGATGTCTTGCTTGACATTGACTTCTTCTTTCTTGACAGAAGTAGCAGCAGGAACAACAAGAGGAGGAGCAACAGGGGCAGTAAAACTACTTCCGATGTCTTGCTTGACATGGACTTTCTCCTCCTTAGCTACTGACTCGTGTTTTGGGGTCACCACTTCGTTCTTTGTTGATGGTGAAGCTACTCTGGTGGCATAGCTTCTTCCGCTACAGCAGCTGCTCTTCCTCTCCATCTTCAATTTGTTGTTTCTGTGTGTCTTACTGAATTTAGGACTCCAAGTGCTAAGATAGTGCTCTGTTTGTTGTCGAAAATTTTGAAGCAACCCAAAGCTTTATATAGAGAACAGTAAGACTTGTTGAACAACTTCTAAAGAAGAATCTCGTTCTCTGTTGACATTGATTGGCCACCTATAACGAGGAGTCATCAACTAGGAGGCCGCCTAATGTGTCTCGAAATTCGTGAAGGATAGGTTTAGAGAATGTCAAAATCCTTTGTAGAAATCACAGTTTTCTTTGAATGTGTTTACTATTCCGAGACTATAAGAGAGACTTCTGCTTTTCATGTCATTTCCTGAAAGTGCGCTTTAACTACTCTCCATTGAATTAATAATTCTATCTTTACATTGGGTTACCGCCAGTGATCACTTGTGACTCATGGGTTTAAGATCACATGCACGAAGATTGAGGTTATTTATGTCTTTCATGGAGTTTTTGGTAAAGTGCAGTAGCACAAATACAATGTAATCTTAAGCGCTCACATTAGCGTAGAAAAGTAGAAAAAAAAAATTTCTGAAGATGGGTGAGAAGGGTTTTGGTGTGGAAGACTTGTAACAAGAAGACTTCATTTACTTTGAAAGTAAGGACGCTAGAACTAATCCCCGACAAATACGACTTGAAGCTAAAATTTGGTTAAAGTTCGAACTGTTCAGCTTTTGGAAAATGTCGCCTTATTGTAGAGAAACCATGTTCAGGTTCTTGCATTGCATCAAATAGGCTACGAAATTTTCTCCTAGGATAAGGAGTTCAAGTTTGTTTTGTGTGAAAATATTTATGCTCAAGAGCCTTCAGGTACTACCACTTGAGTAGTCCATTAAAAGTCTCTTCATAGCTTGTTCAGTACCATTCGAGTTGCTTATCTACAAGCAATTCATGAAAATCGAGTTGCAGGATGAATAAGGTACAGAAAATTTCAATACAACGACAATATATGTATGGTGGTCAGCAACTACTACGTAGTTCATGCTAAACTGCAAAAAGGATCATTACATGGAAAATTTTCCATACATACTAATCCTGAGGTGATATTTTACGAACTACAGCGTCTTGCAGTTTAGCATCAGAGAAGTCAGATCGGGAGCAACAAAAACATTCAATGATCAATGGAAATTTATGGAATACAAGTAGGTGGCGCGGCCTGATTGCACTGCTTGTATCTCCAGTATATCTTGCCACATCAAGTTTACCTAGAAAACTCAAAACACAGACGTCTCAAATTGGGAACACATTTAAATTTTTACTTTAGCATATTAGATATCTGCAGTCATGGAAATAAACAGGCAACAATTTGGACATTAAAAATAAGTGGGTTAGTAGTAACCAGCTACGAATCCAGGATTTTAGTCTTGGGGGGTAAGGAACTTAAACCACAAATATGTAAACATTCATACATAGTTAACAAAGTATTCCTAACAAAAAAAAAATCACTAAAATGTTTTATATTGTGGGGTGAAATAAGGCTTTAGAGGGTCTAGTTAATATGGCCATAACACTATGCAGTTAACTACTACTCCCTCCGATTTATAATAAGTGACGTTTTAGAGGAATACACACTTATTAAGAAAGTTAATGAAATGTCTGATATACCCTTATTAATTACATGTTAAAGTGCCTTGAAAATATAATATGTGTAATTTGTGTAATTAAGATGTGAGAGAAATTAAAGGTTAATTTTGGAAGTAAGATTATAAACATGCATATAAAGTCAAGAATGACACTTATTTTAAATAATTAAAATGTATCTAAAACGACACTTATTATGAATCAGAGGGAGTAATGTTGAAGAAGTTTCATTCCAAACAGAAGATGGTTAAAAAGATACTGAGGCTATAAATTATTATATCCAGCTGCCATTCTTTTCCCCCTTAATTTCTAGGCATGGCAAGCCAAGTCATTGCGATTTCACCAAATGTCAAAAGCCTACTTAAGAAAACCTCAATTACTGCGATAAAATAGGTCGAAAAGCTACTTTTGACCCAAAAAGTAGAAGTAAACGTAAACTTGTTTGAGTAGTGATTGTGGGATTAGTCTAAGCAAATCTTTTTCAATTGCACGATCGATACTGTAAAATGGGGAACTATTTTCTACTCATCTACAGTACTAGGGCGGTTTTGTTCTTCCTGTGGATAGGTGGAGTGGTTTTGCTATTGAGACATCAATCTTATAAATGTGAACGGTGTTTTAACATTATCTTCGAGTATAATTAGTGTGTTACCGTATTCAGAGCCATTCCTTAAATTAGGATGCCATGTATTTCTCTTTAAAATATTATGTACATATGATCTGAATATTACATTTTAGAGGCGATGTGATTAGAGTAAGTCTTTTTATACGAGAACATTAATATGACTACGCATACATTTTAATGTTTTTTCTTAAAATTTAAATAAATTTTGTTGTTATTTACTATATTAGATTATACTTTAACGTTTTCATAATAATACTACAGTAGCCATCTAAACTATAACAATGTGAGACTTTTATTAATTATTAATATTTGGATCATCAATTTAACTTATGTAATGTTACAATTGAATAATTCAGATTTACTAAATGCTAACGTGATCTTAAAAATAAAATTTTAAGTATTAATTTAAAATGTAATTTTTAAAATCCAAAATCTTATAAAAGGTCCAAGATTGTTACTATTTTAGCACTTTTATATCTTATTCATAATGCCTTAAGTACTATTTAAATAATGTTAATATGTAAAGCGGTGCCATAAATAATAATAAAAATATACTCAGACTTTATGAAATGTTAATATACAAATCTCACTTTGAATTTTGCATAAAATAGATGATATGTTAGTATGAACTTTATTAATAGAAAGGAGAATATAAGGATAATACGATGACATAAGATATCTTGCTATTTTAATTTTAGTGAAATGGATACTAAATTTTGATTATTCTTGATTTTAATTTTAGTGAATTGAATATGTAGTAACAGGCTCTATCTGATAATCTACAATTCAGCTTAAATTGTGGATTTTTAATTATAATGTGATTACAAGTTGTTAAAGTGATGTAGATTTTCTAGAAAAATTTAAGTAAAATCGTAATACTCTTAATATAATCATAATCATGTTTTTCAATTTAAAACGTTGATGTTATGAAAATTGATATATTATTTGATTTTTATCTTTACCACCAATTCTTGATATCACTCATGTGCGTTTTGTATCATAAGAAAGGAAGATTTATTTCTTATTTCATCACTCCAAACAAAGTTTTATACATAGGAGTAGATACCAAAGTGGTTGGGATAAAAATCATAGACACAATTGTGTACACAAACAAAATGAAGCAATATAATAATTCTTTTTCTGTCCTGTAAAAATAATATAGGCTCTACAGATATACCAGGCAATGATCAACACATAAACAAAAATATAAATCAACAAGTACTAGAAGTTTTACTGTGAACAAATCTTAGTGTGAGGGAAAAAAACATAGGACTTAGTCTAGTAAAACAATTTCTAGTAAAACAATTTCCACTATTATGAAAATAATGGGTACACTAATGTTTAGAATAGTGGATTTTATTTTGCTTAACTAGATCTCATGGTTTTTCCCTCACATTGAGGGTTTTCTTAATGTAAAGATTTTAGTGCTTGTTGATTTATGTTTTTGTTTATGTGTTGATCATTGTTTGGTATATTTATAGAGCTTATCATTTTTATAAGGGGAAAAAAGAATTATTTTGTTGCTTCTATTTGTGTGTGTCTACAAATATGTGTTTGATCTTTCTCCCAACAAGTGGTATCAGAGCAAGGTTGTGACTTCAATCTTGAAGTCAAAAAATGAAAATCAATATAAGTAAAATGATCAGTTGATGACAATGTTTGTAACTATATAGTTAGAGAAACTCATGCTAGAACTTTGTGGAACTGGATTAAACAATTATATGCTAAGAAAATCGGTGATAGCAGGATCTACTTAATTAAGCAATTGCTATCCTTAAAATATCAAGATGGGCCTCCAATGGCAAATCATATGAATAATTTTCAGGGAGTTATGAATTAAATCACTGGTATGGGAGTAAAGTTTGAAGATGATATTCAAGGACTATTCCGTTTGGGCTCATTGTTAGAGTCACAAGAAACATTTAGGACTTCATTGTGTAATTTTGTTCTTGATGGTATAGTGTCCCTGCATCTTGACAAGAGTAAATCCTAAATGAAGAGACGAGGAGAAAATCATTGGGATCCTCATCATATTCAAAGGCCTTGGTTACTGAATCAAGGTGAAGAAGCCAAACTAGAAACTCCTAGAAAAATGAAAGATGTAGCAAGTCTAAAGGGAAGTCAAAGTCCTAAAAAGACATTAAGTGTTATCATTGCCGGAAAATGGGCCATATGAACAAGAAATCTAGGTTAATTAAACATGAGAAACTAAAGGAAAAAGGGAAGACAATAGAGAAGAAAAAAGATACTATTGTAGTTATACTCGATGGTGATGTTGTTATTGCTGGAAAATGTGGTAACCTCGTATGTCAAGACTCTAGTTGGATAGTGGACTCTAGTGCCACATTTTGCTACATTAAGCATTTTCCTCATCCTATATTGCAAGTGAATTTGGTAAAGTGAGGGTGGGAGATTGCAAAGTATACAAGGTAACTAGTATAGGAGACGTTTGGTTAGAAACCAATATCGGATGCAAGTTGCATTTGGAAAATGTTAGACATGTCCCAAATTTTTACCTTAATATAATCTTAGTGAAAGCTCTTGATATGGATGGTTATGTGACTACATTTTATGGTGGCAAATGGAAAATCACAAAAAGGGCCTCTTGTGGTTGCGAAGGGACTAAATACAAACACTCCTTATAGAATGTGAGCTAAGTTGATAGCAATAAAGGTGAATGCAGTCAAAGATTGTAGCAGAATTATGGCATATATATCTTGGTCACCAGAGTGAGAAAGGACTTAACACTATTACAAAGAAGAAGCTTCTTCTTCTTATTAAAGGTAATTCACTAAAACCTTGCACTCATTGTATGGTTGGTAAGAAACATAAAGTTTCGTTTCATTGATCTCCATATAGGAGGTCATATGTTGTTGATTTAGTTTATAATAATGTTTGCACCATGGATTTTATAACTCTTGGTGGATTTTTATATTTTGTAACATTTATTGATGACCATTTTAGAAAAGTGTGGTTGTTTGCTTTTAAGTCTAAAGACCATGTATTTATTGTCTTCAAACACTTTCTTACAATTGTTGAAAAAGAAATAGGAAAAAAGTTATAATGTGTCAGAGTAGATAATGGTGGTGAGTACAGGGAGCCTATTTGAATGGTATTACAAGGACCACAACATCAATCTTGAGAAGATAGTGCCTAAGATTCCATAACATAATAAGATAGTGCCTAAGATTCCATAACATAATGGGGTTACAAAGAGAATGAATAGAATTTTTACTAAAATAAATTAAACGTATGCTCTCTCATTCAAAATTGTTTAAAACTTTTTAGGGTATAGCAATGAGAGGATTAGTTAACCTTTCTCCTTCAATCCCTTTTGATGGCAATCTTCCTGAAAGAGTTTGGAGAGGAAAAGATGTCTCATTTGAACACTTAAGAGTGTTTGGTCGTATGACATTCATTCATATCCCAAGCGATGAAAGATCTAAGATTGATGTGAAATCCAAGCAATGTATCTTCTTAGGCTATAGTAATGAAGTGTTTTGTCATAAGTTTTGGGATCCAGTTGATAAGAAGGTTATCAAAAGTTGAGATATTATTTTCTTTGGAGACCAAACAATAAAAGATATTGAAAAAGAAGTCAAGCCAATGTCATTAGCCAGAAATGATCTTATTATTGAGCTAATGTTTCATATTAGGGTTGCTAATGATAGGGGAGATATAACTTTTGATGGTGAGAATAGAGAAAATGAATTTGCACCATATGCCAATTTCTATTGAGCTAGTTCCACCAAACCTCACTGTTGATTGAGCTTAAATTGAGAAGATATACTACATAGTATCATCTTTTAGAGAGATACCCCCTCACAAGAAAATGTGTTATCGATTGTTAGGGGAGAGCTAGAAAGCTATGAAGAGGTTGTGTCACATGAGCATAAAGATAAATGGTTGAAAGCTATGCAAGAAGAGATGCAATCCTTACTTAAGAAGCACAAATTTAAGTCAATAAAGTTACTATAGGGAAATAAAGCACTTAAGAACAAATAGGTGTTCAAGTTGAAAGTAAAGGAGAATAGCTCACAACCAAGTTATAAAGAAAGGTTGGTTGTGAAAGGTTTCAATAACAAAAGGGGGATTAATTTTAAAGAGATTTTTTTCACTCGTAATTAAGATGTCTTCAATCCAAGTTATGCTTGCGCTAGCGACCAACTTAAATTTGGAGATTGAGCAACTTGATTTGAAGACATCATTCCTTCATGATGATTTGGAGGAAAAAAATTATATAGAACAACCTAAGGTTTTCATAGAAAAACATAAAGAAAATTTTGTCTGTAGATTGAAATAGAGTTTTTATTGTCTTTAACAAGCTCCTAGGTGATGGTACAAAAAATTTGACTCTTTCATGATTAATTAGGGGTATGCCAAAACATTTTTTTATCGTTATGTATTTGTCAAGAAATTCTCTAATATTGAATTTACTATTCTCTTGTTATACATGGATGACATATTGATTATTGGTCATGGCATAAAGAAAATTGAAAATCTCAAAAGGGAGTTGAGCAAATCCTTTGTTGTGAAAGATTTTGGTGCTACAAAGCAAATTCATGGCATGAGAACGACTCTTGATAGAAACAATGGAAAGCTATGGTCATCCCAACAAAAGTATACTGAGAAAGTATTAGAGAAGTTTAAAATAGGCAATTCCAAACTAGTTAACACTTAACTCACAGGCCAAATTAACTTGAGTTTGAAACAATGACCTATAAATGAAAAAGAAAAAGAAAAAGAAGAAATGGAGAAAGTTTCCTATGTATTTTCTGTTGGTAATTTGATGTATGTGAGGGTACGCACAAGGTTGAATATTGCTCATACTAGTTGGTGTTGTTGGCTGTTTTCTTTCTAATCCTAGTAAAGAACACTGACAAGCAGTGAAATGGAAGCTCAGGTATCTCAAAGGTACTTTTAATTTAGATTTTGTTTACTTTTTGGTGTTGATAAATTTGTGGTGGATGGCTATACAAATGCTAACATGGATGGTGATAAAGGATTCTAAAAAGTCTACTTCTGGTTATCCAATAACTTTTGTAGGTGGAACTTTGTCGTGGCAATCTAAATTATAAAAGTGTGTTGCATTACTAAAGAAAGGGAAGTGCTCTTACGGATGCAAAAATCCCTACAAAAGTTAGGGCTCTGACAAGAGAAATATATGTTGCATTGTTGCTAGAATGTCATTCATCTCAGTAAAAACTCAACCTTTCACTCAGGTTAAAACACATTAAAGTGTAGTATCATTGGATTAGAAAAGCATTACAGATGAAGCAACTATCGTTAGAAAAGATGCATACAGATGAAAATGGCTACGAAATGATGATAAAGACCTTACCCATAGAGATGTTTACTATTTGCAGGACTAAATGATCTCCATTTGAGCTAAAATTTTAGTATATTGTTTCTAACTATGCACGCTACACTTTAGAGTAAGTAATTTGTTGCTTTATTACCTTTTGTTGCTTAGGCTGAGATATCCTTTAGAGAGCTTTATTATGTTTTTATCCATCATTGTAGGTGATGTTTTTATGCTTATTGATTCCCAAATTGTTGGAAGGACTGAACATTGATATATTCGTTACTTTTAGAAAATCGGAGTAAGTCCGTAATTTTTTCCTCACACTAGAAGTTCTTCACATTAAAAATTATGATGTCTGTTGATTTATATATTTCTATTTACATGTTGATCGTATATGTTGATTTATATTATAGTCGTAACATACTAACTATAAGAAGTAAAGTTAACTGAAAAGGACATAAAAATATGTATTAAGCAAAGTAATAAGACATAGTTCATGATAACAGAAACATGAAGATAAGATGACAAGCCAATGTTGATCAAGATACTCTACTAGGACATCTCTTATTTGTGCCACAAGCTTTCAGGAGATT
>JANKOD010000191.1:3094225-3104838 GCA_026284645.1 Erythroxylum acuminatum
GATTATCTAAATACATGAATCCTTTAAATTCATGAATACAAACTTTTGGATGAATGTATAATTAAACTCTTTCACGATTCATGTATGCTTGTATCTATATAAGTCATGTTTAATTTCCAACATAAGAACCATGATCAACAAAATAAAAAAATAAATACTACAACATTTTGAGTAGATTTTGTTTAGGTGTGAACTCTGCAAATTGAGGACACTATACGGGGAAACTTACTTCACAAAATTCACTCTTAATTTTTCCATAAACATTGACTTCAATTGAAGGTGAAACTCAAAAGTTGAACAATTTTCCCATGAAAAGAAATCATGATCATAACTCAATAAAGACAAGTTAAAAATTATCAAATAAGCCCTTTAATTTTATAAGTACAGGTTAAATAATTTTGATAATTATTTTTAAATGATATTTATTTATTTATTTGCTTATATTTTAATTGAAATTTTTTAAATTATTATTATTAAAAACTAATTATGATTTTATCATAAATTTTTTTAATAAATTGAATTATTAATTAGTATATATAAATAATTTTGCTCAAGATAATTTAAGAAATTATTAGATTATTATTGAAAAATTTGCGTTAGATTCAATCTTAGTCTAAATTATTGGATTTATTATATATCAATGGACATTATTAGTGTATTTTTTACAATAAAGTATTTTATTTTATACTAAATTTTTGCATATTTTTATAATTGTTACTTTTTATATATTATATATCAGTTTTATAACGATTTAATACTGATCAAACCTTTAAACTTTAAACCTTAAAAGATAGTATTGAATTTTGTTAAGAAAATATATACTGCATTGATTAATTGAAAAAGACTATAATAGGCGATTTAAGATTAAACATAAGATGTGTGATACATGATAATTTGTTATTGTTTTGTATTTATTGTGCAAAATAATAATCATTAAGAGTTGTTAAATTCTTAAAAGGGTGTTTATATGAAATAATGAAATGATAAGTCAATATCTTAAGATTTTAAGTAAAATACGTATTATCCTTACGCGTAAATTACTTATCCTTCAAAAGTTAGTCTTTTTTTGTTTTTTTAACTTTGATGATGGGCCTTTCCATATATATGTTTCTATTTTTTTTACTTTGAGCATGTGTTCTAGATCTTAAGGTTGAGCCTGTAGTTATAATTTTGTTGCGTGAAAGATGATATGATAACTCAGTTTCAACTTCCACACGATTGTTATATACAAACTACAATAGTCAGTTAGACTTCTACAAAATTTTTGTTAAGGATACGTATTAAATCCAAAAATGTAAAAGATAAATGCATATTGTTCTCTGAACAGAAAAGAATACTGTTCTGTCGTACTTCTAAGCCTCAGCCATTGAGATCCTGACAAAGTGTCCATATTGAGAGCTATTAACAATTATGGAGTGACTATTAGCGCTAAACAAATGAAATTATCGGTTCTTCTATTCCTCCATCGAGGCGGCTTATCTAGTTGGATGATAATCGGGAGTTTGGAAATATAGGATGATGAACCTAACCAGAGGCTGTTAATTTCCCAACTCTGTGTTTTTCTCACTTTCCCACACTCTTCCTAATTTTCCTAGAAATGAAAAGGGAAAGAAAAAAGTAATTATGAGATAAAGATTGAAGAAGAGAACAACAATCCAAGCGTGGTTAATCTTGTGGAAAGTTAAAAGTTGTGCCAAAAGAATTTATGAGTTTGTAAATTCATTATAGCCTAATTGAAAAGGTTTTGAGATGTTACGGTGTTATTCTGTTCGTTTGACAAAGCTAACCTCATAAATTATTGGTTTAAGTAAAAGTATTTTTGGTTGAATAGATAATTTCAGAGATTAAGTTTCTTTTTGCTTGCCTCGGAGTGCCAATGCATATATAGACTTAAGCAATCAATTTGTAAAATTTTAATCCCAAATCCTAACGAAGGGGAAGTCCACTACTATCATTGCCATGCATTATGGTTTAATTCATTCAATCTAGAACGGGTGTCATAGAGGAATTAAGCTATTTTTAAAATATAATTTGAGCCTCCGGCCACTCGGTACGTTTCCCGAGAAGGTGGCATTCTGTTTTCCATCAACTTCTTATACTGTGAGACATATGCATATAAGGTGGTTTTGCAATAAAGATCTTAGATTGTGATAGCTTGAGTTTGGCGTATGCACAACCGCATTGAAACTTATATCTGGAAGAGTATAGTTTCAAATAGTATTTACTTCTTTCTATATTACCTTATTGTTTTATTTTAGTTTTATAGAACATTTTTAAGCTGGTAGGAGCTAGGAAATGGAAAGCCAAAGACTTAGATTAAGTTCGTTGTATAAAAATGGAAGTAGGATGAGTACTCATGATCGAAAATGATATCAAAAAAAGATAACAAAGGTATTTTTATAGCCTTTTTGATGAAAGTATAGAGGTTTTAAATTTTATAATATTGGACCCAAATAAACTAAGCACATACAAGTTCAATTGAGGTTCTATTTTAAAACTAATTGCTAATAAGAAGAGTAATTCACTAAGCTTATATACAAGTTCAAGGCCATATATTTTTTCCATGTGAGACAAATTTTCACTTATATTTCAACATGCCCCCCTCACGTGTGGGCTAATTTAAGGCCCAACAAATGACATAGTCTATCGTGTTAAGGTGGTGACGACTAACCCAAAAATAACCTACTCTAATACCATGTAAAAAATTTTAAGAATGAGCCCAAATAAACTGAGTACATACAAGCCCAAATAAAGTTCCATTCTAAAATCAATTGATGATAGGAGGAGCAATTTACAAGGTTTATATGCAAGCTTAAGGCCATATATTATTTCCATGTGGGGCAAACTTTCACTTATATTTCAACACAATATTTCTTTGGGTGATCTTAGTACGTCTGAGAGGCTTCGTAACTTTACTCGATGTTGGCAGATTATAAGGGAAGAAATTAAACAAGCTTTGAGGGAGATAAATAGTGGAATGATAGTAGGGCCTAATGAGATACCCATAGAGGTGTGGAGTGTAGAGGGCCTTACTTAGCTAGCCAAGCTGTTTAATATGATCCTTAAATCTGTTAAAATGTTAAATGAGTGGAGACTTAGTATGTTAATTCCTCTATATAAAAATAAAGGAGACATTCAAAATTGTCACAACTATAAAGACTTAGTCAAACCATGAAGTTATAGGAGAGGGTGATTAAGAAGAGAGTGAGAAAGGATGTTCCTATCTAACTCGAAGAACCAATTTGGCTTCATACCAGGAAGGTTCATGACAAAAGTTTTACATCTTCTTAAAAGATTAATAGAATATTACAGGAAAAGATAACAAAATCTACATATGGTTTTTATAAATTTAGAGAAGGCATATGACAGAGTACCTAGAAAAATCATGTGGAGGTGTTTAGAGGTTAAGGAATTTCTTATGACTTATTTATAGGTAATTAATATATGTATGAAGTGGTAAAGACTAAAGTAAGGATGATAGAAGGAGATATAGAGAATTTTTCTATCGATATTGGGTTATATCAAAGTTCCTTATTAAGCCCTTATTTGTTTGCAGTAATGATGGACGAGCTCTCCAAGATTTTCTAGGAGAAGTGTCTTGGTGTATGTTGTTTGCTAATGAAATTATCTTAGTAGATAAGACAAAAGACAGTGTCATTATCAAACTACAACTTTGAAGGGATATGTTAAAGTCAAGGAGCTTTAAATTAAGCAAGACTAAAACTGACTATTTAGAGTGTAACTTTTCGGATCTTAGTATGGCTTTTGATGTAGAGGTAAAAATCAGTTCAGAAGTTATACCATGCAAAGAGTGTTTTAGGTATCTAGGATCTATCATACAAAACAATAGAGAGATTGATAAAGATATAGTTTATTGTACCATATCATAGTGGTTTAAATGGAGGAGTGTGTCAAAAATTTTATGTAACAAAAAGATACCACTCAAGCTTAAAAGAAAATTATATCGTTTAGCGATTAGGTCGATCATGCTATATGAGACAAAATATTGACCTATTAAATATGTACATAGTCATAAGTTAATGGTAACAGAAATGAGAATGCTCTGTTAGACGTGTAATCTTACCAAAAGAGATGAATAGCCATGTTGGATGCATGTGCCTATTGGCTAGTACTTTTTCCTTTCCTTCTAATATTAGTTGATCTATTCTAGTTTAACTGATTTTTTCATCTAAACACCTTCAAGAATGATGTCGATATAGAGTAATTGCTTCTATTTATGTATTATAATTATAATGCGCAATCATACTAAATTTGTATGGATCATTTAATGGTTGAAGTGGTAACTAATGCTGTATATATGTGATTCATAATTACCCGTGGCTCTTAACAGGCACCTAAACTCACGCATCAATGATTCCATTAGGAAAACAATAATGTTGAAGGAGTTTCATTCCGAACAGAAGATGGAGTTAGTATTAAAAAGATTCTGAGACTAAATTATTATATCAAGCGGCCCTTCTTTTCCCAATTTCTCCTCAGTTTCTAGTCAAGGCAGGAAAAAACAGTGCAATTTCACCTAATGTCAAAAGCATAACTGAGAAGACCTCAAATTCTACGATAAAAGAGATCGTAAAGCTACTTTTCGATCCAAAAATTAGACGTAAACTTGTTTGAGCAGTGGTTGTGGGATTAGTCTAAGCAAATTTTTGTCCATTGAAAGTGTAAAGTGGAGAGCTGCTTCCCTCTAATCTACACTATTAGGGCGGTTTTGCTTCTCCTGTGGATCATTGGAGTCGTTTTGCTATTAAGACACCAATCTTGTAAAAGTGGAAAGTGTTTTAACTTTAACATTATTTTCCAATTATGCTTAGACTGCGGTGCCCTAGTTAAAGCCACTCCTTAGGGGCCAAGTATTTCTCTTTAAAATATTATGTATATTACATTTAAAAGTAATACGAAGATTATACTTGAGAGGTGATGTAATTCGTATCTCTCTTGTTATACTGGACATAATAATATGACTCCAGAAAAAGGTTTAAAATATTTTTCAAAATATTTAAATATTTTTTTATATTTATAATATCACTATACATTTTAATTTTTGAAAATGGTATTAGTAGCAGTCTAAACTACAATAGAATTAGATTTTTGTCTATTCTAAATATTTAGACTATCAATTTAACTTAAGTGATACCACATTTGAACAATTTAGATTTATCAAATGTTGACGTAATTTTGAAATTAATTTCTTTAAATATTAATTAAAAGTGTAACTTTTTATCTTAATATTTCATAGCAAATGATGTAAATTCGTTATCTCTGTTATCAATTTTGAACCTTATTCCAGGTCTAATGAGTGTTATTTTAGTAACGTTAAAATATAAAGTAGTATTAAAGATAACAATAAAAATTTTAATCTTTTATAAAACATTAAAGTGTATACAAGAAAAAAAATGTTGCTACCAGGGACTTTATTAATATAAAGGATAATATGATAATATAAGATTTCAAGCACTCTTACCATGCCATGATACTTTAGCTTTAGTGAACTGGAGATTATCCTTGATTTTATTTTTAATGAACTGGAATTTACCGTTTGACCATCCTTAATTATTTCACTGCATGTATCAATTTATATAAAAATGGGCTTTCTCTCGTAATCTTTAAATCAATTTTCAGATACTATGTTAAAAGTTTTAAATTGTGGACTATTAATTATAATGTGATTAAGAGCTATTAAAGTATTGTGGATTATACAAATAAAAATGTCAAAAATATGGTCACAACTTCAAAATAATTGTCAGAACAAATTCACGTAAAATGGTAATACTATGAAAATAATTGCAATTATACTCTTCAATTTAAAATTTGGTGTTATAATAATTGATTTTTTATTTTTTATTTTTTACAAACATAAAATATTTTTAAAAAGTTCAAATAAATATTTACTGTTATTTATGTTATATTTATGTATTTTATTTAGAGTGCAACTAATAATATTTTAAAGTATTAGAGATAACAATATTACACAATAAGAGAGAGCATTATCCTTCGAATAGAAAGAGTGACAAACAACGGTTGCAGATGTTCTAGTCCATCAACAATTGTTTTTATGTTGAATACACTGAATATCTGGTAATTATTCCCTAAATCCTGACTTACCAATCGAGCATAACGTAGCCTGAACTTTTAGCAAGTCCCCATCTTCAAACTAGTTATGAATATCCCAGTCCTCACGATATGATAAGGAGATATCTTCAAACGAAAGTGACATGCATGCATAGTTTGAAGTGGATAGCCCCACATAGTTATGGTATGCCACGGTTAGGTGTAGGAACTGTTTCAGGGGCCCGACGACGCCTTTTCCGTTCTGAACGAGAAAATCCAAGTACGCGAGAAAGGAAGCTGCCAAAGCTGAACTTCTTTGGATTGTTGAGCTTCTTTCCCCGATGACCAGCTTTTTTCTTAGAATTGGCGCTCAGTATCAGTAAAAAGATTACGAGCAGAACAAGGTATCGGGTTGCAGCTTTGTTTCCCATCTCTTGCTGTATATCATAAGCCTTGATAATCGACCTGAAAAACAAGCCAGCTATAATAAATTCTGAGAATTGTGTAATAAAAATGAGGTGGGAATTATGAATATAATCACTCAAGGGTGGAAAAGCAGGATACAGAATTCAGAAAACTCAGACTGAGCGTTGGGACACTGATCAAATTAATTCAGGGACCTCCTGAAAGACCTTGACAAGTAATACCTCAAGAGGAGAAAGGAGTGAAATTGGTACAGTGCGTAGTGAAACTATGGTGAAGGCCTCTATTTATAGATGTGTGAACTGTAATTTAATGAAACGTTTGAAAATTGTACTTGTACATAGTGTACATAACAGGGTTCAAGTAAACAAAGACTGGCTTATCTACAAGTAAAAAATATTAATTCACACCAGAAAGAGCAGCATTAGCATAGGTTTAATGGAATTTTAAGGGTTAATTACATAAAAAAATCTCAAACTTTACTTAATTTTGCAATTATAGCTCTAACTAAGAAAAAAATGACAATTAAATACTCAAACGTTCAATTTTTTAAAATTTTATCCAACGTTAGTGTTTTTGTTAACGTTGTTGATGTGACTTGTCACATAAGACAGAAATCTTAAACATTTATATATGTCAAACTTAATTAAGTTTGACTATACTATGTCATTTTGGGATTGAAATCTCTAAATCAAACTTAGCTTAAGGTTTATAATTAACTATTTCAATTATAACTATATAATATTTCAAAATTCAAATTGAATTTATTTTCTTATATAAGCAATGATATAATTCTTAAAAGGAAATAAAATAATATAATAAATGATTTCTTTCTTGCAAGAACCTTATTTATAAACTTACTTTTTTAGAAATGGTTTTAAAACATCTAGAAGGATCTTACTAATTCAGCCTTGACAAAACGTTCTTCTTAACATTTAAATATCGAAAATTTCAGCAGAGATGATATCGAAGATTAAGCAATGACTAGTTGAAAAAATTGTCAACTTAAAGAAGAGTCATTGTATTTGTGAATATACACACGAGATTTACGAAATATCTTAGAGCATCATTACTTTTGAAAGTTATATCAAACTCTTTGTGCTTTAGAAAATGATATCACTCTATTAAGAGAGACTGTTAAATTCTTCATACATTTCTTGTTGAAAGCTTGCAGAGGCTAGCAAAATACTACTATTATGAAAGGTTGAAAAACCTTGAAAAATATACACTTGTGAGCTTGAAGAGACTCCTCAAATTACTACTTAGTTTTTATAGTGAAAAACTCAAGTTGGATACTTGGAGATTGAATGTAGGCTTTGTTATAAGCCAAACCAGTATAAATGTACTAGTTTTGAAGAGCCTTTTCAAGCTCACAAGTGTATATTTTTCAAAGTTCTTCAACCTTCACACTATTAGTATTCTCTCAATAAGAAATGTATGAAAATTTTAATAGAGTCTCTTAATAGAGTGATATCACTTTCTAAAGCACAAAAAATTTGACATAACTTTCAAGAATATTGATGTCCTAAGATATTTTGCAAGTCTTGTGTGTTTACTTCAACATGTTATCTTATGGCATTTTGATTTGTTTAAGTTTTAGACTTTCCAAAGATCATTTGAAAACAAAAGATAAGCTAATCTTTAAGATATAATCAATAATCACAATTAACACAAAGAAATTAATTTCTAAAATGATAAAATTTAATGGTCTTATAAATAATCTTTCACTATTTTATCATATCTTTAAAAAAAGCATTTCATATATTTTGGATCCAACTTTGTGATTTCTTTTCCATTTTATATCAAAGACTTCTAAATGTATGAAGGTTAGAATAATCCATTAACTTTCCGCTCACATCTCCATCCATATCTTTAAATCACTTGATAGAATATGATTCACCATATAATAGGCAATATTGGCTACTTCTATACAAAAGGGCTTATCTAGGTTTGTAACTCTCAACTATTACTTTTGTTCTTTCTAATAGAGTTCTGTTCATCCATATTACCATTCTATTTATTTTAGGAGTATATATAATAATAAATGTTATTTTAATGCCTTCTTACTTACAAAATGGATCAAATTCATTGTCATTATGTTCTTTTATATTATCTGCCCTTAAATATTTGATCTTTTTACGATATTCAAGTTTAACACGTGCTTTGAAAACTTTGAAGAGTAAGAATATATATGCTTTTCTCTTGATATAGTACATGTAACACCTCTTGAAATAATGATCAATGAGACAAAGTATTTGCTCCTCTCATGGGTGGGAATACATATTCTTTTCTCTTGATATATATTGTACACCTAACACATCCTAGAATAATGATCAATGAAGGAGGAAAAAGTACTTTGCTCCTCTCAAGGGTAGAACTTATACTTATTCCACATCAAATTAAACCAACTAAATCAACCTTGCTATTTGAATTTGATGTGTTAATTTTTACATGATATTGCTTACTTGTAACACAATACATAAAAAAGGAAAGTGATACCTCTATAAACCCAAGGAGTAACTTTTGCTTAATAAGGATGTACCGTTCTTATTTTGATATATGTCTAATTTTTTTGATGTCATAATATTAAAGTTCTTCCACTTGGATTGCTCGAAGCAACTAATGCTTTTGGTTCCAGTACTGTCTCTTCATTTAACTTTTACATATTTGCACCAATGTTTTCCCCTTTCATAAGAATATACGTGTCTCAAATTACCTTAAAAATCTTATTGACAATTTCTATTTTGCTTCAAAGGTCATCTAGTTGTTCTAGAGAGAACAAATTCTTCTTTAAGCCCTCTATGTGTCATACTTCATGAATAGTATAAATTGTACCATCATACATCTTTAACTTGATGGTTCCAAGGCTAATAACTTTTTAAGGATAATTGTTATAATTGTACATAGATCCTCCTGCGATACTTTAATATTGATGGAATCATTCTCTTTTAGAGTTTATGTGAAAAGTAGCTCCTAAGTTGAAGAACCATGTATCAAGTAATGACTTCTTTCTTTCAATTGTTATTACTTCTTTATAATACATGCTATCATATGAAATACTTACAAAAGTTCCTTAAAGACTAAAATGTTTCTTATTTAAATTCCAAAAAATCCTTTTAAATTGAACTTTCTTGCCACAATTATAGCATTTAAATGCTTCTTAATTACTTCTTGATTATGATCTATTATGATTTTGGCTCCTACTTGGGCTGTGTTTTGATTGTCTCTCTCTTATTATTGGTAAGACTTTAACTTGATGTGCACTAGACTGCCTATCTTCCTTATTCTTGCATTGAATTTCTTTCTCTAAAATTCTGGCCATAAATTCATCAAAAATTAGGCAATTTGTGAGAAGATTAATAGTTAATTTGATGATAAGTTGATAATATAATTTTGAAGTAGAAATTTGATACAGTCATGTAAATTTATTCTATAATCCAACAATAAGAGTTGAGAGAATATAGTAGTCAATAATGCACTCAGTCATTGAAGTTGATTATGATATCTAAAGAGTCTAAAAATTTCTCTTATAGAAAATTTTATTATAGAGTGACTTGATCTTGTATAACTTTTTGAGATGATTTCATATCTATTTTGTTATTTTCTCCACTATGCTTGACAATTCAAGTATATTTCATTATATTTGGCATTATTAGTGAAGTCCATCAACCTTCCATTAATGGATGCAAGGAAATTATGTTTTGTAAGGGTAGCTTTTATCTTTAACTTTCACAATAAAAATATTTCTATTGAACTTCTTATTCTTCTATTTTGAGTTAATAAGGATAACTCTCCCTATTTCACGTAAATAATAATTGTATGTATGAATAGTACTCAGTACTTTCAAAGAATGAATAAAATCTAACTTATTTTTTTTGATATAGGCAACCACAGAAAATACGATACATACACATTAGACTTTGATACCCCTTATTGGAATGAATAAGTGAATATAGTAAGATTGTAGCTAAATTAAGATTGGAAGAAATAGGACACACAAAATATTATTATAAGTAAAGTTAGGGGCCGTTTGGTTCCACTTATGTTTTTCTGTTGTTGTTTTTGGTTTCTGTTTCCTGTTTTTGGTTTCTGTTTTTTTCCTTAAAAAAACGAAAACCTGT
>JANKOD010000191.1:3153615-3166009 GCA_026284645.1 Erythroxylum acuminatum
TAGATTTGTGCTGTTCACTGTCTGCTATAACTTTGTCCATAGGAATGAACGAAATTTATATTTTTGAGTCTATGATCAAATTACGGTATCAAACGGGAGAGTACCTTGGCTAGGCTTTTCTTCATATTATTTTCAATCTTTATTTTTAATTTCTTCCTGCATGATTTCGTGTTTTAAAATCAATCATTCTCAAATAAATTATTTTATTTTTATTTTTTATTTTTTATTTTCGATTTCGCACAAATAAATAATTACTACACTGATCTCTGTGGTTCGACCCTATTCACCACTTTACTCGTTTAAGTGTTCTAGAGTAGGAATTTATTTTTCTGATTTGACACACCATCATTGACCTTAATTTTGTGAGCTACAGGAAAATTTGCAACAAATTGATAAGGCGTATTTTTAAGAACTAGAGTTTAAAGACTCATTGAATCTAGTAACGGGTGTATTAGGTTAATAAACCTCTTGAAAATACATAAGATATTTTAACATTGGCACTAAAAGTTTTAGCTATAACAAAAGATGTGGGGCCAGATAAGGATATTCAGTTTGATGAAGATGTTATGGTTGATGAGGAGGGCCCTAATGGGAGTGTTCAACCTAATGATGATGTTATGGTTGATAAAGATGTTGTGGGGCCTAATAGGGATATTTGAACTAATAGGGATTTTCAGCTTGATGAAGATGTTGTGGCTAATAAGGAAGGCCCTGATGGGAGTGTTGAATCTGATGGTGATGTTATGGTTGATGAAGATGATGTGGTTCCTGATAGAGATGTCCAACCTAATGAAGATGTTTTAGCTTATGAGTGTTTGATAATGATAATCAGTATGATGTAGTTAGTGGAGTTTATTCATTTAATGTTTTAATCCAATGGAAATTGATTCAACTAACTGTACAAGTTTCCTTGATAGCGATAAATACCTTAGTGGAGAGGAGCTTAGGGAGGTAATTAGAAGGCTTAGTAGAAATTTTAGACATGAAGAAGGTAGCGGAACATCATATTAGGCTTTAGGTATGGAATTTAGCACTATAAGACAATTCAAGAATGCTGTGATTGATTATTCGATAGCTACAAGATTTAATGTAAGATGAAAAGAAAATGATTCTAAGTGAATTAAAGTGGGATGTATGGAAGGATGCGAGTGGGAGTTGTATGCAGTATATGACCATAAAGATAAGTGTTTCAAAATCAATACATATAGATCAAAGAATACTTATTTCAAAACCAACAAACCAAGAATGGTATCAACAATGTTTTTGGTTACGCACTTTAAAGAGAGAATCTTGGAGAAGCCTAACATAGCCACAACTAAGATGATTGAAAAATGTAGGGAGAAGTTGCATATTTTTATGAATCCAAGCATATGTAAGGCTGCTATAAGGAAGTTAAGGAAGGAGAGAGCATTAGACTATGCTTGTGAATATTTTGTTTAGGATTATATCAATGAGTTGAAACTTAGCAATCCTAGATCAATTGTAGAAAGGCAATTGTCAAAGAATCAAGAGACTTTATTGTTGCAATTTAAAAGGTTATATATTTGTTTTACAACAATGAAAGCTAGATGAAAACATTTGAGGCCATACTTGGGATAGATGGTTGCTTTTAAAGACTAAATTATAAGGGCAACTAATTAGGGTTTAGGATGAAGGTATGTATTATATAGCATGGGTTATTATTAAAATGGAAAATATTGATTCCTGAAGTTAGTTTATATCGCTTGTAAGAACTGATTTATATTTAGATAAGGAGATGGAGTCACCGTAATATTTGATATGTAAAAGTTACATGCATTTTTGGTTTATTATGTGATTGAATTACTGCCTTATGATATGTATCTCATGCATCTTTTGATTAATTTGGATATACAAGGCTTGGTAAGAGCTGTGGAGACCATACTGCCAAATACACGTCATAGAATGTGTCCCAAACATATTTTTCATAATTGGCATGCACAGTGGAATGGAAATGACTTAAGGAGACAATTTTGGGAATATTTGAGGTCAACATATGTTGAGGATTTCAATAAGCAACTTAGGAGGCTAGACAAAAATAGACCTTGATGTGTTGCTGCATTGCTTGACTATCTAAAGGAGACTTAGGCTAAGACATATCAATCATTCAAATCAAAGTGTCCTATTATCAATAGTAATATAAGTAAGAAGTTGAATAAGGATAGACTTGTTATTAGTATGTTGGAAACCCTCAAAACAATGATTATAAAGAGACATTTAGAAAGGAGGACATATGCATACAGATGGAAGTTTTATATTACACCTATAGTTGTTAAAAAGATTGGAAAAAAATAAGGGGGCAATGCAATGGATGGAGGATTATATGGAATAGGGATGGAGCCTATGTGGTGAGTAAAAGAGATGGGAAGCATGTTGTCAAGTTAGGAAAAGATAATTGTTATAACTATAGAGCACGAGAGTTATATAGTTATCCATATAAACATGCTATCAGTGAAATCATCACTCCAAAAGAAGACCTAATGCATTTATCAGTGACTGTTACAAGAAGAACATCTTTCTAAAGGTATATGATAAGGTGTTGCAACCTTATCATATACCTTTAAAGGTTGATCCATAAGTTGCCAATCCTATACGAAATTTTGAACATGAAGATTCTACATCTTTCAAATTGTCTCTTAAACCTAGAGGTCTTAGGTTCAAAGGTAAATCTAACATATACATCAAGACAGTTACAAGCTACAATAATTGAAAGGAAAGTAATCGTTAGGAGCAGTAGCAAAGACATTGATCTTCCAAATAGTTAAACATATTTAGCCATAGTTTACATTTTGGATTATACTTTGTGTTAAACCAATAGCCATGGATTATACTCTGTAAATATATTTTGGACTATACTTTATGTTATCATTTGACACATTTTAGATTGTACTTTGGGCTAATCACTTTATTACTTTTCCTTAAAAGAGATAGTGCTACTTGTATATATGATATGCAAGATGAGATGAAATTTCCAATGATATCACTTTGTTGAGCAATTGGGATGTTTAGAAAACAATAAAATTTGACATAGAAGAAAAGAAATCACATTGAAATGAAATATAAATTTTCATACATTATAAATTTCATACATCCATATATATAAAGATTGAAGTAAAACTTATTTTGCAACCACATAAAAATGAACAATGAAACTAAAATTAAAATGAAGCCTACAATTATATTCAATAACATCAACCTTGATTATTTCTTCTCCTTTATCAATATTTCAATGTCTTGCTTCATAATTTTCATTTGCTCATTAAGTACCTATGTTTGTTCGAAACTTCTACTTAATTCAACTTCCTTCTTAAGTGCAAATATTTATTTCCTTAACTTATGAATACCATAGACAACTCTATTGGGAAATTGCTTGTCGTATCATTGCAAAACTCATAATTACCATGTGGGTAATTAAGACATCCAAAAAATCTTCTCATAGGATTACTATTGCTCCCTAAAGTTATTAAAGAAGCTTTTAGCCCATAATAGCAAATCACTATTGGCCTATTATTATAGTTGGAACTACTAGAGTCTTCAAAATCCCTTTGCAAGACTACTTTAAGTAAAATAAACTATAGACATTTGAACCTATTTGCACGACATTAGTAATTATTATATGACTTCATATAACTTGATTGCATTACATGAAAAGAAATGCTCTATCTAAGGAATGTAATTAGAATTGGTTGCAAATAAAAAATAAAGAAGATAAATAAAAACACATTATATATAGGATATAATACTAGATATTTTCTACATTCCATGTTGCATCTCTAGCATTGTAGCACAATTTAGAAACTTCCCTTAATTTTAGTTCTCAAATCCTCCCCCTCTCTCGTTTACAACATAAAGATTGCCTATACAACATTATGATACAATATGCTTTAAATGCAATTTGATAAGCAATATGATCAGTGCAGATATAATTGTTTTTTTGCGGCACCATATTGCAACTACTGAATCAAAAGAGAGAAGAAAAAGCAGAGGTGTGCATGCCCATTAAGTTTCCTACTCTACCAGTCAATCAATACATGTCATTCACCCGTCTTTGAAAATAAAGCTGAAAGGGCGACATCTCTTTTATTCACAATCAGTTGTACCTCACCAAAATGGAGTCAACCCCATTATTTTAGGACAAGTCTTTTGACAAATTTCGTAAAATATAGCTTTTAAGTTGAGAGTGTCATCCTGATAAGGACAATCCTCCTACAATTATGGCTATCAATTTGGAACTCAACTCTTCACTCTTAAATAACTAGTGCATAAGCAGCAACAGTGAAGGCTCACGGCTAAAATGCTTCCCACTCAGTAGTTCTATCTCTCAATTAAAATCTGGGCTCACTGGTTGGCGTGCAAGAGTTGAGTCGTGATGAACATTCATCGACGCTTACACTAGCTAGCCTAAAGAAATACAACTTAGGGCTGTTAGCGATCAAGGATGGTACACTTAAGCGCTTTCACTCACATGACAGTAGGTTAAACTGATCTCTAATTATAGAGAGATGGATATGTTACTGATCTTCATGTTCATCACGATGGATATCAACTTCAACGATTTCTATTTCATCTCAACTAGAAATAGCTTCTCGTTTCGGCGACATGTTTTTCTTTCACATCAATTATGACTACATATTTGTTGCTACATTTGAACCAAATAAATTAAGAACCTAGAGGTTGGACATGAAATCACCATCCACTTTAATACTGCAGTGCCTTTCCAGACAATGTAGGTGCGTAATTCTTCAATCTGCATTTACACGAACATCCAAAGATTCAGCTAACTTTTGGTTTAGCACATAAATATATATATATATATATAATAATATTATCTACCGTCTTATCATGTACTTCAATAATATCAATATTAATGCGAAAGGTCTGAAACTGGCCACATCTCTGTTCCAATGAGAAGTGCTTTTTGTGTAACTGGCTTTCATTATTTTATGTGACACTGAACTTTCAAAAAATGTCACGTCTTGGGAAAATAGATTTAATATTGCTCAACTTCAAATGAGAGACTGAAACAAGGTCTTACCGGATTAACTCGTCAATAGTGTATCTCTTAGGCTTTCGCTCCTGAGGCATGAAGCTCGAACGTGATCTGCTACAGCCATGAATGAAGGAATTAGTACCTCTAATCAGCATCTCTATTCAACATTACACTTGTCCCAATCTTATACGGACCAACCTAAGTAAAGTTGCGAATCAGTACTCTTAACAAATGTTTTCATAATGCATACCTACTACTAGTTGGGGTTGATTCCTCTGATTGATCTCTGACACTAAGTGAGGCAAATCGCTGTGAGAAATTTTGCAAGCCATCAACCACACAATGGATTTTCTCTGGAAGTTCTACAGCCGTTGCATCTATAATAGCCTTAGCTAAACTTTTGTCCTCATCTGCATTGTAAAAACAAGCTCGATTCTTGGCATCAATTACCAATTTTTTCCAAATAGAGTCACTGTTGATAAGCGTTGGTCCATTCCCCAATATCCAAAGACAATACCTGCAGAACATCAATAAACAAAACATAAATACGTACAAGGGAATTTATGTCACACCGCAATTAGTCAGCCAAGTCGCGGTACTTAAAAGGAATACCTTGCACGTGTCAATGAGACATTTACCCTCTGAAGATTAGCAAGAAATCCAATTGATCCTCTAGCATTACATCTCACAGTGGACATAATTATCACATCTTCCTCACCACCTTGAAAACCATCAACTGAGCGAACACTTACAGAGAATTTCCCTTTTGCAATGTTTAGCTTATCAATTTTCTGTTCGATTGCATGAACTTGAGCCTTGTATGGTGATATAACTCCTATGCTCATATTCTTTCTTCCGGTCTTTCTTGTGGTAATGAACTCTATAATTGAAAGGAAACAGAGTATTTGGGTTAATGACAGTATTTTCTTCTCTTTTATCATCTTTCTAATTGTAACATATTATATCCATTCATAGCCATTCTTTTGACAAACCTTTGTAGAGCCTCGCTACTATGTCTGATACCACTGCAACCTCGACCATGTTTCTACAGCTATGCCCATCTTTGAATTCCTCTTTCCCATGGGCTATATTTATAAATGAGTAAGGACCATACAATTTTCCTTGAAGTAACTTCTGCTGATAATTATTTCCTTGCACTGTTGGGGCATCCTGAATTTGCATACCATAGAATTCTCTATTTGGAAATAAGCTTATTGATGGATGCATCCGATACTGCATGTTCAAGAGGTGCTTTTTGTGTCTTAGTAAGGTTAGTCTCTCAAATAAACTTCTCCCAAATTCAGCCCCTTCAGAAATCTGGTAATCACATGAAGCAAATGAATTAGGAATTCAACTGAAAGTATACAAATAGATTAAATTTTAAATTTGAAAAGATTTATTTAATTTAATTTAAATCGGTTTAAATAAAATAGAATCATTTTAATTTTGATTTAATAAGATTTTAACGGATAAAACTCAAATTAAAAAATTAATTTAAAAAACAATCATCTTATTTAGAAGGATTTATTCATCTTTTCTCTTGTTTATTTAAAAAATTCTTAATCAAGTTTTACTTTTTATTTAAATTTGACTTATTATAATTTTTAGTGTAAGCTCAACTCATAATCTTGTATTTTAAAATTTTTAATAATTATGCAAAATATGAATACATTATTAAATATTTTATTAAATAAAACATATATAAATTGTTTTAAAAATAAAATATAATTTTTATCATTTATAATGAAATCAAGTTAGATAATAAATATAAAATATTTTTATAAAATATAAAATATTATTCTTTTTATAAATATTGATTAATTTAAAATAACTAGAAAATAATTTTAGGTTAAGATAATTTTTAGGGTTTTTTTTACAAATATTGGGTAGAGTTGAATTTGTATATGTTATAAATTTCACTTTTAAAATTTTAAAACTTAATTAAGCACATTCTTAAAATATAAGCTAATTCTTAAATTTAAAATTTTTTAGATTTCAATTTATGGGATTAAATTAATTTAGATAATATATACGAGTTTAATATAAAGAAAAGGTTGTTGACTTGCCTTCGTTTTTAAAGAACATGAAAAATATTTCACTTTCCATAAGCTCCCTACAAAAACAGAAGATTGTATTTATCAAAATTAGTATTAATTAACCCTCAATTTAAAATTGGCATCGTCATTCTGTGCGCCACAGGATTCTGTTTACATGGAGAGTGAGCTACCCTCCCTGGCTCACTTGCTTCAGTCGTTTAACACTTGCAATTCGATTCGCCAAGGCAAACAGCTCCACAGTTTCTTCTTCAAAAAGGGTCTTATAAATTCCACTCTTTCACTTGCCAACCGAATCATACAAATGTATATTCGTTTTGGCTGCGTCAGCGACGGGCGTAAGTTGTTCGACGATATGCCCAAAAGAAACTGTTTCTCTTGGAATACTATTATAGAAGCTCACATGAAGTCTGGGAACATTGAGAAATCGATTGAGTTTTTTAATTTGATGCCTTATAAGAATGACTATTCATGGAATGTGGTTATTATGGGACTTGTTAAAGCGGCCGAGGTGGAAGTTGCTAGGAGGTTGTTTAATGATATGCCTAATAAGAGTAAGATGGCTTGGACTTCGATAATTAATGGTTATGCTCGAAATGGTTGCCCATCAGAAGCACTTAAGCTTTTCAGGGAATTAAATTTGGACCCTTTGGCCAAATGGTGCAGTGATGCTTTTGTTTTGGCTTCGGTTGTTGGAGCATGTACTAGACTGAAGGCTAATAAGTGTGGAAAGCAAATACATGCACGGGTTGTGATTGGTGATGTGGAACTTGATCCGGTTTTGGCTAGTTCTATAGTGAACTTTTATTCAAAGTGTGGTGATTTAGGCAGTGCAACTTGCTTTTTGAATATGATGGAGGAACCTGATGACTTCTCTTTATCTTCATTGATCACAGGCTATGCCAATTGTGGTAGAACCAATGATGCTAGAAAAATATTTGACAGAATTGGCAATCCGTGTGTTGAGGTGTGGAATTCTTTGATCTCTGGATACATTGCCAGTTTTGAGGAGAAGGAAGCATTTGTACTGTTAAATATGATGTTAAAGAATGGAACTCGGGCAGACTCCTCTACTATTGCAAGTATTTTAAGTGCCTGTACTACCTTAGGAAGCTCTCAAAATGGAAAACAAATGCACACGTATGCTCTTAAAGTTGGTTTAGTTGATCATGTTGTGGTTGCTTGTGCTTTGATTGATGCACATGCTAAGTCTGATAGCCCAAATGATGCCTTCAAATTATTCAGTGAGCTCAGAGCACATGATACAGTCCTACTCAACTCCATGATCACACTGTTTAGCAACCATGGTAAAATTGAAGATGCAAAAAAGATTTTCAATACAATGCCAACCAAAACTTTGATATCTTGGAATTCAATGATAGTGGGTCTTAGTCAAAACAGTTGTCCAATTGATGCATTGGATCTTTTTTGCCAGATGAATAAGCTGGAACTGAAGATGGATACGTTCAGCTTTGCTAGTGTGATCAGTGCCTGTGCTAGTATAACTTCACTTGAACTTGGTGAACAGGTATTTGCTAGAGTACTTATCACTGGATTTGATTCTGATGAAGTAGTTTGCAGCTCAATTGTTGATTTTTATTGCAAATGTGGTTGTATTGAAAAGGGCAGGAATCTGTTTGACACAATGATCAAGTCAGATGAAATCCCTTGGAATTCAATGCTAATGGGTTATGCTACAAATGGTCAAGGATTGAAAGCTCTAACATTGTTCAACGAAATGAGGCATGCTGGTGCAAAGCCAAATTATGTCACGTTTACGAGCATTTTGTCTGCTTGTAATCATTGTGGATTGGTGGAAGAGGGATGGAAATGGTTTGACATAATGATGCATGACTATCATATTGATCCAGGGATTGAACATTATTCTTGTATGGTTGATCTTTCTGCTCGTGCTGGTTTCTTAAGGGAAGCAATCAATCTTATAGAAAATATGCCTTTTGAAGCAGATGTCAGCATGTGGTTATCAATATTGAGAGGTTGTGTGGCTCATGGAGATAGGATTCTTGGAGAAATGGTAGCCAAGCGGATTATCGAGCTAGATCCTGATAACTCTGGTGCTTACGTACAGCTATCTAGTGTATTTGCCTCCACAGGTGAGTGGGAAAGTTCAGCTTTGGTTCGAAATGTGATGCGGAAGAACCAAGTGAAAAAAAATCCAGGTTATAGTTGGGCTGACTGTTGAAAAACACATTCTTCTTGTAAAGTAATCATGGGTATTACAAATTGTGATGAAAAATTTATCTATCCGGAGGTTCTTCCAAATTTATAGGGAAAGGATTTATAGATTGCCTTGTCAATGAATGTAGGCAGACAACAACATGCATATGCAAAATTGCCCTGAGACAGTAACATAGGGACTCAGTGGTTGAAAGATGGGAACTGACCAATATTTACAGCTCTGATGCACAGAATCTTTGGTCTTTGAGCTGAGAACTGAAGCCAAACTTTGTTTAGCAATGTAATGTACAAGAAAGTGAATTTGAAACTTGGAAAATTGTAACATAGGTGAAACTCTATAGAAATGCCGGAACACTTCCTAATATAACTACCAGAAGATATATATTTGACATAAACCGGGTCTACATGAGATGCACCCAAAGTGTAAGCGGCATTTGCCAACCCATAGTTGCATGTTGTATTGACATGTTTTTACTTTTTTGTCAAGTTTCATCCAGAATTTGAGAAGGATCATTAATTTTTATGGGGTAGCCATTCTGCTGCTTTTGTTTGCTGGGTTCTGTGAACAAGGGAATTGATACGAAGAAGAGAAATTTGTTGATAACACCTGAAGCAAAAAGCTGGATAGAATCAAACATCAACTATGGGTTTGCAAATGAAAAGATAATGTCAACATTTATGTACGTTTGAAGGCAACCCGCACGTTGAAGTGCGTTTTTGTTTATGGAAATGCTGCGAGACACTTGTGAATCATATTTCTCCGTTAACAAAAGGGGCTCAAATGGTAGAATAAAGGAGTCAAAAGATTTGATTGGCCCCTAGAATAAAATTTGCCACTTATGCATCAAACCTCTATTTTTTAGCGCACATATATACATATAAGAAGCTACCGTACCATATATAAGTATCCAACTCCAAATTCGAAACTTGAATTATGTTTTTCGATCAAACCACACTTTGGTTAATGTTTTCCGATCCGATGAGAAAAGAAAAAATCTTATGATTTTCATGACTGAGTGCAGGTTAGGTTAATTTGAACATTGCTAATGTTAGTCATGATTCAAAAGCAAATTCAATTTGCGTGAGATCCTGGGCAGAAAAAATTGTATTGTAAAACGTGTTGACCTACAACGATACGAGTCTTACTTTAACTTTATTAATGAAGTAAATTAAGAAAGAGTCACTGTCACAAATCAAAAGCCAACAATTAGGGGGAAAAGGCGTAACATTTGTTGCATTTCGAATCAAACCTAACTATTGTTAAAATATTCTATATGTCTGCAAGATTTCTCAATCATAACTTTATTTTGAATTTAATTAGATTTTACATTGCATTTGACGTGAGCTATCTTATAATTAAATCAGGCTCGACCTTTGAATGAACTCCACGTTGCCCATTCTCCTCTCTGCATAATAATTTCACCTACAAGCTACAACCACCCTTTTATCGATCTGCTGTCAGTCCTCTCCTCCGGGGAAATTCATTATTTACATATATAGTAGTCAATCATTGCATATGCTGTCATTTTCAAATAATTCTGGCAAAACACAATCTTGAAATCGAATGCAGTCCTTTATCTCTGAGATTGAAACAACCTCCACTTAAGTAATAACAATTAAGTAATTCTCTGTCCTCTTCCATTCTGTACAACTACTTTCTTTCTTCTTGGTTTTGTCATTACGTGGTGATCGACAGAGAAAGGCCGGAGCCACAATTCTATCATGGCACAAGCTTGGTTCACTACATCATTAGCAACCATTGCCCGTTATTACTTGAAACCAAAGATTGGTTTCGTGGGACTTCTCAACCAAAGTGTCCGTACTTCTACGTTAAGTTATCAAGGTGGCGCTGAGAATATTGAAACCCCCCATCGTCGACCGGCTTCATGCAGTTATGTCGGATATTTCGCCGCCCACCGACTCAAGTCTACTAAAGCTGCATGCCAATTTGATCAGCTTTATTCCAGAGATGATGGCACCAAAAATCAGGTCAGACTCTTGATACTGCCTCTTAATTCCAGTCATCAACATACGTTGTTGGCTAGCTTTTAAGTTATCGATGATGCGATCTTATTCTATACTTTTGAACTTAATCATTAGTTATGTGCTACTGATTTTTACTACGTATCATTTTGTTTTTTTATCATACAAAGGCTAGCCGCTTCATTAAGTAGGCTACTGATTTCTCGGTTGTGCTGTTCTAAATCAGGAATGGAAAAGACATCTTTTGCTAGCATAAAGCTAGAATTTACCAATTAATCTTTTTTCACTTGAATTCATGTCTAACAAAAGTTGGGCTTCCCCTCTTTAAGAGTTACTGCCTTAAAACTAATAAATATTGCACGATAGCCGAGTATGATCTACTGTATGCTGCTGTTTTTGGTAACTAATAGTTAGTTGCGGACTCTGACTCCGTTTATGTGTCAGACCTCTAGCATGCAAAGATAAACTCATCCCTATTTTCGCAGTACATGTTGCAGTACTTCATTGTATCAAATGTCATGAAAACCTAGGCCCATCATTGTCATATATGCGTATGTGCCTTGGTTTTGATGTTCGTAGAAGTTGTGCATATGTAGTCTTCAATTCGTATATGACTATGTACTTTCAAGCTCTTTTCACCAATATGTGACCTTAGTTGTTACTTCCATGCTTTTGTTTGAGATGCTCCTTGCACCGACGACCATAATGGGAATCTAAATCACCATCTTTTGCCAGATAATATTTAATATCTGTCTCATCACTGAGCCCTTCCGGTAGCCTTCCAATCTGCCAGTGCATAATTGTTGGTCCCACTCTATCAGAGACATTAAAAAAGAGTCTTCTACTGTTAGATTAGACCAGTGTCCTACTTGACCAAATTAAAATATTGTCCGTTGTCTGCCACATTTCTTGTAATGGTGTGGACCGTTGCAAATATCGAACCGTAAGTAATTTTTTTTTTATGTTAATACCATCTGGCCAGACTTTATTGATATAAACAACCAAAGCTTAAAAAAATTGTTCAAAACCACGCAACAAGCAAAACAGAAACAGAGGGTCCAATAAAGCTAAATGAAAACGAACACAGGCCAGAAAGCTAGTCCATGAATCGAGCTTGAAGACCAGAAAATGACAGCGGTAACGGAGAAAT
>JANKOD010000191.1:3166109-3190157 GCA_026284645.1 Erythroxylum acuminatum
TCTCATTAACCCAGTTATAATATATGAACTTCTTTAGGATCTTATCTACCAAAATTGAATTTTGAGTTTAGTAATATTTTAACTTGCATGTTTAAAAGGTTTCAAATTAAAATCATTCTAGTCTCATTCTTTACAAGTTTATGATTTCTTGCATTTATTCATATTAGATATAACATAACTATGTTAAATGACCTATTTTTACGTGAAGGGCTATATTAAAATGATAAATGATTCATTACCTACCAATTTTCACATTAATAGTTGAAGACTTTAATTTGAGGTTTCTTGCCACTACCAACAAATGCTAAGATGTGAAATGCAAAACAATATGGAAGAATAAGAGAACAATAAGAATATAATCCATGAGTTAAGCAATAACCAACAATTGCACAAATGTAAATTGTTCTTTATGTTTTATAGAAGTTGTATATTATTGACGATTCAGGGTACATGGATGAGAAACCCAACTGAGGTTAGAGAGGAAGGGTGGGGCAGAAACTATAACTCAAAAAGGGGGAGAAAAGAAAGAGCATAGAGAAAATATATCGATGAAAAATGGTGTTAAACTCTTTTGTGGAACAATGATACCCTAATACTATCTAATTTCATACTTTTTATCTTATGAACATTGTATGTTTGTGGGAACTATCCCATAAGGTAGGTCAAGGAAATATGCTTGCCTTTATCTGAAGATTCCCACAGTTGAAACAAAAGACTAACAAATAGATATAGAGGTGGCCTCGTCTTCCTAGATGAGAGTCACAAATAGATATAGAGGTGGCCTCGTCTTCCTGGATGAGAGTCTTCAATGTTGTCTGCATAATTTTCTAAATCATCATACATGCATTTAATTTTGAAAATGTTTGGTCCATTTGATCCATTCACATGCACCTTTTAATGTTAACCTTTTGATAATGTAATAAACATCTTCAGTAATGACTCAATATGGAAGCATTAATCTATACTATGGTGGACAATTCAAGTCATATTACGAGTTGACATATGAAGGTGGGTCATTATGTTATTATAACGAAGTTAACCTTGATTTTGTCAACTATAGACAAATATGTGAAATGGAAAACAAACTTGCATACCAAAAGAATGATAAGGCATATTTTAGAACTAGGGTTTAGATTTAATAAGTTATTAAAAATCATTCAATCTAATGAGAGTTATATTAAGTTAATAAATCTCTTGAAAATACAAAGGAAAATCGAGATATATGTTACACATAAGCTTGATATTCTAATTTTAACACTAGAAGTTTTGGTTATAACAAAAAAAATGTAGAACTTGCTAGGGATATTCAACCTGATGAAGATGTTGTGATTGATGAGGAGAGCCTTGATGTAAGTGTTCAACTTGATGATGATGTTATGGTCAATGAAGATGTTATAAGGTCTGATAGGGATGTTCAGCTTGATGAAGATGTTATGGTTGATTAGGAGGACCCTGATGGGAGTGTTCAACCTAATGATGATGTTATGGTTAATAAAGATGTTGTGGGGCCTGATAGGGATGTTCAACCTAATGACGATGTTATGGTTCATGAAGATGTTGTGCCTAGTGAGGATAATATGATGTAACTGGTGGAGTTTCTTCATTTGATTTTTTAATTGCAGATGACCACTAATTAATGGAGATTGATTCAACTAAATATGGGAATTTCCTTGATAGCAATGAGTACCCCCAATAGAGAGGAGCTTAGGAAAGCAATTAGAAGGGCTAGTAGAACTTTTAGACATGAAGAAAGTACTGGAACATCGAAATGGGCTTTGGGTATGGAATTTGGAACTACAAGACAGTTCAAGGATGTTGTTATTGATTATTCAATAGCTACATGATGTAAGATGGAAAAAAAAGACTATGCAGATTAGAGTGGGGTGCATGAAAGGATGCAAGTGGGAGTTGTATGCAGCTTATGAAGATAAAGATAAGTATTTCAAAATCAAAATATATAGATCGGAGCATAGTTGTTTCGCAACCAACAAGCCTAGAATGGTATTAGAGAAGTTTTTGGTTAAACACTTCAAATATAGAATCTTAGAGAAGCCTAGTATAACCATAACTAAGATGATTGAAGCATGTAGGGAGAAGGTAAATATTTTGTGAATCCAAGTATGTGTAGAGTTGCTAAAAGTAAGTTAAGCAAGGAAAGAGCATTAGACTATGCTCATGAATATTATATGCTTCAAGGTTATATCAATGTGTTGAAACTTAGCAATCCTGGATTAACTGTAGAAATGCAATTATCGAGTAATCAAGAGATTTCATTGTTGCAATTTAAAAGGTTATACATTTGTTTTACAACAATGAAAGTTGTTTGGAAACATTTTAGGCTCATTCTTGGGATGGATGGTTGCTTTTTGAAGATTGAATTCCAAGGGTAACTCATTAGTGCAATTGGAAGGGATGGGAGATGGAGGTATATATCCTATAGTATGGGCTATTATTGAAGTAAAAAATAATGGTTCCTAAAGTTGGTTTATATCACTTATAAGAACTTATTTGGATTTAAATCATTAAGATAGTCATTGTAATTTCTAATATGCAAAAGGTACATGCATTTTTGGTTTATTATGTGATTAAAGTATTGCCTTGTGATATGTGTCTCATGGCTCTTTTGATTGATTTGCATATACAAGGATTGGTAAGAGTTATGGAGATCATACTACCAAATGCATTCCATAAAATGTGTGTTAGACATATTTATCATAACTGGCATGTGCATTGAAGTGGAAAAGTCTTAAGGAGACAATTTTGGGCATGTACGTGGTCAACATATGTTGAGGATTTTAATGAACAACTTAAAAGGCTAGCTAAAATTAGTCATGGATGTGTCGCTATGTTAATTGAATATCCAAAGGCTATTTAGGCTATATCATATCAATCATTCGAATATGAGCTAAACATTTAATGGATGAATAATACTAGCGAGGGATAGACCTGTCATTAGCATGATGGAGATCATTAGAACAATGATTATGAAGAGATATTCAAAAAGGAGGGCATATGTGTACTAATAGAAGTTTGAAATTGCACCAACAATTGTTAAAAATATTTAAAAATGTAAAAAGGAGGCAATGTAATGAAGGATTATATGGAATGATGATGAAACCTATAAGGCGAGCAAAGGAGATGGGAAGCATATTGTCAAGCTAAGAAAAGATAATTGTTGTAGCTCTAAAACATGGGACTTATATGGTTATCCATGTAAACATGCTATTAACGCAATCAATGACTCCAAAAGAAGACTTGAAACATTTGTCAATGAATGTTACAAGAAGAATATCTTTCTAAAGGCATATGATAAGGTGTTGCAGCCTATTAAGGGGATAAGCTTCTTGCTAAAAAATTGATTGTGAGCGTATTCATCCACCAATTAAAAGGGTAATGCTAGGAAGATCAAAAAAGGTATGCAAGAGAGATAAGAATGAACCAACAAAAGTGCTTAGTGCAAGTAGAGTGTCACAAAAAGGTTAAGTACAAAAATGTAGAAAATGTGAAGTTTCTGGACACAATAGTAGGTGTAAATAATAACATCAAATGAACAACCTGTCAATGTCAATAACAAGTAGTTTAACTTTATTTGTTTTATTTGGTTTCCAATTATAATATTATGCATATTATGTTGCAGGTCTCTATAACTTCTTTAGAAACATGAACTTTTAGGGAAGGATTGGTAACACTAATATTAACAAAGACACATTCTCAGGTAAACTTAGATAACTTAGCAATAATTAATTAATAAGTAGAATTTTATGATCTATACTAATCATTATGAACATTTTAATTTCAACAAACTCAGATTGATAGTACCATGTCAATTAATCAAGAATGTATATCTAGTCGACAAAGCATAAATGTAAGTTTAGTATTATGCATATTAATTTTGGACATGAAAATCCTACATTATTCATATCAACATGTGTTTTACAAGTTGATCCATAGATTGCCAATCTTATGCAAAATTTTGGACAAGAATATCCTACACCTTTCAAATTGTCTTTTAAACCTAGAGATCTTAGGTTTAAAGGCAAATCTAGCATCATATCAAGACAGTTACAAGTTACAGTAACTAAAAGGAAAGTAGCAATTAGGAGTAGTAGTAAAGACATTAACCTTCCAAATAGTTAAACATGTTTAGTCATGGTTTATATTTTGGATTATACTTTGTGTTAAAACAATATCTATGTATTATACTTTGAAAATATATTTTGGATTATACTTTGTGTTATCGTCTCCCAACTGGTATTGGATTTGGCTTGGATTATACTTTGTGCCAGTCACTTTATTATTTTTCCTTGAAAGAGATGGTGTTAGTTGTATATATGATATGCAGGTTGAGATGAATATTTTAGCAGGCATAGGTTGAGCATTAGCATGAGTTGCATCACTTAAAATTTCTCTTAGGAAAACAATAGAGTTTTGAATGAGATCACTTTATTAAGCAATTGGGATGTTTAGAAAACTACAAAATTTGACACAGAAGAAAAGAAATCACAATGAAAATAGAATATAAAGTCTCATAGATTATAAATTTCATACATCCATACATATGAAAATTGAACTAAACCTATTTTGAAACCATATAAAAGTTGAGCACCTAAACTAAAATGAAAATAAAGCCTATAATTATATTTATCATCAACCTCAACTCTTTCTTCTCCTTCATCAACATTTCAATGTCTTGCTTCATAGTTTTCATTTGCTTATCAAGTACCTTCATTTCTTCTAAACTTCTCCTTGTTTTAGTCTCCTTTTTAAGTATATATATTTATTTCTTTAACTTCTAAATAACATAGACAACTTTATCATGAAATTGCTTGTCGTACCATTGGAAAAACTTACAATTACCAACTGGGTAATTAGGACATCTAAAAAATATTCTCCCAAGATTATTATCGCTCCATGAAGTCTTTAAAGAAGCTTTTAGCCCACAATAGCCAATCACTTTTGTCCCATTATTATAGTTAGAACTACTACAGTATTTAAATTCCCTTCGTGAAACTGTATAAGTAAAATAAACTATATACATTAGAACCTGTTTGTATTGCATTATTCATCATTATATGACTTCATATAACCTGCTTGCATTACATGAAAAGAAATATCCTATCCAAGGAATGCAAGAATAATTAGTTACAAATAGATATTAAAGAAGATAAATAAAACACATTACATATAAGAAATAACACTAGATATTCTCCACATTCCATGTTGCATCTCTAGCACAATAGCACAATTTAGAAACTTCCCTTAATTTTAGTTCTCAAATCACTCCCCTCTCTTGTTTACAATTGACAAATGCATAAAGATCGCCTATGCAATATTATGATATAATGTGCTTTATATGCAATATGATTAGCACATATATAAATGTTCCTATGACACACCATATTGTAACTACTGAATCAAAAGAGAAAAGAAAAAGGAGAGGTGTGCATGCTCATTAGGTTTCCTACTCTACCAGCCAATCAACACATGTCATTCACCTATCTTTAAAGGATAAAGTTGAATGAGCGACATCTCTTTTATTCACAATTTCTGGTACCTCATCAAAATGGAGTCAACTTCATTATTTTAGGACAAGTCTTTCGACAAGTTTCATGAAATACAACTTTAAGTCGAGGGTGTTATCCTGATAAAGACAATCCTCCTACAATTATGGCTATCAATTTGGAACTCAACTCTTCCTCTCTTAATTATGACTATCAATTTGCAAATTTTTTATTCAGTGCTTCCATAATTGTATGCGTAATTGTTCCTTTGCTTATAATGACCAAAAGAGAATTTGGTCAACAAGACCTCTGTATAGACGATAAAAAAAATAATGACCAAGATTTAATGTTAAGTCCAAACTAAAGTGCATGATGTTAATAAGTGGCAGAGAACAAGAGACAAGATAGCACCAGACATAGAAGCAAGGCAATGTAGAGAAGGAAGGCAAAGTGATCTGACGCAAATAAGCAACACATGACAGAAGCAAGGAGGTAAAGAGAAGTAAATGCGACAAAGTGAAGATCACGACACAAAGCAACACAAAATAAAAGCAGAGCAACAATGCGGCACAAAAAGAGAAACAAAGCAATAATATTGCACAAGCAAAAAAGCAAAGCCACAACACACAGAGAAGCAATGTAAAAAGGAGAAAAAATGCGAAAGAGAAGCAGAGAAGACACGATGAAAGGAAGCAAAGTCACAACATGTGGAGAAGCAATGCTTAAAAAGGAGAAAATTTGTGAAACAAAAGTAGAGAAGCCAGGTAGATAAAAGAAGTGATGAATTTGAGATTTTGGAAAATTAGAGTCACGCCTAATGTTAGTGTTACAAAATATAGCAGTAATGTAATTATAGGGATTACATAGTTAATGTAAATATCATAGTTATAGGGATTTAACATGATCATAGGGATTATTTTCCTAGTTTAAACCTATATATTCCCGTATAAATACCTGTTGTGTTATTCTAAGTTGAATATATAAAACTTCTTCTCATTCTTCTTATGGTATCAGAGTCTAGTCGTGTTTCTGGATCTCTTCCTTAGTTTTCTGCCTTTCATTTTCTGCCCTATCGTAAGGCAGTATACCGACTGTATGGGTGATACATTTTTTGGAGACTTTTTTTCTCACCTCCTCCTTCATAAGACATTACTGGTGTCAATCAGCCATCTCCTAAAATTCGGTCGTCGGTTCTTGAGTGCGTGACCCGCACACGTCGCCCAATCCGAGATGCCATTTCCAAGCGTCAATGTGAGATGGCGTGTGAGCCGCCGTCTTCCAAACTGGTTTCTTCCTCCAACGTCACCTCCTCTGTCCCTATCTGAATATTTGGACAGTTTCGGAGTATTGCTGGTCTATGTTGGTGTAGTAGACAGTCGTAGCTCTCTTACGTTTTTTTTTAGTGCTTCTGATGTTCAGAGCTCCCTTCTGATGTGTTGATGTGGCTGCTGACATATTTATATGGTGTTGCTAAATATTTCTAATTTACGTAGAGGTATTTATGTAATGGAGAAGCATCTTGTTCTAAACAATCCGAGGTATCCTCTTTTTTTTGTTTCTGCCGTTTCTTTCCTACTTTATCTGCTTACTATTGCCAATTGGAAAATGGATGAGTAGTGATATAGGAGGGGATAAGAAGACTATTACTGAAATTACGTTGGGTTCATCCAAAATTACTTATAGGAAATTGATTGGAACGAAAAATTATGCACAATGGAAAAGGACTATTCGCAGATTTGTGACTAGTTTAGATTTGGAAGATCATTTAACTAGTAATTCGCCTCCTAAGATTGATACTATTGCTCGGAAGAAATGGTTAATGAAGGATTATAAATTGTTTAATCAAATCCAAAATACTCTAGACCCAACTGTTGATGATCTTGTGCATCATTGTGATAGTGTCAAAGAAATATGGGAATATCTAGAATTTTTGTATGCTTGCAAACAAGATCTGTCTCATGTTCATGAATTATTATTAAAGATTTATCGAGCGGAACAAAGAGGTCACTCCTTGTTTTAGTACTATTCTAAAGTAAAACAAGCCTTTGAAGAAAAGCGAGTCATGTTTCCAATTGTTGCCCATAAAGCAAATACAAGAACAACAGGAGCAGATTATGGTACAGTGTTTCTTAGCAGGGTTGAGTTTCAAATATGATGTGGCATGCACACAATCGTTAACTAGTGAGACACTTCCTTCCTTTACACCTGTAATTATTGTGGAGATGAAGGACATATCAAGAAGAATTGTTGGAAACTACATGGTAAGCCTCCCAAATACTCGGATAAGAATAATAATAGAAAATTTGCAAATGTGGCTACTCAGGATGGCATCCTACTCCTTCCTTAGTCATCCTCACCTTCCATCACAATTTCAGCGAATAAGTATGCCCACTTAACCAATGCCTATCAACAAATTTCAGTCACTTATGATTCGCAACAACCATCTCCTGCGACATCAGCTTTGGCTAATACAGGCTCCATCTCATCTCGTAGTTGGGTTATTAACTCAGGTGCTACTGATTATATGACTGGCAATAGAGGTATTCTCTCTTATTTCAAATCTACTACTAGTTTACCTTTTGTTACTTTAGCCAATGGATCTACCGCTTCTGTAATTGGGCGTGGGACAACAAACCCAACAAATTATCTCCCATTATCCTCTGTTTCATGTTTATCACAACTCCCTTTTAACCTATTATCTGTCAGCCAACTCACCAAAAGTCTCAACAGTTGTATTGTTTTCTATCTCAATTATTGTCTTTATCAGGATCCTGGGACGAAGCAGATTATTGGTAAGGGGCGTTTGGTGAATGGCCTGTATGTTCTTGATGCAACTTCTGAGACAGTACCTCAATCGATTGCTTGCACAAGCTCATCTTCCCTTTTGCAACTTCATTGTCGTTTTGGTCATCCACCTATCACAGTTTTACGAAACTTATGTCCTAGTCTTAAACAAGAATCTTGCTTAGACTGTGAGGCTTGTTAATTTGCTAAACATCATAGGGTTTCTTATTCTCCTAGACTAAATAAACGAGTTAATTCTTCCTTTTACTTAGTGCAAACTGATGTATGGGGACTTTGTCCTATTCTATCTAAATTTGGTTTTTGTTATTTTGTGACATTTATTGACGATTATTCTCGGGTTACTGGCTTTATCCAATGAAATCTTGATCAGAATTGTTTACTATATTTTGTGCCTTTCATGTTGAAATTAAGACTCAATTCAACAAATTCATCTGCATTTTAAGAAGTGATAATTCTAAAGAATATGTTTCTCATACTTTTCAATCTTATCTCTCTCAGCATGGTATTATTTATCAGTCATCATGTATTGTTACCCCTCAACAAAATGGTGTACTAGAGTGAAAGAACCGTCATTTGTTAGAAATTGCCCGGGCACTAATGTTCCATATGTAGGTCCCAAAAGTTTTCTAGGCTAATGTAGTTTCTACTGCTTGTTTCCTAATCAACCAAATGCCTTCTTCTATTCTTGATGGTCAGATTCCATATTCCCTTCTCTTTCCCTCATATACATTGTTTCCTCTTGCTTCTCGATTTTTTGGGTGTACTTGCTTTGATCAAGATATGCGACCTCAGGTCTCGAAATTGGATCCCAAATCGCTCAAGTGTGTCTTTCTGGGATATTCCTATGCTAAAAAAGGATATCGTTGTTACTCTCCTTCATTGGGTCGTTACTTGGTCTCTGTTAATGTTACCTTTTTTTAGAATACCCCCTTCTTTGGTTCTCTTGTGCCTTCTTCTTCGCACTCTAGCAATTTAGGGGACAATTTTCTTATTCATTATGTCAGTAAACAGGTAGTTTCTCCTTCCTCTCGACCTATTATTCGTCAGGTTTATTCTCGACATCTGCAGCAGTCTATTGAGGCACCTCCCGTCAACCAAGGCATGGACTCGACCCATTCTGCTTCGTCTTCAAATTCCTCACCACTACCTAATGCTAGCCTTTATCTTCCTATTGCTCTTCGTAAAGGTAAACACGCATGCATTTACCCTGTTTCTTCTTTTGTATCTTATCATGCTTTATCTCCCCCCTCTAAGTCTTTTATAGCCTCCTTAGACTCTGTTGTTGTCCCAACGTCCCTTGTTAAAGCACTAACTCATGATGGTTGGCAAGCTGCAATGAAGGAAGAAATTATGGCCTTAGAGCAAAATCATACTTGGGATCTTATGCCTCTTCCTTCATAGAAACAGGCTATTGGCTGTAAGTGGGTGTTCACTGTTAAAATGAATCCTAATGGTTCTGTTGCTCGATTGGTTGCTAAAAGATATGCTCAGACATATGGGGTGGATTATTCTAAGACTTTTTCTCCAATTGCAAATCTTTCTTCTGTCTACCTGTTTATCTCTTTAGCTGCCACTTATAATTGGGCACTTCACCAACTTGATGTGAAGAATGCTTTCTTACATGGTGATTTATCGAAAAGGTTTACATAGAGCAACCACTTGGATTTGTTACTAAGGGGAAGTTAGGGAAAGTGTGCAAATTATGGAAGTCTCCGTATAGCTTGAAGCAATCACCTTGTGCCTAGTTTGGAAGATTTAACACTGTAATGACTGAGTTTGGCTTGCAAAGAAGTACATATGATCACTTAGTATTCTTTGCATCATCTAGTTCTGAAGCATTTTAGTAGTTGTATATGTGGATGATATAGTAATCACTGGAACTATTGAAGCAAGGATCATAAGGTTGAAAGCATTTGTTGGGACTCGTTTTCATACAAAGGATTTATGACCATTGAACTACTTCTTAGGAATTGAAATTTCTCGCAGTCATAAAGGGGTCTATTAATCTCAAAGAAAATATTATTTGGATTTATTAAATGATGTAGGTTTTATTAAGGCAAAGACATGTGGTGCGCCTATGATACCAAATAGTGAAGTTAAAAGTTGAAGATGGAGACTTACTTGAGAATCCTGAAAATATATAGGGAAATTGTGGAAAAATTGAACTATCTTACTATCACTCATCCTAATATTGCCTTTCCAGTAAGTTTTGTAAGTCAGTTCATGTCATCTCCTAGAACCTTACATTGGGATGTTATTTATATTTTGAGATATCTGGAAGGTGTGACAGGACGTGGCATCTTATATTGAAATAATGGTCACCACACTATAGAAGGATTCACATATGCTAACTATGTAAGAGATCTTTCAGACAGGCACTCTACGACAGGCTATTATGTTTTTGTTGGAGGTAATCTTGTTTCTTAGAAGAGCAAAAAATAGAGTGTTGTATCCTGATCAAGTGCAGAATCCGAATATAGGGCTATGACGCAGACTACATGTGAACTCATATAGTTACGTCATTTACTTGGTGAGATTGGGTTTGTTCAATCTAAACCAATGAACTTATGGTGTAACAATGAAGCAACAATCTATATTGCAAATAATCCAATGTTTCATGAGTGAACCAAACATATAGAAGTCGATTGTCATTTTACCTGGGAAAAGTTAGAAGATGAATCGATCTCAACTCAACATGTCAAAACAAGGAGCCAATTAGCAGATGTATTCACCAAAGCATTACTGAGAAATCGAGTTACTTATATTTGTAACAAGCTAGGCATGATTAATATCTATGCTCCAGCTTGAGAGGAAGTGTTACATAATAGAGCAATTACATAATTATAGGGATTATATAATTAATGTAAATATCATAGTTATAGGAATTTAGCATGATTATAGGGATTATTTTCATAGTTTAAACCTATGTATTCCTGTATAAATACCTGTAGTATTATTCTAAGTTAAATACAGAAAACTTCTTCTCATTCTTCTCAGTTAGGAAATTTGGATAAAAAAGATTAGTTAAAAAGATTAGACTTAGAAAAAGATTAGTTAATTTAACTAATTAATCTCATGATTAATGCCATTAAAGCAAAATTTTATTAGACCTTATGCCGGATAAAATGTCTACATGACAATGGAGTCCTACAAAAAAAATAAAAAAATTCCATGAAAAAAATATTCGGTTAACTTAAGGGTCTTTATAAATGTTTATCAAACATTAGGGTTGTTTATAAAAGTTCATGAACATTTGGGTCTTAATTAAATTTTGGCCAAAACCTCGTCTCCTTTTCAACCCTTTTGTCTTTCTTGTCAAAAGATAACGCATACTAAAAGCATCTACACAGTTTTATAAAAGCAGTATGTATGTATGTATTATAAAATCAGTCTCATAATACAACAAATATGAGGACTAACAACAACATATTGGACTATTTACAACAGTACGCTAAAATGCTACAACTACTAGTCAGGCATACACAGATCGGATCATTACCTGAACTCACCATGCCATTAGTTTGCACGAACGACAACGCCAGCCTCCTTTAACAGCTGCTCAGTCAAAGCTGATAGCCGTGTAACTTCTTTATCCACCTCTTTAACGTATTCATCATTGGTCTCAAAAACGTTTAACCCAGCATTTTGAGGAAGGATACTTGCGTCAATATCAGTCTCAAAGGTTAGGCTAGCTTTATTCAAAAGCTCTCCACTCAATCCAACAAGTTTATTTAGAGCAGTTGTCGCAGCTTCAACCTCCAGTTGAGCTGCCTCAAGCTGTAGCTGCTCAATAGCGAGCTCCCCAATACTTTTCTCACCAATTCTCTCCTGAGCCAAAGCATAGAGCTTCCTCAGATCATTGGCATCTTCAACAATTTCTTCCTTCAATCTTTTGAGTTCTTTCTCTTTACCATCTAACCTCACAAGAACCCTCTTCAGCTCCTCATCCTTGACTGCACGAGCCCTCTGGATAGCTAAAACTTCCTTCTCCTTCATATTTAGGCTTTCTTTTGTCAATTTTAATTCAGTTTCAAGCTGTTCCCTCAGCAACAAATCATCAGTTGGTTTATTTGTTGGCTGTTGCATAAGTTCCAAGTTTAAATCATCAGTGTGCTCCAATACATTATAGTATTCATCTTTTGCAGAAATAACCAATTTATTTGTTAGCTCAGCTATCTGTTCCACCATTATTCCAGCTTCAGACACTTTCATCCTTGAGTCATTCAACTCATCTTGCATCATCTGAACATGCTTCTCTTTATCCTTTAGCATAGAGGTGGCTTGAAGTAATTGATGTTCTTTATTGCTCAATAGAGCCTTCAACTCCATAACCTCCTGGTTTAATTCTTCCAACTTCTTTCTTGCATCAAAGAGTTGTAAATCTCTCTCCTCCAGGACTAACTTGAGGGAAGCCTGCTCAGATTTCAAATGCTGGAGTTCTAGTTTAACTTCTACAAACTCTGACTCTTTTACCAGAAGACGACCATGCATTTCTTCAAATTCAGTACTTCTCCGCTCTAGTTCCTGTTTTAGAAAAGAATTCTCATCAATTGCATGCTTTAGAGATGATTTCTTCTTCCTCAGTTCATCCTCCAAATCTTCTATAAGTTCCTTATCAATGGCTAAGTTATGTTCAAGCTCCTTATTCTGAGCCTCCATTGCTCTAAGTTTCACCCTTTCACTCTCAATTTCTACTTGGGCATTTTTCAGGTAACACACATAAGAAGTTATGCTTTTCCTCTGTTCTTCAAGTTCTGATAGTTGCCTCTCCAATATCGCCTCCTGCTCTTTCACTTCCTTTCTAGAAGATGCTAGAGACTTCTGCGAAGAGATAAACTGTGATCTCACATCAGCAAGAAGCTTTTTCACTCTTTGGAAGTCTTGTAATGTTTCATCAGTTTCTATCATTCTTTTTGAAGCTTCCTCTGACATCTTCTTCAGTTCTTCCTGAGCTAATAACCAAGCGATCGTTAGTTTCTCCAAATTGGCCCTTGCAGCTTCTAGTTTCTCCTCTTCAAGCTTTCTCAAAGTCAAAGAAGATTCTAACTCTTGTTCTTTCTCTTGTACAGTTTTTTTAAGAACATGAAGCTCAAGTTCTTGTTTCTTCACAACTTCATTGGCTGCATCCAAAAGTCTAACATTGTACTTGAGTTCAGAGTCAATGGTGACAGCTTCATCACACTTCTTTTCAAATTCATTTCTTATTTTGTTCAGAAGATCTTCTTTCAAAGCAAGTGCAGATTTTGCTGAAGCAATCTCCTGGTCTCTCTCATTAAACTGAACCTTTAAATCTTCGATCTGCTTAGCTTGTGAAGCTAGGTTAAGATTTGCATGTTTAAGCTCATTTTCTAATTTTTCATGCTTGGTGGAAGTAGCAGTTATTTCTTTCTCTCGCCTTTCCAATTCATGCTTTGCATAATTTAATTCACTACGCTCCAACAGAACCTTTTCTTCTGCGCCTTGCAGATCTTCTTCTTTTTTCTTCAAGGCTTCCAACACAGCTAAAAGATCAGATTCAAGGACTTCAAGGTTGGACCACAAGTGGTGTTTTTCTGGGAAATGAGAATCTCGGTTCATCTGTTCTTCAAGTTTATGTGTCTGTACGAATAATCTCTCAAGAAGTATCCTTGCATGTTCATTCCCTCCATTCCCATTAATACTTGACTCACTGCTGCTTAAAACTGAGGAAATAATATTGACGGAACGGTTTCTAGGTTCTGCAGTCGTATTAAAAGCAAATCTAACCTGCTTCAAGTTGATTTTTGGTGGAAACAACTGGAGCAAAACATTTCAAATATAAGCCATACCATTTCCAACATAAACCATCTAAAACATATGGTCCCAAAATTAAATATATATGTGGTTCTATCCGAATTTCAAGTTAAAACAAGAATCGATAATCATCATCATAACGGGACTCAGAAAGTAAACAGAATATTTGCAACAAACATTAAAAACCAAACTCCGAAAAAATTATCAAACTTCAGTGCTATCCTCCAATTCCATCAAGATACTCAATTATCCGACTCTGTTATTAGAACAAACATTGGTTGAAGACTCTTAGAATAACAATCTCTTCCAAGTGCCCAGGAAAGTATGAACGTTTCTAATTCGACGCACAATTTAAGCAAACATCAGTCCCCGCCTCTTGCAATAAATAATTAAGGGAAAGCCCCAAAATCCATTAAAGTATCGAACTTGAGCTTAAAAAGAAACAGAACAAAGAGTAACAGACCTTGGAGGGATGGCAGTAATGCATAGCGGGAAGACGGGGACGGAGAGCAGCAGAAAGGCCCATGCTTGTTCATCGATCAGCCATCAAATAAAGCAATTCACAGACCATCCACTGTAAACCTAGTAAGGCACTGATGATTGTACTAAACAGGAAAGGTCCGTGTGGTTACTTTATGGAAGCAAGTAAGCAACACAGAAGAGGCTCGGGCGTTGGTAGCCTTGGATTTTGCCCCCACTATTATGCAACACGTTAAGAGACGTCTTCGTGGATAAACATCACCCGCTATTATGCGCCGAGCGCGACTGGTTAAGAGACGTTTTGGTGGATAAGCAGCCCACGCTATTACACAGAACATACATCACGTCATAAATAATTACGTTTGAAAACATGTCTTTTTTAATATATAATTTATCTCTTGCTTTTAAATTTATTATTTTAAAAACATTAAGAAGAGATTTATTTAAAAAAAATTAATAATCACTTCACTTGATACTTGCATTTATGTATATATGTGAGATTTATTAAGGAGTGAGAAGAAATTAAAAATAAAAATATACCAATAAAGAAGAAGAACTAAAAATTAGTTTGATTCGTTAATTAAAACTTTTTGTACATATTTATTTTCAAATTTGAAAAGTTGGCTTAATAACTTACAACACTTTTTCTTCTTATTCTTTTTCATTTATAGACTTATTTTTCTTCGTCTTTAATTTCTTTATATATTCCCACACCAATGTATCTTACAAACTATATTTAAATTAGTTCCCCAAATTTTTTTTGACTCAATTTAAATGTTGATGCTAGATCCTATTATATATTCTTACAAGTCAATTTCTCAAACTTGCTTATCAATGTCAATTCCAGAATTTGTATGTCAGTACAAATATTTTTAGTCTGTACGTAAAGAATAAAATGTATACTATACATGCTTTGTTGATGAAGTATATCATAATAATTAGAATCGGAAATTATTGAAGTCATAAATAATATATTATTGAATTGGGAATTAAATCGGAAATTAAGAATTTAGACGAATTCCAAAACACACTTTCAAAGTAAAAATAACAATGGTTGAAAGCATTTTGTTTTCTTGCATATTTAATTTATATGTTATTCTAACCTATATTACTCATGAATAGATAATTTAGAATTTACTTAGGTTGACATGAAGTAAAAGTTGTAACTGGATTAGAAAACAAACCAACACTATCGTTATAGGTTAAATAGCCAAACAATCAATAGGGTTCATCTTGTTTCATCTAAATATAACTCAACACATTAATACTGTTTCAAAAGATGTTCAATGGATAATATCAAAAGATCCAAAGAATTGTGCTGCAAAAGTTGGACGATCACTTGAGGATCCAACTCAATTATAAGATCTTTGATACAGAAGTTCTAGTCCATTTGTAAACCTGAAAGAAATCTTCACAGTTTCTAAGAACACGCCTCTCACCATTGAGCAATTTGCTCAATGGTGAGAGACGTGTTCTTAGAAACAACAAAACCTTGAGGTCTTGGGTTCGAGGCGTGGCCTCACCCTTGACCAAAGAGGACAATACTGATTTGTGTTGGATACCGCGGTATCACCCGCAAACACACGCCGAGGGTATCACCCCCAAACACCTACGGGTGGGGTGTAGGGTCCAATATTAAAAAGGCTGGTGAGAGGCGTATTGCTAGATAACAACAAAACCTTGAGGTCTTGGGTTCGAGGCGTGGCCGACAATACCGATTTGTGTTGGATGCCGCGGTATCACCCGCAAACACACGCCGAGGGTATTACCCCCAAACACCTACGGGTGGGGTGTGGGGTCCAACAATATGAATCTTCTGTTAGCATTCCTCCTTGTGATCAGCTTGATAGTAATTAGCTAACTAAGCCCACCCAAACCTACACTCATAGGGGTAAGATGCGAAAGGGAACAATTGCCACATAGGCAGGTTGTTAGGAGTTAGTAACAAAAAAAGATTGTGAATTAGATGCTACAAAAAATAAAGAGAATCTGTGGAGAGGGAGAGGGCATTCTTTTCATCTTCGAATATAGATACTATATTGGACTGGAAACTATTTCCAAGAGGTAGTCTACTGTTGTATCCTCCTATTTACGTAAATAATACAATCTCTATTGCTCTCCCTATCAATTGGTGCTTTTATTGAGACTCTAAGAGGGTAGAGATTGTATGCAAACCAGAATGGAGGCTAGAGTATCTGCAGTAGAGGTGTCTCTTAGGAGATAGGAATCATCCCTCTCAACCCAAGAGGGAATGGTTAAATCACATGACACCACCTTGAAGGACCTACGAACGTAGCTCAGTACTTTGATGGCTAACGTAGAGACATTGGCCAAATCTCAAAATCTATTACAGTCAGAGTTGAGTGATGGGTTTTAGACATTGTTGGCAAAAAACCCGTAGAAACAGAACGTGAGTAAAGGACAGGGACCACCGATATTTACCCACCATGCGCACGCGTCTTCTTTAGCTAGGAACGATAGACCTGCACATCCTGCATCAAATTTTGAAGGTAGTGACAAACCCGTAAGTGGCTCGCAGGGGTTCGATAATTGTCGACAAGATGATCACGCTTCTTTAGCAGCTACAGAATGTGCATGGGAGGAGTATAGAAATGCAGCAAGTTGGGTCAACCTTTTGACATTCCACGGTGACGACCCATTTGCATGGGTCATACAAGCTGAATCATATTTATGATTCACGAGATTTCTCTTGAACTACGTTTACTGATGGTTCAAATTTGTATGGAGGGAATAACATTATACTAGTTTATGACTCTACGTGAGTTCGACCCACGCATGACTTGGGAGCGGTTTAAACATTTGGTGTTTGAACGTTATGGGGGTAAGGACGAGGGTGACCCAATAGAACAACTGAAATCAGTCTCCTAGCGAGGTTCGGTGGATGAGTATATTGACAAATTTGAGAGAGTAGCGTCACAAATTGGTCATTTTCTAGAAGAGTGGTATATGAGTTGTTTTTTGGGTGGGTTACGTGAAGAAATAAAGAACAGGGTTTGAACCTATGATCTCCCAACTCGAGCTCGTCTCATTTCTATCACGCGGAAGGTAGAGAGGGAATTAGTGGGTGAAGGGTTGATACGACCAGGAGAAGGAAAAAATAAACTCGGACGCTTCCTTTCAAGTTATGGGTCTCGACTGGGTAATTCTAACACTCACCGTTCGGTTCAGCCAATCAACGTAGTTGGCAGTACCAAGAATGAGGCAAAGGAATTACCCAACAAGAATCGAAGCACCATCACTGAAGGTCATCGACAAGGGGACTCAAAATGGAGGGGAACGAGGAATTTGAGTTATGAACAACTTATGGAGAGAAGGGCCAAGGGGTTGTGTTTTAAGTGTGGACAGACTTTCGGTCCACTCCACCGATGTCTAGATAAATAATATAGGCTAATTGTTTGGGAAGGTGACGAAGCAAACGTTGGAGTGAATAATCAAGAAGTGTCAGTGGTAGAGGAATAGCAAGAAGATTCGGAGTTAGTGTGCAATTCTGTTGAGTTCAGGGAATTAGGGAAGGATCAATCCTCAACCCTGAAGTTGATGGTTTTGATAGGAAAGCTAAATGAAATGCTTATTGTCATTATGGTTGATAGTGGAGCTAGCCACAACTTTGTGTCCAGTAGGTTGGTTTATGCTATGGGTATTACTGTTACACCAACTAGAACATTCGGTATTAGGATGAGAGATGGACACCGATCCTTCTCACAAGGGATTTATAAGGAGATTAAACTGGAGTTGAATGGAGAAGAGTTTAGTGTAAGTGCTTATGTATTTGACAATGGAGGGCCTGATTTAATCATTGGCGTTGCGTGGTTAGAAACATTGGGGGTGGTAAAAGTTGATTGGAAAAAATGTACATGTCATTTGATCGAAAGAGAATAGAGATTACCTTGCAGGGAATCAACATGCAAGCCTCTTCTCCTCATACGCTACAATAGATTTTAAAACATCAGGAATTGGAAGGAGAGGGATTGTTGTGGTCTATAAGAATCGGTAGATCCTTATCTGAAGAGATGGGAACTCTGGATGCAGATCAACGAGAGGAGTTGAGGGCTGTCTTATTCAAGTTTAGGTTGGTTTTCCAAGAAATAAGGGAACTACCACCTAGGAGGGCTCATGACCATGCAATTAACTTGAACGAAGGGGTGGAACCTGTAAATATTCGTCCATATAGACATGCACACCATCACAAGGATGAGATTGAGAGGTAGATTTGGAATTTACTGGAAACTTGAGTTATTAGGCCTAGTATCCGTCCTTTCTCAAGTCCCATTATTTTTGTCAAGAAGAAGGATAGGTCATGACAGATGTGCATCGACTACCGAGATTTAAATAAGCTCACGGCTCCCGACAAGTTCCTAATTCCAGTCGTGGATGAGCTGATGGAGGAGTTACATGGAGCTAGATACTTTTCTAAGGTGGATTTAAGGTCAAGTTTTCATCAAATCAGAGTTAGGGAGGAGGACATCTATAAAACAGGGTTCTGAATCCATGAGGGGCATTATGAATACTTAGTGATGCCCTTCGGTCTAATGAATGCACCAGCTACATTCCAATCCACCATGAACTCAATTTTTAAACCTCTGTTACGAAAGTTCGCTTTAGTCTTCTTTGACGACATTTTGATTTATAGTGTAGATTAGGATCAACATTTGGAGCATTTGGCTTATATGTTGCAATTGTTACTGAACAATAAGCTAATGGCAAATCAGAAGAAATGCATTTTCAGACAACAATCTGTGGAGTACCTAGCCCACATTATATCCTGTGAAGGGGTAGCAATGGACCCCTCAAAGATCAAAAGCATTTTAGAGTGGCCTATCCCTAAGAGATTCCTCGGACTCACCGGATACTACCGAAAATTTGTCAAAAATTATGTTAAAATTGCCAAACCTCTTACTGAGCTCACAAAGAAAGATGGTTTCAGCTGGGGAAATGAGTCCCAAGAAGCTTTTGAAGAATTGAAAAAGTGGATGACTTAATCACCAGTCTTAGCCTTACTCGATTTCTCCAAGGAATTTTCCCTCGAGTGTGATGCCTCAGGAAGACGGTTAGGTGCAGTCCTAATCCAAAATGGTCGCCCACTAGCACATTTCAGCAAGGCTTTGGCTGAATCAACCTACTTTAAATCAGTTTATGAGAAAGAAGTGATGGCAGTAGTAATGGTTATTCAACATTGGAAACACTTTCTAACTGGGAGGCATTTCAAGGTCTATACCAACCATAAAAGTTTGAAGCATTTATTGGATCAACGAATTCCCCCTATAGATCAGTAATGTTGGCAAGCTAAATTGTTGGGTCTGGATTTTGAAGTAATCTATAAACGAGGGATGCAAAATGGGGCAGCAGACGCTCTATTAAAGGTTGAAGATGACCAATTATTGTTTTCAGTGATTTCAGCCCCATTTTGGATTGATTAGATGTAGTACGACGAGAGGTTAAGGAGGATACTAAACTGAACTCACTCATTACAACACTCACACAAGATCCTAATTCTAAACCTTATTTACACTTAAGGGACGACTTATTATTCTACAAAGACAGATTAGTCCTCTCAGCCACTTTAGTGCTAATCCCTCAGTTTCTACATGAGTATCATGCCTCATTTTCTGAAGGGCACTCTGGTTTCCTCAAGACATATAAAAGTCTAGCTTATGGACTGTTTTGGTTAGGAATGAAATCCTCCATTCAGAAGTATGTGCATGAATGTGTCATCTGCTAGAAAAATAAATATATGGCAATGTCTCTAGCTGGTCTATTGCAACCCTACCTATACCTCAACTGATTTGGGATGAAGTCTCAATGGATTTTATTATAGGGCTTCCTAAATCTCACGGTTATGAAGTTATATTGGTGCTAGTCGATCATTTATCTAAGTACGCCTATTTCTCACTCCTCAAACATCTTTCACTGCCAAAACCGTGGTTGAAACATTCATCCAAGAGATAGTGAGATTACATGGAGTTCCTAGCTTTATATTAAGTGATAGAGACCCATTCTTCACTAGTAATTTCTGGAAGGAGTTGTTCAAATTACAAGGAACAACATTGAAGATGAGTTTCTCTTACTATCTACAAACAGATGGATAAACGGAAGTGATTAATATGTGTCTAGAAACCTATCTTCATTGCTTCACTTCTGAACAACCTAAAAAGTGGTCTTATTGGTTAACATGGGTTGATTATTGGTATAACACTAACTACCATGTTTCAACTGGATGGACTCCTTTTGAAGTTGCCTATGGCCGCCTTCCACCTACCCTACTACAGTTCTCTTAAGGAGAAACTCAAGTGGAATCAGTAGCTTTAGCCTTGGTTGATAGAGATGAAGCTTTATGCCAACTCAAACACAACCTATTGCGAGCACAGTCTATGATGAAGAAATCTGTAGACATTAACCAAAGGGAGGTACATTTTCAGGTGGGAGACTTGGTCTTTATTAAACTAAGGCCACACAGACAACTCACTGCGGCAAGAAGGATATGTCCTAAGCTGTCAGCACGATACTATGGGCCTTTCAAGATCATTAGAAAGGTGGGACAAGTTGCCTATAAACTATAGCTCCCTTCTTCATCCAAGATCCATCCGGTTTTCCATATTTCCCAGATAAAGAAGGCCTTGGGTGACCATTCAGTTGAGCACAACCTACCTTAAGGGTTGGAGATGGACCATAGAGACTTGGCTGAACCAAAGGCGATCTTAGCTTCACGCCTGTCTAAGTCCAAGGGCAGAAGCATTCTCTAGTGGCTTGTTCGATGGAAAGACGAACCAATAAAAGAAGCAACTTGGGAAGATGCAGAATTCATCAAAGGACAATTTCCTTCCATTCACCTTGAGGACAAGGTGCCTATTGAGGAGGAGGCAATTGTTAGCATTTCTCCTTGTGATCAGCTTGATAGTAATCAACCCACTAAGCTCATCCAAACCTACACTCGTAGGGGTAAGATAGGACCACCTAGGCAGGTTGTTAGGAGTTAGTTACAGAAAGAGATTGTGAATTAGTGTAACACCCCATGTTTGGGGTGAGAAAATTAAGGAATTCTAGTGCATCGTATGCTTTGCATAATTGAGTATTCATTGATATGTTTTTATGAATTTTGACATATAAAAATAATTGTACATGCATTCATTGACATTTTCTGAGTATAATTGATTTATAAATGCGATTAAAATGTGAATTGTGAGTTGTTTGCATTAAAAATTCTTTTGGAGACCATTATTATTATTTTGGAATTTTGGAGAATTTTAGGAAAGTTATTGAAAATTTGAGGTATTTAAGAATAGGAAAAATATTGAAATAAGAGACAAATTATATAACGACAAATGAATTTATTAATGTGTGAAATATGGACAAAGAGTTAAGTGAAAATTGGTTGCCTTACTTGGAAGACACATGTAATACATGCATCGGAGACATGTGTCAAGCCTTAAAAAGGGACACCTAGGCATTAGGAAAAATGTTTCTGCAGCTCCTTTCTTGGGTTTCACCGAAAACACCATCTTCCTTCTTGCTTTGCCATCATCGAAATCCATTATTTGCTCTCCCCATTTCTAGAATTTCTGCTGAAGGAATTGAAGTGTGAATCAAAGAAATGCATAGAGCGACCACTTCCAGATATTGCCGGGATTTCGAGGTAATAAGCAATAAGGGAGCTTTTGTAAGTAATCTTAGAAGCTCACACCTTACTTTGTTCTGCTTGTCGAATTTGATTTATGTTGATTGTGTTCTGAATTCCGGACAATGATTGTTCGAGGCATTTGATGCATGTTTATATCATTGGAAGTGCTACTTGCTTGTGAATATGATTGACTACTTGCTTTGCACATGAAATGTCTAAAATGACTTTGTTTTGTTTTAAAACTGTTGAGTCCTAATTGTGGGTAAATAGACATGCCTAAAAGGGTCTGCAGCTGCTCCTATGACACTTCGATGTCGAGACTTCGGTCTCTCCTGTATAAGTCCCATTACTTGCTTCTATAAATGAATTTGCAATCATTTGATATATGTTTGATTCTTACATAAACAAAAATTGTGTTATGATTTTGAAGGGTTATACCCTCTTGTGATATTCAATTTTGATAATTATAAAAATCTATTTGTCTGATTTAATGTTAGGCAATTTTTTAATGCATGCTTATATTGTTACATGATTCCGTATGATGAGTTGTCACTTCTTGTATAGATTAGTTATTACTCACTAAGCTATATGCTTAGCACAGTAGATTTGCGTCGTATAGGTTCAGAACGAGGATTATAAAGACTGGAACAAGTCAACCGCAATAGCCAATGGAGTCTGAGTCTTGTTTTGTCAAAAATGTATTTTAAGTTTATTTTGGCTTGTATATAGAGTGTATGATTATGAATTGTTGTAAGTTTTTGCTATAACTATGTTTCAAGCTGGTTTCGATTTTTGGAACAAATTTGTATTAAGTTCATATATTATAATACATGTAATGCATGTTTGTTTCAGATTCTAGAAATGCATGTATGAAATGTTTAGTACGTTTGGATCTGTTTCGATTCTATGTATGTTCTGTATGTGTGGCACTTGCAATATCCTCCCAGGAGTATTAGGGCGTCACACTTTTTGATATCAGAGCATGGTTTAGGTGATTCTGGTTTAACCAGCACTTAACTATTGCTTCTATTTGAGTATGCAAGTTGTGTGACCTAATGCAGTGTCCCATATTTTGTCTATAGAATTAAAGATGGATGGATCTCGTGAAATCGTTGATGAGGTTACTGAGAGTAATAATCCTGAGCGATCTTGTCCATTGATATCTGGACCTTCTGGAGACAATCGAGGAGAAGCTGAGATGCCACCTCCTCCTACAGCTCAGGGAGAGGCTTTGTTTAAGCTATCTCAAGATATGATGACCTTAATACATCGTATGACAGTAACTGTTGGAACCCCTCCCCGGTAAGTCGCGGGCCCGACGTCCTACGTGACATCCGGACGCGCGCGTCACAAGGAAGGGATTCCTCACCACGAAAGAAACCTCAAATCGAACTTAACTTAACGTCATCCGAACAAAACTTGATAATGTAAAATTGATCTGCTTAGGGCCCATAATTAAATCCGATTTCTAAGCTAATACGAAATTCCATGTCTCTAGGTCAAATAAAAAAACAGAAAACGCCTCAATCGGATCTTTATAGATCACAAAAACGAAATTTCGCACAAAACCGTCACATATCATCTGTAAAGTCCAACTAAAACCCGACACTCTTATTTTACCAAGAAGGGATAGAAAATTTTACTAGTTAACTAATGCTTCGAAAGTCGTGCAAATCGGAGGTCAAATGGAGAAGAGACAAAGAAAATAAGAAAAAGGGTGTTATATATTTTATTTAAAACCAACTTTGCACATTTATAACTTTTCACCCCGAAATCCGAATTTCGTAAATTTAGTGCCTATCGAAACATAAACGGAAACTCTATAACTTTCTAGAAGGATTTAAAAACAAATTC
>JANKOD010000191.1:3212738-3224521 GCA_026284645.1 Erythroxylum acuminatum
CCTACAAGAATAGCATGGTGGAGACCTGAAAGTTGCAACGGAATGGTTGATTCACATTCTTTAAGTTGAGCAGCTTCATCAATAACTACTAACTCCACCGGTCTCATTCCTTCTGCATGTAACTTGACAGAGCTTGAAGCAGTGCAGAAAATAAGACGTGCTTCTTGCAAGAAAAAATTCCTGAAAGCATGCTTGTCTCCAATATTTGGAACCCTGAATACTCGAGGAAGCGATTGTAGAATATGAAGACAATCCCTTATTTTGGTGCGCATGAGAGAAACATTGCTAGTGTTGTTTCCTGCACTTTCCAAACCGTAGAAAACCTGATTAAGATATTCGTCAGAAACACTCGGACTACACAAAGAAGTGTGTAAGGATTTGAGCAAATTAAGTGCTCTGTTCATGTTCTTCACCACCTCTAACGAAAGAACGGATGTTGGCAAGTGTGTAGACAAATTTACAATACAAAACTCCAATCTTTCACTGAGAATTTTAAATTGCTGTTTCAAGAACATCTCAAATGTAAGGCGTTCATCGGTCTTTTCCTTCTGTCCCTTGTTTTCCTTGTTCAAGCGATTTCCCTTTACATCTTCCTTCTCTACTGTTTGCCGTTCTTGCCCTGAAGCAGAAACCTTCTGCTTTTCATTGCTCTTGCTTCCAACCAAGGCCGGAAAAATATATTTCAAAATATATTGGACATCAATGTTCTCCTCTTCAATTTTGTTTATTTCTTCCAACTTGATCTCCTTTTTATTCTCCTTTTCTTCTTCAAATATACAACGTTGACAATAAATTCGTTTAGGATCAGGATCGTCAAGCAAACTGACCATTGATTCTACACTCTGTTTCCATCCAGTTGATGGATTAAAGCACCAACAAAGAACATCAACACGATAGTCGAGAAACACATCAAGCAGATCGTCTTTCTCATCGATCTTCATTCGCTCTCCATTCCCAAATAATACAATGTCTCCAACTCCATAAGTGCCATTTTTCATAGACTCCTTAAACAACCCTAGAAGTCGGGAAGTCACTGCCAACACAGCAATATTGGTTGGAGCGCATGTGAGTGTCCTGCACTTCAATTTAAGCAGCAAGAACAACAACAGGCCCACGGTTTTGGTTTTCCCTGTTCCTGGAGGACCCCAAATTAGTTTCACAGAATTCTGATGCAAGCATTGCCTCATGCAGAGGCAACTTATAATTGCCTCTCTCTGGGAGAGATTTAAAGCAGAAGAGCCTTTTATACTCTGAAGCTGATTATTTGCAGCCAACGTATTTGATTCCAACGAGCAGTAACTACAATGTTCCCCACCCTGCAGGAGCAAAAGTACCAGAATTTTAGTTAGCCAAGCAAATGACTGGCTTGCACACAATCAAACAATCACGATTCTTACATTTGGATCTCCTTGAAGCACTCTGCTGATAATTTTCATGTTCCCTCCATCCAGCTCTGATTTTAATGATCTCCATATGCGAATATTTGTTGTCAAGTTAGTAAGAAAAACAACAAATAGAGTGTCTCTGCTTTGCTTTCCCATGGGTCTAGAAGAACTTTGATCCCCGCGATTTTTCATGCTTTCATCTACTAGAATTGGCTTTGATGCAAGTACCTTGAGTATATCAGGGTTGCCATTGTCTAATTCCTTAATGTAAGCAACGAGATAAGGTCTTCTGGGTCTGTTCAGATCAGATACGGATTCCGGTCTTACATCTGACACCGCAAGAAGATCTCCAGCCTCTGGTTTATATGTTCTTGGTCCATTTATGGTGTCCATTGGTTTCAATTGAATGGTATAGAACAAGTCACCAGGATCTCTGTAGTTCTTCGATTTGCTGAATCTAAGCACTTCACGAACAGGTGCATTGGCCACCGATTTCATGCTTGAGGACAAGTCTGCATGTGTTTCCTCAAGAAGTGGAGGAATTAGCGACCTCATGTAATCTGCGGTCGACAAGAATGTCTCTGGAATCCTTTTTACCTGCTAGTTAGAGAGGCATTCAGCGCCAGTACCATTACTGCATGCTGAACTTGCTGTGGAAAAAATAAATATGTGCACATATAGATCCTGGAGACGAGTTCAGGCATTCTGTTCTTTATAGGGGTAGACAAAGATGCTTTAACAGTTATCCATCACCAATAACCGTTGTTCAATGGTTCATAGAATGTTTCAGTCATTAATCAATTACTATCAGAGAAAAACTGCCCAGAAACAAATTTTATGTACTTATTGAATTCGAGGTTACTAAGGTTAAGATTGATTACATAGGTTTAATATAGTTGAAAATGTCGTTCTACACTTTCTTGCCTTACTTTACGTTGACTGCACTTCAATTTATCAATCAATCATTGTCATCAACGAAACAGAGGATTAAGAAAATAACATATTCATGTAGATACTGCCATTTCTAGTTCCTAGAGTTTGCATGTCAAAATGAGAGACAAAATCTTACTGTTCTTGTGTTTCATATGATGATCAAAAACATAGCTTGAACAAAAATAGAGAGATATTGTTGCAAACCTGGTTTTTGTACAGATCGTTGTTGAGTACATCTCCAATAGACCAAGAGAACACCAAGTCTATTAAGCTTCTACCAGGAGGCTTTTCCTTCTTTAACTCAGCTCCCTTACCTCTTCCTTGCATTGTGCTGTTTCAAATTTTCCCTCTTGCAAAGACCCGTAGTCAATTGCTTGCTTTATATTGTAATCAGGCGAGTTTCTTCAAAGTTAAGGAAAGAAACCTAATGTACTATACATACACCAGGTAAAGGATCTTTTCTTTCCTTGTTTTGGCTTTGCATAAAAAATCAGAGGTAACCAAACGAGTCAATCAAAGTCAAGCAGCAGAATTAAAGCGTTCTAACGTTCCACGAAAGTGCAATAGTCATTGAGAAACACAAAAAAAAGTGCAATAGACATTGGACCAGACTATACCTACATGTACATACGTCCACGTATGCAAGCAATCTTTTCAATGGCAGGAGGCTTAATAGTGGGGGTGTACTCAAAAGTCACCTCCGAATCTTTGGTAACTACGGTGACGTTTCCCAAAGACAGGAGGCTTAATGGCCGGGGTGTACTCAAAAATCGAGTCCATATCTTCTGTTTATCTGTTTAGGTGTCTTATTCTGTCTAATAAATCTCGACCATTTATTTATATAAGTTTCATATAAGTCTCGTAAAAATAAATGTTGAGATTTACTAGACAAAATAAGACTTCGTAAAATTAGAAAAAAAATCTAATCTCACAAAAATCACCTCCTAATCTCGGTAACTACGGTAGCGTTTCCCAAAGAGAAACAGCGCGGACTATCGGACGTTCTTTTTCACACCAGAATTTGAGCTAAACAAATTAATATTTTGTCAAGAGTAAATACTAACTACCATATTAATGTGTGGTGGATTAATTACATTACATACAAGACAAAAAATATTTGTTAAAAAGCTAAAGCGTATTCATAAAAAAGCAAAGCATGGACTTAGTTTGAACCCTTTTTTTCTATAAATGCTGTGAATTGTTGCAATCCACGTTGGGGATTATGGTTCAATCTTTTCTAAGTATCGTTCATGTCCAAAATAAATAAATAAAAGATTATAACTTTTGGCACAAATCGAGTCTTGTTTATCTATTGCAATGTTTTAAAAGCCAAACGTCAATTTATCAGAAAAAATCTTGAATTAATTTATTTTTATTTAGTTTTTAATTTTTTAATTTGATTTAGTTTAATAATTTGTTATTACAAACTAGTCAATTTAATTTGTCATTTTTCGTAAACTAATCAATTTTTAAAATAAATAAAATGATTAATTTTTATTTAATAATTGTTTTAATTAAAATTCAAATTTATCATAAAGGATAGTCTTCTTTAATTATTTTTCAAATTCTTTAATTGTATTCAATATTTAATTGATTTTATGATCGTCTAATACCGGTTGAACCTTTTAAACTTAAATGTTACAATAATACCTATTACGACTAGAATAAAAAAGTCACCGATAAAAACGAAAATATCTTTAAAAAATATTAAATGCTGTTAAAATTTTTGCTACAACCAGATCAAATTTTTGTTACGTTCACATCGTACCATTTTGAATTAAAACAATTTATTCCTTCTTTATACACTACTTTACTTAAAATAAAAAAGGTGATTTTTTATTTTTGTGAATGTTAAATTAGAAAACTAATTAATAGAAGTTTTTGTGGTCTAATCTCCTACATAGAGAATAGTGTCACGTGGGTTGGGTCCCAAAAAGAGCAAGAGGAACGGCCACCTAGTGTTCATACCAACAATGAAATGTCTGAATGTTTCTTTCACCATCAATCTGTCCACTATCCGCGTGATTTTGATGCATAGATTAGAGGGCATAGAAGATACATATCAAGTCGGCGATATGGTTGGCTTCTAGGATGTGTTTTTATTTCACTCGGAGAAACAGTTGAAAAAGAAACTGAGACAAGGACAGTCAAAACAAAAAGAATCCCCTCGCTATTCCAGTTTTTACACTATGGATTCGCTGGGGAGAGACAAATATGCATGAAACTTCGAGTTCAAGGAAACATTTGTCGGCCTTCAGGTGCTTTTTCGGGTTCCTAACTAAAAATAAATCATTAGTTGAAACATAGGACGAGATTTGGTCCAAGTTAAATTTAACGATTTTGATTTTATTAAAAAAATAGACATTCAGCCCCTGCGGCCCAAGATGAACAGGTCAGGCCAGGTTGACAAGGCCTAGAGTCGAACTTTTTACAAATTAGGGTCTTTATCCAGGCTAAGGCTAGGGCTGCCCAGCCTCAGTCCCGGCCAAGACCCAACAAGTACTGACAAAGTAATATAGTTTTGATATTTTAATTTAAATAATAAATTGGACTGTCATAGTATTTTTTTAATCGAAAAATTAATATGATTTTTTTGCACCCTTTGTTTAATGCTCCGGTGAGCTCGACTTCGACTCAGCCTGTTATCATCCTTACTAAATTGTATGTGTAACCTTGTTTCTTTTTCTTTTTTTAGAAGGTTCAATCAACTAAATGTTAATGGTAAGCAAAAAAGAAGTCTTGGGCTTGGATTAACGATTTTAGATCAAACGGATTTTGACATTATTTCGATAAGTTTCTTATTTATTTTAATTTTTTATTTCTATAAATTTTATTATATTTTTATAATTTTTTTTCTTTGCTCTCCATTTTCTATTTTATTTTGAGTTAGAATTATTTTGTCAAGTTTATAAATAAGTCTCCTAAACATTGTATTAGACATTTTATCAATAATACTATTAAATTCAAGGACTGCTTTAGCGTACAAAGCTCATCGTTTTATAAGAGTCAGGAGAGGGTCATCAATTATACACAATCTTTTCTTTGTATTTTACAAAGTGTCTATTTTCATGACTCGAACCTGTGATCTTTCGGTTACAAAAGAATAACTTTATCAGTTACTCTTTGGCTTGCCCTCAATACTATTAAATTCAAATAACTTTAAATTTTTTCTACAAATAAATTTTCATATTTCTTCAAATTAAGCATATTGTTTAACCTTATTTCGTTTAATGCTATATCACAGTGGATTCAAGCCTCAAAGAGTGGAGATGAGAAATTAAGATATGAGATATATGAATACAGATGTTGTAGATAGCTAGATGGACGGTGTTACAAAGACCTTGTAAAAAAGTCTAAGTTCGTTCATAAAATGAGTCAAAGTCTAAATACGGTAGTTGAACTTTCGCAATTTAACTCAACCTTATCAAATCTTTCATATTTAAGGTGTTTCTCACAAAGGCTAAAGTAGACCATGAATTTTACTTAGTCAACACAATAAAACAAATAGCAAGAAGAAGAAGAGAAAGATGCACAAAGCTTGACAGAAAAATTGTCAACCTTTACATTACCCTCATTTCATACAAAGTAAACAAAAGCTTCATCTCTCTCTAATTGAATGAAACTTTTGTTCAAATGAGCTATTTATAAGTTTTTTAAGACTTGTCGGGTATGAACAAAAGAAAGTAAGCATAAGGTCACTAAGTCACTAACTTAGTTAGTGGTTGACATCCCTAATTACTTTAGACACTATTTTAGTTGGTGATTTATATATCTTACCACCATCCTACTTCTACGTAAAAGGAACATGTGATAAATGAAGACAAGATATCTCATTCATATTCTTTGCCATGTCCTCTCACTTATTTAATGATTTATACTAAATTTTGACACATCACCTGTAATCTTTATCCAAAGGTGAAGGCAGCCAAGTTTTGAGCCAATTCACAATGTGCACTCGTGGTTTAATCCATTCATCCATGGTCCACGATTTGAGCATAATTTATCTCTAGTTCCACCTAAGACGTTTTAGGTCAGTCCAGCTTGTCCTAACCAAGCCAATCAATGCCTCACGACCAACCTAGCCAAAGCTCGAACCATGCTTAATCTTACTCGGTCAAGTTACCTTGGTTCTTTTGCATGTCACCGTCATACGTGTGATCCAGCTAACCTTCTACTCAAAGCCTGTTTTCAATTACCTTTTGATCTCACATCCGAATGTTGCATTTCATTGAAGATTTTCGCCGATGTACTCCAATGCACGTCAACTAATTGACAATGCCCGTCTTTTTCACCTACTCGTAAGTCTTTGTTTTGTTTCGTCATCTCAAGTGTCAAATATTGGTCAAGGTTCGACAATACTTATATAATTCCACTATTAAGACTTAGGGTCTAATAAATGGTAAGATAACTCAAACATTAAACTGAAATGCAAGCTACCCACTCAAAGCACATAGGCCACGACCGACATCAATCAAAGTAATTAGTACTAGCTAAAATTTTCTTTTGAAATGATACTTTTTTCCTTTTGTACTTTTGTACCTATTGGTACAATACCAAAATTAACTCTTTGGATGGAAGGGTTACATGTAAGGGAAAAGTTAAAAGATATGAAGTCGATACATAGGTAGGTTATCACAGATAATAGGCAAGTCATCAGGAGACCCATTTCCTACGGCGGTACTGTCGGAAAAGGTATATGAGCAAAAGGCAACCTTGACCGTAGATAAGGAAATAGAAGGACTTTCTCATTTTTTCTTGTTGAGTTATGCTGATTGTGGTTTTGGTAGTATGGTTGGAATGTAATTGCTAGTCATTTTCTGTTGTTATTATGCTAGCAGGTGAAATTCTATAATAGGGTAGTGGATTCAGTTTCTTAGGCGTCTCAGTAGGCAGTTTGTGAAGGAGTGGTGTTGGTAGTTTTCTTCCACGCCTTGCTCACGATTCCTATGTATATGTATTACGTGAGCCCTTTTGGTAGGCTATAGATTTTTCTGAAAATCACATGTAACATTTTCTTATCTGTATAAAAGTTTATACTGAATTACCAAAAAAAATACATAGCTTAAGTAATTAAAAAATTTTAATCTTTAAATTTTTAAGAAATTGGGTTTTTAAAAATAATTGTAGTTTCAAATTTTTAAAGAAATTTCTTCTATAATATTTCTTAGATTTCAATAAATTAAAACATTAAAAAATGTGATTTAAACATTATACATGGACTAACATACTGATCAAATTCAATTATTAAATTTGGTTTGAATTAATTAAATTTAACTTAAATTAATAACTTATTATAATTATTTTAAATTATTTTGACTTGAGTTGGATTTAAACATTAAATTTAATTGTTATGTCTATAAATATTTGATTGATCTATACGTGATATTCATGTCACATACATTAATTACTTTTTAATAAAATTTTAACATAAGAGATTTTTTTAGAAAATTAAAAAGGATTAAAAATTCTACTTTTAAAGATTAAAAAGATCTTTAAAATTACTTAAATTATAAGAAAGGTCTATATCTTTCACTTTTAAAAAGTTATATTTAAAAGTTAAAAGATAATTATGAAAGTTTAAACTTTTTTCTCCTATATAAGTGTTGTCAATTTCACAAGGTTAATTATGGTTTAATCTTTTAGCTATAATTAACATCCCTAAACACTACTATTCACAAAATTATCCTCTTCTTCTATTCTTCATCACTAGCAACTCACCAACCATATATACCAATCGGCTCCTCTCTTCAAGTCTGTTACAACTGTACTTATTTTATATCATAACAATGTCAAAATCATCAGAAAAATGGGAAGAAAAAATTAGAGAAAAACTCAAATCTTTGATCCATTGCCTTTTGTGAGTTTTGTTGATCACCACCACCATCATTGGATTCCCCTCAATGTCAGGAACAAATGCCCAATGGTCTCGTCAATTATCACCCCGTTGATTGACGAAATATAGGTTAAGGCTCCAAAATAATTTTTATTTAATTTGATGAGATTGGTTGAGAATCTAAGTTTCTTGCAGTTATAAAAGTTATTCTACTTATCAAGAACTCTCATTTGGTATGAAAATAATTGAATTATGAAATTGAGAAGTTTTCTGATCATTGGAGGAATATTTCGATGATTGAATGAATATTCTTGCTGTCAAATATATTGTCCCGAAACCTTTTGATGAAATTTTTAGAAAAAGTTTAAAAAAATTTATAAATTGTGGTGATCATTTCTCCCTTAAGAATCGTAGCAAAATTCTTAACAGTTTGTGAATTAAAAATCATAAAAATTTTAGGCAAGAATAGGATCGAGGACCAAATTGCATAATTGGACCATTCTAACAAACCTAATGAGTCCTAGGTTGTTAATTGAGCCTAATAACTTATAAATGACACTCATGAAGATATTTTTTTCCTATTTTATAGATAAATTATGAGTATGACTCATTCTACAAGATTCGAACAAACAAGTACATTAGTAACGTAAGTTTATATCTATATATTGATATTGAATCTATATTAGCTATTGAATATGGTTCTATACTAGTATGAAAGATGATGTATTAAGCTAAGATAGATGACCTATTCTTATGCACATGGATACACCTTCAAGTATATACGTGTACATACATAGTTTGTGTAATCGTTATTGTGATGTTTATGCGAATATTACCATTATATCTAAGCATATGTATACGGGTTTGGGTACTTATGGCATATTACATGCATTTATGACAGTCCTCACATGACTGAGTGTTTGTTTTCTAAATTGCATGATTGATATTCGGATTGTGTTTTTGTAATATCCCGTGTGCTATATATATAAGAGACAACTTCTTTTCTCTATTTTCTTATAATTTCATTTTAACCCTCCCAAAAGTTACTGTTCACGAACTCCCTCTCTCTAACCATTCTTCACTGCCGGAGACTTAAACCGATTAGTTTTATATACCAATCTCTTCCTCTTGACGAGCTCGTCACAACCATACCCATTTTAGCCATCATTGCCACTGAAATTGTCTCAAAAATTGAGGAGAAAAACTAACGAAAATGCCAATCGTCGATATGTTGCTTCCGGTCACCACCACCACCATTCGACTTGTCTCGACATCAAGAACAAAAGCCCCGTGGTCTCGTCCCTAGCCGCGGCCTGGATCACAGCCGATTGACGGAAAAAGAGGTTAAGGTTTTAGCTTGATTTTCTTCAATTCATTTAAATATGTTGAGAATATGAGTATGTTGCTTTGGAGAAAGTTGTTCTAATCATCAAGAGCTTTCATTTGATATAAAAACCGTTGAAATTTGAGACTGAAGATTTTTCGATGATCGGAGGGAATATTCCGGTGAGTATAGGATTATTCCAGTCATTGGAATTACTATTCCGACAACTATTTTGGTTACTTTTGGAGAAAAATTTTAAAAATTATACTGATCTTTTTCCTCTATAGAACTATAGTGAGATTTTCAACAGTTAAGAATTAAAAATCACAGAATGTTTAGGCGAGAATAGGAGAAATTTCCAAATTTCATAAGTGGATTGCTTAGGCAATCCGGATGATACCTAAATTATTATTTGAGTCCAATAACTCTTAATTAGCACTGATTGAGATATTTTCTTTCGATTTACTAGGTATAGCAGGAGCGGGACCCCATCGGAAGGTTCAGACGGACGAGTTCGGTTACCAAGTAAGTTCATACCGACTTACTGTTACTGTAGTTGTACCAACGAATGAATACTATTCAATGCTGGTATAGATGACGTCATGTAACAATACACAACCACATTCATATGCATGTGTATCTATATATATATATATATATCGATCGATACTTAAATATTTATATAGCGAAGACTTATATACAGTAATGCATCCCTGCTTTAGTATAAGCCTTTATATTAAATTAACTGAGTAGATGTGTTAGGTTGAGTATTGCATACATGCATTGGCCATTGCATAACTGAATGTTTACTTGATAAATTGCATGCTTAATAATTAATATGTATTGTTATGTTTGATTGTGGGGAAGAAAAGATCTGTAGGACGTGCCACCAGATGGGTATGCATCAGGACCAGATGCGCATTGTTTATGATTATGAGAGTTGTTTTGTTTATGATATTTAGATATGTTATGGGTCAATCCTGATTGATGCTTAGATCCCGATCGGATCCTTATTTGTGATGTTTATGAATTTGGACGTTTTGATCGAGAGTTAGTCTATTGGTGATGCTTGGTTTCCCGTAACTCCTTTGGATTAAGAGAGCCTTACAGCTACATGAGTATAGGAGCATGCTTGGGCCGTTGGTGATGCATAGCTCCTTGCAACTATTCAAGGTTTAGAGTTGTGAGGGCTTACCCTTGGAGATTAAGGTCCTACAAATATTCTCCCCATAATTTATTTGTGTTGTTGATGTGATTGGATGTATTTTGATATTCATGCATGACTGTACGGATAACATTGGGTATCTAGGACGGTGTGAGCTTACTTAGCGAGGTCTAACTCCTCTCAATTTTATTTTTTTCAGGTCAGCTACCACCAGCTTTGCAATAGTAACTCCCGTGACATTTTCGCTACGGCTTACCTACGTTTATGCATGTTCTTTCTTTATTTTCATTTATCTTGTACTGTAGCGTCCATAGTGACATGATTTTATGAGTTGTAAAACTTCTTTCTGGCCGCACTATTGTTATTGTATTATATGAACTTGCTGCGTTATTGGGGTTTGAATTTATTTTATCACTAGTTGTAGGCTTACGTGTGATATGGGGCTTCGAACCTTAGTCCCACGTGCCGTTCACTCGCCCATTTCGGGGCGTGACAGTTTTAATGTATTTGATTGTGATTTTGAAGGAGAAAAAAACTATAGGATATGCCACTTGATGCATATGTATCATGTTCAGATGTGCACTGATTTGATTATGAGAGATAAATACCCTAGTGGAGAGGAGCTTAGAGAGGTAATTAGAAGGCTTCGTAGAATTTTAGATATGAAGAAGGTAGCGGAACATCATATTAGGCTTTAAGTATGAAATTTGGCACTGTAAGACAATTCAAGGATGTTGTTATCGATTATTCGATAGCTACAAGATTTAATGTAAGATGAAAAGAAAATGATTCCAAGTGAATTAAAGTGGGATGTATGGAAGGATGCAAGTGGGAGTTGTATGCAACATATGACCATAAAGATAAGTGTTTAAAAATCAAAACATATAGATCAGAGCATACTTATTTCAAAACCAACAAGCCAAGAATGGTATCAGCAATGTTTTTGGTTAAGCACTTTAAAGAGAGAATCTTGGAGAAGCCTAACATAGCCACAACTACGATGATTAAAAAATAAAGGGAGAAGCTACATATTTTTATGAATCCAAGTATGTGTAAGGCTACTAAGAGGAAGTTAAGGAAGGAGAGAGCATTAGACTATGCTTGTGAATATTTTGTTTAGGATTATATCAATGAGTTGAAACT
>JANKOD010000191.1:3224621-3249559 GCA_026284645.1 Erythroxylum acuminatum
GTTGATCTGAACATTTGTGGGCCTGAAGGAGAAAGATGCTTGGAATATGCGTACATGCGTGAAACTTAAGTTGATCTGAACATTTGTGGGCCTGAAGGAGAAAGATGCTTGGAATATGCGTACATGCGTGAAACTTAAGTTGATCTCAACATTTGTGGGCCTGAAGGTGCTTTTTTCCAGTTAGTGATTAAAAATAAATTATTGGCTGGAGGATTAGAGGCCTGATCTAATTAAATTTAATGGTTTTGATTTTATTAAAAAATAGGTTGATTTAATATTTTATATTTTAAAATTTTAGGTTAAATTTAAGATCAGATTTTTCAATTTAGTTTAATTTAAAATTTGAATATATTAAATAAAATACTTTTTTAAATTAAAAATAATTAAATTGATCTTCTTCTTTTTTTGAAGAAATTAATTAAATTTATCTTAAACTCTATCAAATTTTAAACCATTCAAACTTAAATTCGAAATTAAATATAAACCTTTTATCCTATCCCGAAAGGTGGAAGACTACCAAATTGTATAAATTGTGTTTAGCTTTTTCTATATATATACAGAAAGTCCATTCAACTAAATGTTAGTGGTGAGCAAAAATGAATCGTTGGGCATGGATTAACAGTGCTGATCAAACTTTTGGCATTTGACATTATTTCTGTAAGTTTCTTATATATTTTAATTTTTTATTTCTATAAATTTTTTAAATCTATTTTTATAAGTTTTTATTTGCTCTTAATTTTCTATTTTATTTTGAGTTAGAATTCTTTTGTCAAGTTTATAAATAAGTCTCATAAACATTTATTAGACATTCTATTAATAATATTATTAAATTCAATTAACTTTAAATTTTTTCTATGGATAAATTTCCACATTTCTTCAAATTAAGCGTCTTGTTTAATTCATTTCATTTCTCACTACTTCAATGTGGATTCAAGCCTCAAAGAGAGGAGATGAGAAATTAAGACATGAGATACGTGAAAATAGATGTTGTAGATAGCTAGATGGATGGTGTTATAAAAACTTTGTAAGGAATTCAAGTTTGCGCACAAAATAAGTCAAAGTCTAAGTATGGTTGGTAGTTGAACTTTCGCAATTCAACTCAACTTTACCAAATTCCTTATGTTTAAGGTGTTTCCCACAAAGGTTGAAGTAGATCGACGAATTTTACTTAGCTAACACAATAAAACAGATAACAAGAAGAAGGGAAAGATGCACAAAGCTTTACAGTAAAATTGTCAACCTTTATATTACTTTCAATTGATACAAAGGATACAAAAGCTTCATCGCTCTCTAATTGAATGAAGTCTTTGCTTAAATAAGTTATTTATAGGCTTTTGGATACTTGTTGGGTAAGAATATAAGAAAATAGGCATAAGGCTACTAAGTCACTAACTTAGTTGGTGGTTGACATCTCTAACTATTTTAGACACTACTTTAGTGGGTAGTTTACATATCTTACCACTATCCCACTTCTAAGTGGAAAAAAAATGTGATAATTGAAGACAAGACACCTCATCCATATTCTGTCATGTCCTCCCACTAATTAACTTTGCCACATCGCCTATGATTTTCATCTAAAGGTAAAAGTAGCCAAGTTTCGAGCCAATTCACACATGGTCTAACCAATGTGCACCCATGGCTTAATCCATTCATCAATGGTCCATCATTTGAGTATAATTTCATCGTTAGTCCCACCAAAGACGTCTTAGGCAAGTCTGACTTGCCTTATCCAAGCCAATCAACGGCACATGATCCATCAAAGCTAATTGGAGCTCGAACTGTGGTTAAGTTACCTTGGTTCTTTTGCATGTCACCATCATGTTTATGATCTAGCTAACCTTCAATTCAATGTCTGTTTCTAGTTAACTTTTAGTCTCACATACAAATCTTGCATCTTATCAAAGATTTTTGCCAATATGTACCAATGCATGTCAACTTATCGACAATGCCTATTTTCCTTGCCTACTCGTAAGTCTTTTCCTGTTTCATCATCTCGAGTAACATTGTCAAAGCTCACCAGTACCTACACAATTCCACTATCAGAACTTAAAGGTCTATCAAACCACCCCATTAGAAGAACTCAACATCCCCGTCGAAATAATCTATAGACACTCATCCAAATGTGGTTCTCCCGAAGACAACTTAGTCATCAACACATCTCATACGTAGCATATTTCCTCTTTATCAAGTTTATCTTTGCTTTTGTTCGAATGCTCCTTCACAAGATATATTGCGCCCAGTAAAGCATAATTATTGAGTTAGACTTCTTCCGTTGAGTCATCCTCTCCTTCTCCTTGATCTTTGCAACCATGGAATTCATTTGCTCTTTACCCAGCTTCCATTTTGGGCATTCATAAGCAAAGGTCAACTTTTCATAAATGAAGCAAACAATATCTCATTTTGTTTGTTTCTTGAACTTACATTGAGAAGATTCACATACCTTCTCTTTTCCTTTCTCCGAGCTATTATGTATTCCACCGTTCTTTTTTCCCTCATTACTTGTTTGAATTAGTAATGGCATATGGAGATCCACTAAGGAATCCGCAACTGCTATCACGCTAGGGAGGTTTTTACTTTCTACCTCCGAAGCTCTATTTGTGCCCAACCTTACAAGCCGCTTGTAAAATTGAACAACTTATCTTCCTCAAACATGTTATACACATCTAACATAAAAAAATGTGAATTTCCTCACATACTCCTGCACTGAGTCATCTTGCTTTAAACGCTTCAAAGCTTCTCTCACGAGTCATGAAGTGTTGTTGGGGATGAACCGATCAGTTAATGAAGTGTTGTTGGGGAGGAAGTGGTCAGTTAACACCTTCTTCATTTTCTCCCAAGTGTCAATGAGAGGTCTACCTGCACTGATGTTGATAGAGGTTTGAGTTCTCCACTAGCTACTGAATATAGTTCTATACTGGTCTGAATAATGACGTATTAAGCTAGGATAGATGCCCCTATTTTTATGCATATTGATATGATATGATATGATATATATACATATATATAAGTACCTACAAGTATATACGTGTACATATACATAAGTACCTACAAGATTATATGTGTACATATGTAGTTTATGTAATCATTATTGTGATGCCTATGTGAATATTACCTTGATATCTAAGCATATGTATACAAGTTTGGGTACCTATGACATACAATATACATTTATGATGGTCTTCATATGATTGGATGCTTGTTTTGTGAAATTGCATGATTCATATTTAGATTATGCTCTAATGTGTTTGATTGTGATTATAGAGGAGGAAAAATATGTAGGATGTGTCACTTGATGGGTATACATCAGGATCATATATGCACTAGTTTGATTATGAGAGATAATTGTTATCTGATATTGAGATATGATACGAACCGATCCTAGTTGATGTTTGGCTCCCAATCGAATCCTTGTTTGATATGTATATTATTGATGTGATTGTGACTTTATACATATTAAGAGAGAGATGGTCTATTGGTGATGTTTAGCTCCCTACAATTCCTATGGACTAAGAGAGCCTTACGAGTATATTAGTATAGCCATATGGTTGAACCATTAGTGATGCTTAACTCTCTGTAGCCATTCGAGATGTAGTATTATGAGTGTTTATCCTTAGAGACTAGGATCTTGTAGATATTCCGCTTGTAAGATTTATTGTGGATTGCATGTAATTTGTTATACATCATATATGTGTGTTTATACTAATATAAATTGTATATTATACGAGCATATCATTGGGTGTCATGGGGTGATATGAACTTACTCAGTGAGGCTTGACTCCCCTTAACTTTATTTTTTAGGTCAGTTAATACCAACTTTGCAGCGGCGACTCCACATTCCTGTGTAACACCCCTATATAGAATCTATAACCACCCATATACATGGCAACAAATTTCCTCTATATACATTCATGACATACATTTCTACTCAATGTTATACATATACACATTACAAAATTTAACTTCACTTAACATTATCATTTAAAAGTAGTATTACATATTTATATTTGCATGACAATCCAAAAAGAAAACATACAATTTCCTCTACTCTTTTACATGTATAATCTTAAACCAAAACACATTCCAAAGGTACTTTTACTCCTAGCTCTGCAGATGTTTCCTGTACATCACTGCTATAACTTGGACATATGTAGATTAATGCTTGTGATAAGCTTGAAAGCTTAATAGGAAAAATACTTAGTTTGGATGACCACTCACAGCAGTCATCAACCAAGCACACACATTCAGAAATATCACAACTCACATACGATAAATTCACATTCATAAACCAAACATTGATATTTAATGCTCATGTGAATAATGATGGCATACTTAAGCAAAGTACATAATGCAAATATGCTTCAACATATTATCCATATACCAAAAATGTACATTTATAAGCCAAACATTGATATTTAATAGTTATTGATACAAATTATCAATACAAATGCAAATGCTCAACAATACCAATTATTTATGTTGTCATGCTATATTTCTTTTTTATAACCATTTACTTTACTTTCTTTTTTAGGCTTGCACATTCACATGGGTGTGGATAACTAGAGCTGTGGATATCTAAAGATATCAAAACTGTGGATATTCAAAAGTATTAAACTGTAGATACCCGAAGGCATCAAACTGTGGAGACATTATAGTCTCAAAATGAAGATACCATTTATGTCAAACTGTAGTAACTGCACTATAATCCTATAGGCATGCCTATTTATCCACCACCAGGACAACAGAGTAGGCACTGTAACATTTCCTTTAACCATTTGCCAATTTTACAATTCTTATATTGGCAAGTCATATTATATACAATTCAAGTCATAAAATTTGTATCTATGTTCATACATGCATGTCATAACCTACCACCATTAGAAGTGTGTCAAAATCACACTTATATAATCATACTATACATATATGAGCAATAAATATGCATATAAATTATTTATGTACATGTAAGTTTTCTTTGGAATGCATTATGCTCAATCTTAAATTCCAATGCTCAATCACCCAATTCACATATGATAAGTTCTATTTCATTTATTTCTAGGTGTTTGAAAAGTTTCATATGTATTCAAAAAGGTTTGGATAAGATTCTGTAAAAATTAGAAATAAAAACAAACTCAAAATAGTGCAATTTAGGCTAAGCCCACAATGGTCTAAAAATAGGCAAAAAATTCGTCCAGAAGCAAATCACATGATAGACTCCAAATGTTCCTTAATATACATATAGAAAACGTTCGAATTAGGTTTTTAGGTCTTCTATACATTTGTTCCCTATGTCTATAGCTGCCATAGCACCAATAATTAGACCATTTGAACTTCCCAATCATGAGTTGTAGACCAAATATCATAAGCTTCTCCAAAACAGGGACAACATTTAGTCACCATTTTGATCCTAATTTCCAATGTCACAAAGCTAGAATTAAGTTAGAGTCTCTTCTAAAGATTATTATTTCTATGTCTTAGGTTTCATATGCAACTGAAATCACCCAATTTATAGGTCTTTAGGCTGAGTTATGACTCAAATAATATGATTGGTTCAAACAAACCTAAGACAGAATTCCACTAGACGTTATTCTCTTTTCATATACAACCATTTCCATGCAAAGTAACACCAAAATAACACCAACGATCATCCCAACAACAAGTCCATATCCAAATGAATATTTATATCCACTCAAACATACACACAAAGAGGAGTTAAACTAAGTGTAGTCTTAAACCTTAAAATTGGTAAAGTAGTTCTTCTAATGCCTCTCCTTCCCTTCCACTTTGGCTTTGCTAGACCCTCAAACTAGAAACACCACAAATACATATAACAATCCCATTCCAACCTTAAATTTTCAGTTCTTCATAAGCAAAGCAAGAAAAGGTAAAGGTGAAGAGAAAATCCCTAACTTTTACCTTGATTTCCACCTAAGATTGGCTTGATTTCTTACATTAAAAATGATGGGATGAGAAGGTGACATGGAGAGGAGAAAAATTTGAAGTTAAAACCCTTAAAGTGTTGTCCATCTCCCCTCCCTATATTCCCATTTATGCTCTTTCAAGACTCACATACATGCTTATTTCCTATTGGCCACACATGCTTTATTATTATTGGTCACACATGTCTTAATCCAATTGGTCCATGTGTTAACTTTAGAAAAATTGCATATTGGTCCTTCTTCTTCCTTTAATTCCCACATTGGCCCATAATCTTATCAGTTAGTTTCATTCCCCTATGTCTTAATCTTCTAATGGCATAAATTACATGCAATTTGGTTAATTATTCCTAGAGTTATACCTAAAACACTACAGGCTGTTTGAAAACAAGGATAACAACTAGAACTCAACTTCAAGCTAGAGCTCAAAAATCTTAAAGGCAGAATCAAATTTCAGTTCCTTCATGAAAGTTTAGACCTATGTCTCTAGTTTAATCTCGAATTGAAATTATCCAATTTAGAGGTCTAAAAGCCAATATATGGCCAAATTACAGAATTCTGTTCAGTGGAACCGATCCATCCCGTAAGGTACACAACCTAAATCAACTAAACTTCGATCTTATCATGCAAGAGAAATGCAAAAAAACACATTAAATTTAACCAACAACCTCCCACTTGCTTATGGAATGCTTCTTTTATCAATTCCCTTCACATCACGCTCGTAAATCCAAGCAAACATTTAAAAAATTCCCATACATATTTCACATCTAAGTATGTATGTCCATGTCAAACCAAACAAATTACCCATTTACCCATATCTTTTACATGAAGTACCATGATGTCTTTTACTATACTTAGATGCACTTAATTCGTTATGTTAATATACATAGAGGTCCTTAATTCATTATGTTCACTTCTTATTACATCGTAGACAAGCTATAATAATTATAGGGTATATGTTGGGGCCTTACAGATGGGTTGGGTTAGGTTGGAGAAGTTTGAGGTTGTAAATTTGAATAAATGTTGTCCTGTGCTATACTTTTGGTTGCAATGTTGCGATTTCTATCATTTTTTGGTGCTTGAGGTGGTGCTTTGATTCTTGATTTGCTCGTTGTGTGATCATCGGCCACTACGGCACACTAGTATCATGCTCTATCTATTTATTAAAAAAAACACAGCTCTATTCTCTACTTCATTTTGGGTTATTTTGGTTAAATTCGAGATTTTTGACTTATAAACTCTTCTTCTCTATTAACTTGCTTTTCTCTTCCCATTTTTTTTCAAATGTTGTTCATACATATAACCCTAAAACTAGAGAATCATCTGTGTGAACTCTAATTTTCAGAGTGTTTCAAAAGGTTACTCATATTTTTTACGATTATTGACTTAGATTTTTCTCGACTGCTCAAAGTTATCATCTTTTCTCGTTTTGATGTACTAGGTTGATGAAAGATTTTTGTTGATGTTCATTGTTGGCATTAGAATTCACTTATTTTTTTTTACTAACGGGCTTATTCTTATATTCAATTGTTCCTTTAGAAATTGTAAACTAGAGTTATTAAATTTAGTTATTAGTTCATATTTCCTCTTTTTATTATTTTTGCTGTTCTGAGTAGTATCATCCATTAATATTTCGCATTTGAAACTTCCTTTTCTTCAAATTTGGTTGTTTTTGTTCCATACTCTTCAACCTACAGAAATGTTTCGTCTCATCATTACTTGTCCAAGTAATTTCTTCTTTCAGATGTTTCCTCATCTGACTTTTGGAAAAACTTGTTCTTTGCCTTTTCTTTTGCATATTTATAGTGAACCCTACAATAGAGGAATTTCTAGTGAATGATGCTAATTATGATGAGAATTTATAGAGTTTGTGTGTAGAATCTTAAACATATAGGAGTAGTTTGGTTGTTTTCCTTCTCTGCTTAATTGATATCTTTTTTTTTTCCTTTTTTTGCTCTATTGGATGCATTTATGATTGGTTTCATATTCTGTTTGTTCATGGTTGATTCGTGGCTCTTTGGGTGTTGGAATTTCAATTTTTAGTCTTCATCGAAAAGTTTTAAGTTCTTTTTTTGTTTATAGTTTTCAATTTTTTTTGTTCTTTTTAACTGTCTAGTACTATGTTTTAGCATTTTGTAGAAACCTAGTTGCAATTATTGGTTAAGTTTTTAGAATATCTAATTTTTGATTTGCCTGTGGTCATGTGCACTTGTGATTTTCATATCCATTTTTGTGGTGCACCTTTTAGGATTTAATATCAATCCTTGTTTCTTTTTCGAGTAATATTAGATTTGTTTAGGAATTTGTTGGGCTTGCCTTCTATAACTTGTTTTGAGCATTACAATAGGAGTGGTGGCTTTGATTTTTTATGATAAAACAAAGGCTAGTCCTTTAGTGAATTTTAGGCTTAAGAAAAGAGAAGATGGTGGCAGATTATGAATAGGTTCTTAAAAAATTGAGACCTTTAAAGGGAAATCTTTATAATTAGTGAGAATTTTAGAAAAATATAAGATTCATATACCGTGTATCTAGGAGATAAAGTGGACAAGGGCTAAAACAAAAGATATTAATAGTTTTAAACTTTATGGTAGGTATCTTGGTTATCAAGTAACTCATATATCATATTGTGGGGGTGAAGAGGAATAATGATAGGATTATATCCTTAACGATTATGGTGAAAGGTATTGTTTTTAATGTGGTGTGTGCTTATGCACCTCAAGTAGAGTTGGATGAATAGTTTAAGTGTAAATTCTGGGAAAAGGTATATGAGGGGATTCAGTAGATCCCCCTTAACGAGAGAGTTATTCTAGGAGGAGACTTTAATGGTTATATAGGGGCAATCTTAGATGGTTATTCATGGACTCATGAGGTTTCAATTATGGTGATAGGAATGAGAGTGGGAGAGTGGATTGCTTTATTAGATTTCACAGTAGAGTTTGAGTTGGTGATAGCCAACTCTTTTTTCAAGAAAAACTAGGAGCACCTAGTGAATTTTAAGAATATAATCACGTAAACTAAATTTGACTACTTCATCGTAAAGTTTGTAAGGATTACAAGGTGATACCTAACATTTTCTTATCAACTTATCATAGATTGTTGGTTATGGATCTTATAATTAAGGGTTAAAGGAAGAAAAGAAGTCCTAAGAGGTGTACTAGAGTCAAATGGTGGAATTTTAAAGAGGATACGATGAAAAAAATTAGGGATAGAGTAATATATGGAGAGGAATGGAAATTAAAAGGAGACACTAACTAGAAGTGGGAGAGAGTAACAACTCTTTTAAAGAAACCAACTAAAGAGATCTTGGGTGTTTCTAAAGGGCCTAGGGATAGTAGGATGGATTCTTGATAGTGGAATAAAGATGTATAAGAAAAGGTTAATTTTAAGAAGGATGCCTATAAAGCTCTATTATATCGCACCATAGAGGTAGAGAGAGTAGTTAATAGAGAAAATTACAAATTGAAAAAGAAAGAGGAAAAGAAGATAATCTTAGAAGCTAAAAGCAAAGCTTACGAGAAATTATACTAATGATTGGATACGAAAGATGGAGAAAAGCATATATTTAAGTTAAGATGGAGAAAAGCATATATTTAAGTTATCAAGAGCTAAGGAACGGAGAGCAAGAGAATTAGATCAAGTTTTTTATATAAAATATAAAGCAAGGCAGGTACTCGTTGGTAAAATTAATATAAAGAGAAGATGACAGAGGTATTTCTATCACCTTTTAAATGAAGGTGTAGAGGACAACATCTCTTTAGGTGATCTTAGGACTTCCGAGAGGTATCATATCATTACTTCTTGTCTACAGATTATAAGGCAAGTAATTAAAAGAGCTTTGAGGGAGATGAAGAGTGGAGGGGCAATAGGACCTAATGAGATACCTATAGAGGTGTGGAAGAGCCTAGCCTTGATGGTCTTACTTAGCTGACTAAACTTTTTAATGTGATCTTTAAGTCTGCCAAAAGACCATATGAATGGAGACTTAGTATGCTTATTCCTTTGTACAAGAATAAAGGGACATCTAAAGCTGTAACAAATATAAAGGCATCAAACTACTTAGTCACATTGTGAAGTTATGGGAGAAAGTGATTGAGAAGAAAGTTAGAAAGGATGCAGATATCAAAGTAAACTAGCTTGGCTTCATGCCATGAAGATCCATGGCAGAAGCTTTACATCTCCTTAAAAGATTAATGCAATATTACAGGGAAAGTCAGTATAATCTACATATAGTTTTCATTAACTTAGACAAGGCATATGATAGGTTACCTAGGAAATCATATAAAGGTGTTTAGAAGTTAAGGGAGTTCCTATGACCTATATATGTTTTACTAAGGATGTGTATTAATATGTAAAAACTATAGTAAGGACGATAGGAGGAGATACAGACAATTTTTCTATTGATATAGGGCTATAGCAAGGCTCCTCATCTAACCCCTTTTTGTTTGTAGTAGTGATGGATGAGCTTACCAAGGATATGTAAGGAGATGTGCATTAGTGTATGATGTTTGTTGATAACATTGTTTTAGTGGATGAGACAAGAAATGTCAAGCTAGAACTTGGAGGGATATATTAAAGTCGAAGGGCTTTAAATTAAGCAGGACTAATATTAAGTACTTAGAGTGTAACTTTTTGGGCCACAGGGTGGCTTCCAATATAGAAATAACAAAGATTGGTTCATATGTTATACCACAAAAGTTTTTTTAAGTATTTAGGATCTATCATCCAAAGCAATAGAGAGATCGATGAAGAAATAGTTCACCGTATCATATCATGGTGACTTAAATAGAGAAGTGTCTCAGGAGTTTTATTTGACAAGAATATATCACTCAAGCTCAAAGGTAAATTCTATCATTTAGCAATTAGGACAGCCATGCTCCATAGGGAGGAATGTTGACCTATTAAATAGATGCATAGTCATAAGTTAATGGTGGTAGAGAAGAGGATGCTTCGTTGGATGAGCAACCTTATTAGAAGAGATAAGGTCAAGAATGTAATGGCAACATACAAATTAAATTTGACTAATATTAATGAAAAATTAAGAGAGAAAAGGCTTAAAGAGTTCAGACATGTTTAAAGGAAACACCCTGATGCTTCAGTGAGAAGATGCGAGAAGATTGTATTTAGAAATTATAAAAGAAAAAAGGAAGGCCTAAGAAGAACTGGTGGTAGATGATCAAGAATAATATGATTTTGCTAAAACTTACCAAGGATATAACCCTTAATAAAAACTTTGTCTTACTGGGATAAGAGTAAAGGATCTCACACAAATTCTTTCTCACTGGTCTTTTAAAGATTTTCCTTCAAAGCTTATGTTTTTTACTTAGCTTAAATATTTAACCTAAACATTTTCTTGTTAACCTAAATATGTTTTTGTAATGATTTGTTAGATTTATTTATTTACTTGTCTCCTTTTTTGTTTATGTATTTTTTACCTATTATATATTTTATTCTTATTTTTAACCTTACTTTATTATTGTAAAATGGATTTCATTAATTATATAAATATATTTATACATATATATTTATTTGTTTATTTGATTACTTATTTTTATGTATTTTATTATTATTATTATTATTATTATTATTATGATGATGATGATGATGATGATGATGATTATTATTATTATGATGATGATGACGACGACGACGACGACTTTATGTCTATTTTTTAATTATTGTTAATTTATTTTTAAATATGTTTATATATATATATATATACGTGGGTCTAACATAATCAATTAAAGGTAAAGTTATGTATTTCTGAACCTCCTTAGACGCCGCGATCAGTGGGACTTTCACTAGGTTATTATCGTTGTTGTTATTGTTTAGCCTTTTGAATCTTATCAATATATTGTTAGGCATTTAACACATCATAAGTATGCATAATTTCAAATATAATATTCACGTTTGATATTTATAATAAAAATTAGACAATACATTGAAAATTATGAAGAAAATATTCTCACTCACTTTTCTCTTAAGTTTTCTTACCTTTTTGTCATTCCTTTTTAGGCCTATCTTCTTAGACGGTATCTTTTCTTGCCTTAACCCTATATTGTTTTTTTTTTCATTTTTAGCATTTTAATAGTTTGCTTAGACTTGCCTATTGTTACCTTGATGACATATTCTAGCTCTATCTTTACTCCTTTATTTAGTATTACCTTCTTTCCTAATCAGGTTATCGATTAGTCTCACCTTCCCTTCCTTCCCTTTCTTACTCTCTTTTTTCCTCCTCTTTATTCAAGGTATATAACTTTAGTTAGTTGAACTTCTCTTCCTAACACTGAGTCCTTCCTACTTCTCTCCCTAAAACCTTATCCCCCCTCGCTTTCTTCACCTATTCGTTGGTCCATAGACGTTAGAGATGATGTCTCTTTTCTTTCCTTTCATTTGTGCCTCCCACATCTTCCTGCAATGGTGGCTTAACTATTCCCCTCCTTTATAGGTTTTAAAAGAAACAACTAAATGATCTAATACTCTTATGGAATTTTTCCTTCATAAAGACTTATGTTTCTCCTTTTTCAAAAAATAAACATAACTGACTCAAATTTGGCTTTTAAAAAGTAATCTTTAATGAAATGGAGTCCTTTATCATTAGGTCTAAAAGTTATTCTAGTCTTTCCAAGGTCTTAGATAATGGTCCCTAAAATGTTGGAGGAAAACCATTATTCTTAAGAAAGTGAAAAGTAGGCATGAAGCTCTAAAAAGCTATTCCAAACAAGGCTCTGATTTGAATTATATGTAACAGCTCAGACCACTCGCCTGCAGATATTGTCCACTTTGGGCTGCCCCTTGGGCCAAGTCCCTCACGGTTTTGCTCTTCCCACCACTGGAAAAATGCATCTATAGGGGAGAGGTATCCGTACCCTTATAAGACATACTTTGTTTTCCTCTCCAGCTGATGTGGGATCTCACAATCTCCACCCCCCTTAGGGCCCAGCCTAGATGGCACAACGATTCAGGTACTGACTCTGATACCATTTGTAACAGCCCAGGCTACCTGCCCACAGATATTGTCCGCTTTAGGCTCTAATCCCCTCACAGTTTTGCTCTTCTGCACTCGAGAAGACGCGTTTATGGGGGAGAGGTATCCATACCATTATAAGGCGTACTTCATTATCCTCTCCAATCGATGTGAGATCTCACACTCTCCACCCCCCTTAGGGCCCAGCCTAGCTGGCACAACGGTTTGGGTACTGGCTCTGATACCATTTGTAACAGCCTAGACCACCTACTCACAGATATTGTCTACTTTGGGTTGCCCTTCTGGCCAAACCCCTCACAGTTTTGCTCTTCCCACCATTGGGAAGACACGTCTTGTGGGGGAGAGGTATCCATACCCTTATAAGGCGTACTTCGTTCTCCTCTCCAACTGATGTAGGATCTCATCATCCACCTCCTTAGGGCCCAGCCTAGCTGGCACAACGGTTTGAGTATTGGCTCTTATACCATTTGTAACAACCTAGACTATCCGCCCATAGATATTGTCCGCTTTGGGCTCCAAGCCCTTCACAGTTTGCTCTTCCCACACCAGGGAAGACATGTTTATGGTGGAGAGGTATCCATACCCTTATAAGACGTACTTAGTTCTCCTCTCCAACCGATGTGGGATCTCATCGTCCACCCCCTTAGGGCCCAGTCTAGCTGGCACAACGGTTCGGGTATCGACTTTGATACCATTTGTAACAACCCAGACCACTCACCCACAGATATTGTCTACTTTGGGCTCTAAGCCCCTCACGGTTTTGCTCTTCCCACACTAGGGAAGACGCGTATATGATGGAGAGGTATCCATACCCTTATAAGGCATACTTCGTTTCCCTCTCCAGCCGATGTGAGATTTCATCATCCACCCCCTTTAGGGCCCAACATCCTACGCTGACATATCGGGTAGGGAACTGGCTCTGATACCATTTGTAACAGCCCAGACGACCCTCCCACAGATATTGTCCGCTTTGGGCTGCACTTCGGGCCAAGCCCCTCATAGTTTTGCTTTTCCCACCCCTGGGAAAACACGTCTTAGAGGTGGCCCGAGGGGCAAACCAAAGTGGACAATATCTATGGGCGGGTGATCTGGGCTGTTATAAATTAACTTCCACATCATACCTTTAGAATATTGGAGTATGAAAGGATTAAGTCACTTGCCTAGTGCTTTAGGTAAACTGCTATGTTTGGAACAAAAAGTTGGCTCTACAAAAAGAATGAATTTTGTGAGGATACACATAGAGCTACCTAAAAATTTATAGGCTTCAAAGTTATACCAATTTGACAATCTCAATCCCACAAAAGTCATTTTAAGCTACTAATGGAACCACTCCTAACCAGGATTAAAAAACAAGAACTTTTGGCAACTCCATGCCTTCAGCTACTCCTATTAATGGTGCTCAAAGAACTTTCCTACTAAGCATAAAGTCCCCTAACCCTAATCCTAATCAGTCAACTAACCATCTTGCCACTTTCTCAAGTGTCAACGTATATAATGCCTTTTCTACTCTTGAAATTTTCTTTATCACAAAATAAATACTCATAAACTAAGGCAAGTATACCTATCATTGGTAAGTTATATAGTACTAAATACAGTGTCGATTCTATGAGGAAGCTAGAATAGTTGAGAACACTCTCCTAGTTAAAGAATTAAAATAGATTGACTATTGATGAAGTTAATTAATAAAATAAAATAAAACCTAAATAATGGAATAAACCAATAAGAATTAAACAAAGAAAAATGGTTAAAAACATAATTCAGATATAAGTGATGTCTAGATAAAGACCTCTCCTACTGATAACTTTGAAATCATGATTTAATAAACTTGTAAAGATTCCTATATCTAAACTTCTATAAATTCATAATTTATGAAATTTCTATTTCTCAAGTTACAACTGCCTATTCTCAAGTTGATTAATTGATAATTCTATGAAATTAAAAATTCCAAGAATGCATGAGGTTATGTGAATTTTCATGAAAAAGTTTGAGTCTAAAAACAGAGGATTTATGTATACCTATATTTAGCACCATATGTAACTCTTAATATCTAAATAATGATTTACTTAATTATACATTGTCTAGAATCATCCTCATGAAAATTAATATTGAACTAATCACCGTCTTAATCAAATTTAGTTTAAGATCATGTAAAGACACTTAATAAAAAGAAATCCCAATTCATAAAAATATTGAATCAATCCTTAACAAAGATAATATTAGTGATTTTCCTATCTAAACATATAAAGAAACAACCATAATTCATGTTTACGTTAACAAACATAAGTGATTAATAAAAGATATCAAAGTAAAAAGAGTACTAAATAAAGTCTATGTATTTCAATCAACTTTGATGTATTAGGATGATCCCTAATCTTCTTCTCTATTAACAACTTCAAATTTGGTTTTTTAAGAGTTATTATACCTCTTGTAGCTAAAACTATGTTTAGGATAAAGGAAAATGGAAAAGAATGACCAAAGATCTCTAAAATTAGGATTTCCAACTAATTTTATACATTTTATCCAACTAAAACACTATATAAGATACATTCATATGCTAGGTTGTACGTCTTTTTTCTAATTCTATGAATGGGGATATGAGCTCTAACTCTCATACATTCTAGGTCATGTGTCTTTATATGAATTTATCCAAAGCAACTTATGTTGAGGAATATCATGTCTTAATAAGTGATAATTAGACTATTTTTAGCATAATTTTGAGAGCGTTTTGCTTGTATTTTGATAGTGTTTGTATGATTTGATACTCCATTTGACTTATATTTTATTTTCACACCACCATTTATCTACCAAATGAAAAAGTTTAAATTTAGCAAATTGAAGTCAAGTTGGAGTAATTTTGGAATAATTTTAATGGAAGGGTTTGAAGCATAATATAAACTATCAAACCTTGTCCAATCTATGTTTGTTCTTCTATAAGTGATTTGGTATAGAGTAAGAAAGGCAATATTTTTTAATATAAACCCATGTTTGTGGTTTTAGTACCATTTCAAGATAAAGCTATGTACTTAAAGGAATAATGATTTGGTTTTTTATTATTAAGCAGTTAAGTAACACGAGAGTAACATAGGTCCTTACTAGAATCCATTTTAGTAGTTATGTTTCAAATTTAGATGGGTTTTATATAGAATAAATAGAGGGGGAACTGTTATGATGGGTATAAAGATGAATTAAACTATTGTGAGACAAAATGGAGCAACTTTGGATAGAAAGAAAGAGATTTCCATTTAGATTCAATTAAAGAATTTCAAGGTTTCAAGATCTATAATTGAATTCTTTACTCGTTTTCTTTGTCTTAGTATGAACTAAATTTTTATAGATTTATATGATATGAACCTTAAAACTATTTTCTGGATTGATTTTATAAGTTAGCGAAAACTTTATGATTTCGTATGAATTATTCATGATTATTTGTTGTTTTTGAAGTAGCATTTTGATTCAATTTCATATTTCATGTATAAGGAATGAGAAATCATATGTATGAATACATTTTGGCATTAATAATAGGATTTGCATGGAATTCTAAAGACATGATCATATAAATCTTCTAAGTTAGAGTCAAATTTAATAAGGAAATTCATACAATAAGTTAATGCAATCTTAAGGCTTTTGATTAGAAATATATTTCATTAATCAAATTAAGAGTAGGAGTTGTATTTCTTAAGAAACAAAATGGTTATAACTTTGGAATTTCTTTCAATATAAGAAACTCGGGTTAATAGTTGAATAAAAATAAATTCAAGTATAAAAGGTTCTAAATGGATTCTAGTTATATATCTTGATTATAATTTGATTGTTTAATTATTTTTATTGCTTTATTTTTTGTTTTAGATTAGTAATTTCAGATTAGTTAATCAATTTTTTTTAATTTAATCACTTGTTTAATTAAAATAGAAGTATAATACTCTTATTCATTAGACTTTACTATAAGAATGATAGGTGCACTCGCCCAATTGATCTAGTGTTGTTTAGTTTGTGAACATAAATTTTTTTGGTGTCATTGATGTGGACTAAGATATTACGAACACTTAATTTTTATTATCTAATCAAAATTTTGTTCTCTTTTTTAAATTTATTTTTTAAAGACTTTCTTTCTTGATCTCATTTTTGTTTAATGAATTTCAGGATTTAGGTACTTTGGTTTATGACTAGGACTAGTCCCAAAGAACTACTTAATCCAAATCTAGAAATTGAAAGGACTTTAATTTAAAATTTTAGGGAGATAAACCTAGAAATTCAATGGCAACTAGCAGTTCTTTGATTGCAGCTACTAAATACAATGACAAAATGGGGAGTACAACATATTATAGGGGATTATGGTAGATTGTCACTTAGTAGGATAAGATCTAGCATTACCAGGCTAAGAGTGGAGGTTGATAATTTTGAGATGAAGTTCAGCATGATTCATATAGTTCAACAACTTTTATAATTTGATTTCTTGTTAGATAAGAATCTAATCGCACACATTGCCAACTTTTTAGAGAATTGTGATACTTTTAAGATTAACATAATTTTAAAGGATGTTATTTAGTTAAGGTTGTTCCCTTTTACATTGAAGTACATATCTAAATCAGGGTTGAAATCCTTGCCTCTTAGATCTAATACCACTTAGAATGGTCTTACTGATAAGTTTTTAGCCATGTATTTTCCTCTAGCATAAATAACAAAACTCAAGAATGAAATCCTTTCCTTTCAATGATTAGAGAGTGAGACATTGTATGATACCTAGGATTGATGGAAGGATTTATTGAAAAGTGCCCACACTATGAACTTAATTTAGGATTACAAATGAAAATTTTTCATAATGGATTGAGTTATACATCTAAGCAATTGATTGATACATGTTTAGGTGGGAATAGCAGTTTAAAACTCCAAAATAATTGCAAGATTTGATTGAGAATATATTTATGAATAATTACCAGTGAAGAGAAGATGAGGCTAAGGCCAAAATTAGAGGGTTATCATCACACTGAAGTGTTGACAACATTAAAGTTAAATTTGGAAGCTTTGATTAACAATATTAATAATATGAGTTTGGTAGCTCAATTGGAATAAGTGATGAGTTGCAATATTATTGGTGGTGGACACCCTAATCATGAATACCAGTCACTTAACAATATGGAATAGCTGACCAAGTAAGGTGATCTTATGGAGAATCAACCTCAAAATAATCACTAGTGACAATTATAACTTAGTATGGAGAAACCATCCTAACTTTTTATTTTGGAATAATCAATAACCATAAAAATAAGTGCCTCAACCTATGTTTCAAAAACCGCATTAATAATAAATGAAGCTAAGTCTTAAGGAGCATGTGAAAAAAATTATTACTGTATTTAAGGTTTAGTTACAAAATACAATTGGTTTTCTTCAAAATTAAGATGCCTTTATCCACAACTTAGAAAATCAAATTGGACAATATGTTAAGCTAAGGCAATAAGGTATTTTGCCTAGCAATACCAAGTCAAACACAAAGGAATAAGTGAAATCATTAAAAGAGCTAAATTTTTAAGAAAAATAAAAAGAAAAGAAGCAAAACAATACTGTGTAAGAAAAGAAGGATGAGGAGGAGAAAGAGAAGGAGGAGAACCAAATAAAAAAGTTATCAAAGATTATAACTTGATAATTTCATACCTAAATAGACTTCAAAAAGATAGTGATTGATATAATATATAAGTACACAAAATAAATTATAGAAAATTTTAAATCTAGAGTATTATGAGTTATTGATCTCATAAGAACTATAACTATTAAGCTTAACAATTCAAGAAAAATAATGAAATTAGATTAAACAAGAATTTATGAAACGTATATAAAATTTAAGATTAACTGATGCAAGGTGAATACATATAAAAAATAAATCATTTTAAACAAAGACTACGTATTTGGGGTTCAATTATGAGGGAAGATTACTTATAAATATTGAAATAACAATTAGCCTAAGGTACTTATACCTCTTTCAAGCACACACATATTCTAATTAAAGAATTCACTTATTAAATGCTTAATCAACCTTAAATAAAGTCATCAAGAATAATCTATTACTTATCGTAATAATCTATGGTATATGATCCTCTAGATCTAAAATGTTTACTCTCCTAGTATATAAATTATACTTCTTTCAGTTCTTCATTCAATTCCTAAAATTAAATTTATGATGGCCAAAGATAAATTTAAGAATGGAAATCAAGAGAATAAACTAAACCTAAGGAATTAATAATCATGTATTAATACTTTTATAGTGAACTTTCTTTTACTCATATTTTTAGTTTTATTGGTCTAGGTTTAAGGAAAAAAAAAACGTTAAGCGACTAAAAGCATTTTTATTTTTAAAGCTAAGATACTACTACTTGCTCATCAAAGAGAGGCGGAGTTCTTTCTCTTCTAGTTGATTCTTCTTCTCAACTTCTTCGTTCTTGAAAACATAGCTTTTAGATTTGTCGGACATTATTAGAGAAGAAAAAATCTTTGATCTCATTTCCATTGGTAGCTTAGATTTGATCAAGTTTGGTGAGTGTTCTTCATTCTTTGTTCTCTTTTCTTTAACTTTCTCAGTTTTCTAGACACCGTGAAGGCTTGATCCAACTTGAATTAGAATATTCTCTGTTTTTTTATCTGAGTTTTCATAGTCTCTTCTTGTAGATCATCAATTTGGTAGGCATTATCTAAAAATTTCCCCTCTCGTGACTTTGATTTCTATATTCTCTTCATTTTTATCAATGTTTTTTTTTTGGTTTTTCATCATTTGTTTTTACCTTCATGAATTGCAACTCCTTCACTTACCTCATTCTTTTTAGATGGGTTTCAGATCTTGGTTTCTCTTTATCAAATCATGTGGTTGTTAAATTTGCTGGATAAATTATTGGGTTGTATGAAAGTTACTATCTTTCTAAAGTTTTTTTGACCTTTTTTTGTTTAGCCCCAACCTTTAGACGAGAACAAGGAATTAAAGTATGGATAATATGTGGAATTTTTCTTTGTTTATTGGTCTTTCTCACTCTGGGAAGTGGGAATTACCCAGATGTCTAAATTTGATTTTCATTTCTTGATAACTTTTATATTTATGGCTTCTTTCATCTTTATAAATCTTAGATGATCTATTTTGTACATTTGTCTATTTTTGTCAAGCTTCTATTACATATCTATTTTTGTAAGGTCCACCATTTTGAAGGCATTACATGGAGTCTGATTTAGATTGATAATTTGTGTGAATTTCATGGATTGATCTGGGTTTTATTCAATTTTAATCTTCCAAGGCTTGATCTAATAAAAAACTATTGCTTTAGTATTGTGGGAGCTTAAAGATTGGAACTTGTGTTGGTTACACTTTTAGGGTAACCGATTTTTACCTACTTACTCTAATGGACATAGATCTAAAATTGTAGACATTTACATTTCCACCCCTCTTCTCTAACCTCCACCCCTCTTCTCTGACCACTTTCAGAAATAGGAGCAACTTTAACCAACTGTCTTTGTCAGCAAATCACCTCTTAGATTTCTACTGAATTTCATGGTATTGATCTGGGTTTTATTCAATCTTAATCTACTGAGGTTTGATCTAATAAAAAACTATTGCTTTGGGTATTGTGGGAGCTTAAAGATTGGAATTTGTGTTGGTTACACTTTTAGGCTATCATGTTTGTACCTACTTACTCTAGTGGATATAGATATAAAACTGTAGACATTTAAATTTCCACCCTTCTTCTCTTACCTCCACCCTTCTTCTCTGACCACTTTCAGAAATAGGAGCAACTTCAACCAACTTTCTTTGTTAGCGAATCACCTCTTATAATTCTACTACCTTAAAAGAGATCCAACTTAGCATTCACCTTTCTCTTCCACATTTGGTTTCTTTTGTTTTATTATTTTAACCATATTTTATAATAGTTTGGGTTTTACTAGGTCAATTTTTAGTCCTCTTCTAAATGTTTCCTTGTTTGGCTTTTAGAAAACCTTGCGCTTTGCTTTCTTCTTTTGTAGATCTAATGAAAGCCCCAAAAAGGAGGAATTTTTGTGAATAGTGCTAACTATAATGAGAATATATAGAGTTGGTGTGTGGAATCTTAAACAAATCAGATCGGTTTGGTTGTTTCCCTTCTTTGGTTAATTGTTATCTCAAAAATTTTTCTTCTTTATTAGACGCACTTGTGTTTGGTTTTAGATTGTGATTGCTCATGGTTGATTCAATGCTATTTAGGTGTTAGGATTTTAGTTTTCACTCTGCAACGAACCATTAAAAATTTTAAGTTATTTTTTGTTTATAGTTTTTAATATTTTTCTTATTCTTTTTTAATTGTCTAGTACTGTGTTTTAGCATTTTGCAAAAACCTAATTGCTATTATTGGTTTAGATTTTGGACCATCTAATTTTGATTTGCTTGCGGTCATATGTACTTGTGATTTTCATATCTATTTATTGCAAAGAACATTTTGGGATTTAATGCCAATCCTTATTTCCTTTCTTATGTAATATTAGAGTCATTTATGGACTTATTAGGCTTGTCTTCTGTAGATTATGTTGGGCATTAGCGTAAGAATGGTGGCTTTGAATTCATATGATAGATCAAGGGCTAGTCCTTCAGTGAGTTTTGGGTCTAGGAGAAAAGAAGATGTCGATAGATTACAAATAGATTCTTGGAACATCAGGATCCTTATAGGGAAGTCTTTGAAATTAGGGGAGATTTTAGACAAATATAAGATTCATATAGTGCGCATCTAGGAGATAGAGTGGATCACGACTAAAGAAAAAGATATTAATGGGTTCAAAATTTGGTATTTAGGGTGTTCAAGATAACAAAATGGGGTAGGTATCATGGCTTTCAAGGAACTTATACATAATGTTGTAGGGGTAAAGAGCACTAATGATAGGATTATGTCCTTAAAGATTATGGTGAAAGGTTTTGTTTTCAATGTAATGTGTGCTTATGCACCTTAAGTAGGTTAGATGAATAACTTAAGCACCAATTCTAAGAAGGGATAGATGAGGTGATTTAACAGACCCCCCTTGATGGGAGAGTTATTCTAGGAGGAGACTTTAATGGTCATATAGGGGCAACCTCTAATGGATATTTATGGACTTATAAAGGGTTTAAGTATAGTAATAGGAGTGATAGTGGGACTACTTTATTGGATCTTACAGTAGCATTTGAGATGGTGATATTGAGATTTTTTAAAGAAAAATTAGGAACACCTAGTGACTTATAAGAGCAAACTCACAAAAACTCAAATTGACTAATTTCTTATAAGATTAAGCGATCAACCTAGTTTTAAAAACCATAAGGTGATACCTAGCACTTCCTTATCAACTTAACATAGATTCTTAGTCATGAATCTTATAATTAAGGTTTGGAGGAAGAAGTTAAGTCCTATGAGGTGTACAAGAGTCCAATCATAGGATCTGAAAGGGGATACGGTAGAATAACTTAGGAATAGAGTAATATATAGAGAAGAAATAAAATTGGAAGGCGATGTTTACTAGATGTACGAGAGAGTAGCAACTCTTTTAAGGAATACAACTAGAGATCTTTGGTGTTTATAAAGGGCCTAGGGGTAATAAGATTGAGTCTTAATGGTGGAATGAAGATGTACAAGAAAATGTTAAGATCAAGAAGGGTTCTAATAAGGCTTTATTGGATAGCACCATAGCGGTAGAGAGAGTATAGTTAATAGAGAATGTTACAAATTGGCAAATAAAGAGGCGAAGAAGATAATCTCAGAAACTAAAAACAGAGTTTATGTGAAATTATGCCAATAATTGGAAACTAAAGATGGAGAAAAAGATATATTTATGTTAATGAGAGTTAGGGAATGGAAAGAGAGAGACTTAGACCAAGTTTGCTGTATAAAAACATCAAGAGAAGATGATAGAGATACTTCTATATTCTTTTTAATGAGGCTCATGTTAAGTCAAAATGACTTCACATCTAATAATTTTGGTGAAAATCAAATAATAATAATATTAGAAATTGATGAACCATTTTGATCAGAAGGAAGAAACTAAGACGGAAGCAAAAGTAAGACGGAAGCAAAAGTGAGAAGGAAGCAAAACTAAGACAGAAGCAAAACTAAGATGGAAGAAAAAGTCAGAAGGAAGAAACTAAGACGGAAGCAAAAGTGAGACGGAAGCAAAAGTAAGACGGAAGCAAAAGTAAGAAGGAAGAAACTAAGAAGGAAGAAGTGCATAAAGTAAGAAGATACGAAGACGAAGATCTGATACTACGTCGGATGGTTAATCAGTTTGAGTTAGTTACAGAACTCAACTAATAATGGTTTCTATAAGAATCAAGAAACAAGAAGAAAGAAGCAGTTATCAAGAAGCAGTTGAAGACGAAGGCTATAAATACAAGTCGGAGTTGAAGACTGAAAAGTTAGTGATTTTAAGTTTTTAAACTTTAGCAAAACACTGTATTTATTGTGCGAAATACTAGAACTATCATTACTGTAACAAAGCTCGCAATATCTTTCTTGTAAGAGAGAAGAAAAGCTGAGAGCCTGAAGAGGCTAAGTGAGCAAAAATAATACTTGGTGTAAGAGACCTGAAGAGGCTCTGTAGAGAAAGAATACTTGTAGAGTTTTAGAAGAATAGTGAAATCTTAGAAAGGATTCTAAGGACTGGACGTAGCCCACGGTTTGGGGTGAACCAGGATAAAATCGTTGTGTCTACTCTCTAACTCTCAACTTTTAATTTTTATTATTCTATACAAGTATTTAGAAGTTAATTGCAATACATTGTGATTTTTACTTAATAGCTTTGAAAAAGCAAGTTTTCAAAGAAATTTAAAAGGGGATTTTATTCACGAAAAAGGATACACAATTCAAACCCCCCTTCTTGTGCATTTTGTATATTGAACGTAAAGTCTATACTAACGCGTGATTTACTTCACCAATGTACCAAATAAAAAGACCTAACCTTATATAGTTCAGCAAATGCACAAAACCAAGTTTTTCACCTCCCTAACCATTTCTGATGACTGTGGGAATGTGGCTTATAAATCCTACAGGGATGAGTTTGTTTCCAAAACTTAACTTCTTCACTTCCATTCGACACAACTCCACTGAAGTCCATCAATTTCACTTCAATTCTACCTTATTTATGCTTCAATACCTCATAAAATTCATGTATAAACCAATTCAAAAATCATTCATGAAGCTTCTCACAATCCATGATCTTTCAAGTGTTAACATCCAAAGCAAAAGCTATCAAACAAGTATCATGTTTGAGACCTCAATTCATCGTCAATTCAATACATATTCTATCCAATTCAAGCATCAAATAATTCATATTATAACATGCAATCAAGTTTAGCATTCCCTTACCTTCTTAACTTCAAAACCCTACTCTAAAGAACAAACCAATCAAACCTTTCATGTAACCAACACAAGTCCAAGATCAAGGTGCAAATCTTAGCACTAAAAAGACAGCATAGAAAATAACATAATCTAATTCCTTGATGCAATATTTGGCTAAGAATTGGAGTGGTAATGCACGGATTTGCAACAAAATTTTAGAGCTGAAGGAGAGGGATAGTTTCGGTGATGATTGAGAAGAGAAAGAATAACCAGCAGAAACAATTCTGCCTTAGCTGGACTCATTTGATGCTAGGTGTCACTCCCACCATAAGGCATATGTCTCCTTTGCATGTATCACATATGTCCTGCATTTAAGCTACCAATTGCCATACTTCCATTAAGCCATTTTTCACTTAATGAATGCTGCCAAATGACATAATTCAATCAGGCCACTTTTCACTCAACTTATATTGCCAAATGTTAATGCATTAGCTATGCCAAATGTCACTAACTCATAGGCTTAGTCATTTTGATTTTCCATATACCAACTTGACTTGCCACTTGAAAATTTTTCTAGTCCAAATGTACATTTTAATACCTCAATTCTCTAATGGTATCAATTAATTCCAAATCACTAAGTATAATCCATTAAACAAAAATTCAAACATATACAACTTACAATCATGTCACAATTTTAACACCTATCATAATTACCTTCTT
>JANKOD010000191.1:3288655-3302616 GCA_026284645.1 Erythroxylum acuminatum
CTCCACTAAGTTATTTAAATAAATAATTAAATAAAACAAATAACAACTTCCTAAATATTTGGTCAAACCACTTCACAGGACTTGAATCATGTTTCAACACAGAAAACTGCAAATTCTAGACTTCTAATTTGCAAGAGAAAAATGTATTAAAAGTGGTTTAATGCCTTATCTTAGCCAAATTTAGTTGAAAATCAACGAAGTTATGATATGAAAAATCCAAAAGATCACAACGACAAGATTTTTACATGAGTTTTGAACGTTGCAAACGAAGCCAAGATGTGAAAGGGCAAAGCATCCATTTTCTAGCTACATTTTTCAACATCTCAAAGTTCTCTTCTTTTCTCTTTTCTTTAGTCAACATTAGAGTAGTTTTTCTTCAACTTCTAGTGGTAGGAATGATTATTGTTGGCTAAGTCTTTTATTATTAGTTAAAGAAAATGAAAGTTCTTTTTAGAACTTTGAAAATTGGGAAGCAATTGAGTCTTTTAATGATGTATTTTATTTACTCATGTATTTAATTTGTTTTCTATTACTCTATTTTATGATTATTTTCCACTAATGTATACACACAATTAGTTTATCGGTTAAAATAATCATTAGCTAGATTAAAGTTTGAATACGTAAACGTTCAAGTCTTTTAATCACTTGTAGCAATTAGGAGTTTTAATTTGTTGTGCTCAAATTATTTCTCTTGGGAAAAGCATTTAACTAGATTAAATTCAATCACAGATATTGTGTTTTCTTACTTTACGATCTTTCTTTTTTAAAAAGTTATTGTTTAATTAAATTTGGGATCGTATTTAAGGTTGTTAAGCAATGAGAATTAATTGAATTACATGCTTTTGATTAACTAATCCTAAAGAATAATAGATATTTAGTATCATATCAAATATATGATTAATGAAATAACTATTTTGGGTCTATGACCAATCATAATTCCAAAGGGTGAAGCGACTGTAAACCAAGGTTTATTTTATTAAAAACTCTCATTTTATTACTTTCTTCATTTTCTTTTATTACAAAATTGATCAACCGCCTTTTTATTAATTATTTTCTTTCTAAATGATTTGCAAATAAGAATTTCTAGTAGGATCGACTCGTACTTCCCTCTATTATATTTATTTAATGGTACGAATTTAGAAATTAATTTGGAGACACCTATGACAGTTCCACTAAGTATTATCTCTAATGCTAAAATGGATGTAAAAGAAAAGTTTATTTAAACTCACATATTTTGTAAAAGGAACAACATCATTTACAATTATTCCTTGCTATGGTCAAAATCACCAATACTTCGTGTCACTTCTTCTATGTTTAAAAATTATTCTATATACTTAAATATACAATAAATTAATTAAATGAATTTATAATTATTAATAAATAATTATATCTTCATCATCAATCATTCTTCAAGTAAACTTGCAAAATGTTGAATGGCTTCCTCTATATTTGTATTCTCTATGCATGTCACAATATAAAAAGAAAACATAAGTTCATATAATAAATAATTATAAATTTATACAAATAAGAATATAATATATCATGAAATATAGAGTTTATCATAAATGTTTTGAATACATAATCAACTTCTCTCACATATCTAGACTTCCAAAGTGTTCGAATGAAGCTCACTACTACAAGGACTCACTACCTCACTACTAATACTAAAAACAGACTAAAAAATAATTGTGGATACTAAGATAACTAACAAATCTAGTGCAATTATTTGCATAATCGAATATTGAATGCTACCAAATCATTGTCTAACTCACTTATACTATATGAGATTATAACCGTTTTTTCCTTTGTGAATTCCTTTAATATGATTGATAACTTTCTTACTTAACAAGAAAGTACTAACAAAAGTTGAAGATGATATCAAACTATTTTGATCCAACCTTTACCTATTCCTAATTGATAATCATTAAGTAAAGCATACCAAAATTTTCTAAAGATATCAACATGTATTGAAACTTGATCTCTTTATAACTACTAAAAATAATATTCAATTACAACAAGCATGTACCTTGGATTCGAAACATCAGTAATTGCCATTGTATTACCAACCTCTTTTTAATAATTGTTAAAAATTATCATTTTATTTGTCATTGTTTGAATAACTTCATTATAAGAAACGACACACTAAGATAATGATTATTTCATCTCATACATATGAGTAAAATAAATGTGAGAAGTTGGATATTTTCATGCTAGAATACAAAACAATGTCAAACACATCTAATTTATGATAAACTTCTTTTGTCAATATGTCATCAAATAAGCATATTGAGAATCTTATTGTCTCAACTTGATAAGTACATCAATATACTTAATTACATTGTCAAGCATTTTGGATGTCAAATTCTTCCTTGTTGGACAATATATCCATAACTTTCAAGTGTAGTCATTGTGTAATTATTTTGCAGTTTCTTCAAAATTCTTAACTCGTTTAGGTGTTGTGCTCTCATACGCTAAATTATTTTGAATTGATTTTATTCCTTTTTTAATAATCTTGAGCTTATCCCTTTTATGCACATTCACTATATGCACAAAATAACACATATAAAGGAATCTCCCATCAACCAGTAAGGTACCAACCTATAAGTTGCTCCTAATTTTGTCGATCATAACATCTTATGTTAGAATTATCCAAAGTTATTGTTAAAAATTTCATATCGATGATCTCGGTCATTAAACAATTAACTAGTATATTTGTTAGCCTTTCATTTATATAAGACACCAAAACATAAATGAACATACCATTTAAAAACACAATTAAATATCGAATATAACAAAATCAAAGAACAAATAATACTGAAATTAAAAAAAGTACTTTTCACCTTATAATGCAACTAATGTAACACCCATATACCCCCTAAGAGGATATAAGAATGTCACCCAATACATATCTAAACAAAATAAGACATTTTAGAAATTTCTTAAAAACAAGGCAACAAGCTTTACATTCATCGATTGTTGACATAAATAAATAGAATACATTATACACATTGTACTTGTAATAAATAAGCTTTAAATCCAAATCCATACTGTATTATAGTTATTACAAACCATTTACACCAAAATACAAATATGTCTTATACATTGATTACAGCTCAAAAACAACACAAACAAACATTTTCCAAATTACATCACATCCTTCATTGGCCACTACGATTGTCCCAGCCTTAGATATTCTTATCAGTATCTACATAGAAGCAAAACTACCGAGCTAAGCATATAGCTTAGTGAGGAAATAACTAAACAAGATATAAAATGGAGATTGTTTGTAACAGTTGTCTAGCATTCACATGTATTGAATAATATCATATCATAAGCAATCTTTAATTATTCAAATTAAAGAGTGACCAAACCATTAAAAGCATTAGAACAAAAAATAATTCATCAGAACAAAATATACATGATCAGAGCAAATCATATAAGTATCAAAATAGAACATCGTTACTTCATAATAGAACCTAAAAGTCTTAGAACAAGATATAATTGTGTTAGTACATAACAGAACTTGTAGTATATCAGAATTTATCTTATATCAAATTAGAACTTAGCTTGTTACAGAACTGGACATATATCAGAACACAAAACAAATAGCTAGTCCTTTATACAAAAGTAGTTAACGGGACCAGAATAGAAGATACCTATGATTGGTATCCCAGAAACAGAAGAGACTTATGTCTCAATATCAGAAGACACTATTGTGTCAAATATCAGAAGACACCGTAGTGTGAAGTACAAAAGACACCTTAGTGTCAAGTTACAAAAGACACCTAATTAGTGTCACAGAAGCAACTGCAAACTCTTCTAAGCATGCCTATTTACCCATGAGTAGGACTTGGCAGTTTTAAAACAAAACATTTTGGATTTCAAAATCATATGTAGATGATCTAGTGCATAACATATGACTTTATTCCATTTTGCTCAAGTTGAACATATTCATTCACATTTGATCAAACTTAACATGCCTAACAAACATAAACATTTGCAATAATGCACCAATGAATACATTAAGTAATTACCCATTACATGTATTCACACAAGTTCCCAATTCACACACATTAACAACTAACACATTATTCTTGTTCTTTAAATCACATTAGCATTCATAAGTATACTTCATTCCTTTAACAACTCATAAGTTTCAAAATTAGAAACTTCGATATCAAATAACACCTTCCTTAATTTATTACCTCAATTAAAAATCCAAACCATATTAAATCTTTAATTAACTAATTCCACATCAAACTAGGTTCATTTCACACCCTAAAATCCAATTAAATTATTATAAAGTGTCTTAACCATATAAAGTTCAACACTTGCACAAACCAACCTTTTCTTATTCCTAATCATTTCCCACGACCGTGGGAAGGGGCCATATAAATCCTACGATCATGGGATGAGTGAACACAAGGTTCATTAACCCATAACCTTTAATTTGTCTCTAAATTGTAACTCCTTCGTACTCCATTCAATACACCTTCATCAAAGTTCATTCATTTCACCTCAATTCTACCTTACTTATGCTTCAATTCCTTATCCAATTCATATCCAAATCCAATTCAAAAATATTCATTAGGCAGCTCACAAATCATAGTCTTTCACGCATCATAACCAAAACAAATTTGCTATGTAAAGGCCACTTTTTCGGCCCTCATTTATCAACATCATAACACATATTCTATGTCAATTTTATCATCATAGAACTTGTATTAATACTTACTATCAAGTTTAGAATTCCGTTACCTATTTAAGTTCAAATTTCAACTCCAAGGAACCGGCTAATCTAACCCTTCCAAGAAACCAACACACATCAAAGATCAAAGTGCAAATCTTAGCTCCAATAAAACAATATAGAAGATAACAAGATCTAGTTTCCTTAATGCAGCATCTTGCAAAGATTCTAAGTGATGATGGTGGAAATTGAAGCAAAAATCCTATGAGTTGTGAGAGAGTGAGAGATTTTGATGGAGAGGAGCAAGGATAGAGAGAAGGTAGAAACATCAAAAGTGAAAGATGATTCATCACTTGCCTAACTCTTTGGATACAAGGTGTTAGGCAAGTGAGACTTTCAGTGTCATCATTAGCGGGTTCACCGTGATGTACTTTGGGCCTCGCCGTAGCGAAACCTTCGGACCAAATCCAGACCACCAACATTCAACACAAACATTTTAACATAGAAGTCAATTATGATCATACACAACCAAACTACTTCAATTTATCATTTCATTACTAAAGCAAAAGAGTTAGAAAACTTTATTTACATATCAAAAGCCACATCATTGGCTTATTACAAAATACAAAATACACATGATACAATTTAATGCTTATGTTTAACATGATTCTAAATACCAAAAGCTTTTGAACTATCTTAATTACAAAAGTCTCTATTCTTGGTGTTTGCTAAACTTTACAAGGATCAATGTTGATCTGCTTTATCTTCACCTGCATAGTGGAAGGTAATGAGATGAGCTACGAAGCTCAGTGGCTTATACATTTATAGCCATTGGAAAACGAGCCATACAATTCAAGCACACACACATACATATATATATCAAAGTGTATATATATATATATATATATATATATATCCTATTTAATCTAGCAATTCTAGCTCAAAATTCATAATTCAAAATATCGTCACATAGAACATATCACATGGATTCATCCATCAAAACATAACACTTAATTATGCATCATGCTTGGAAAATCTCACTCCAAATGTGTAAAAAATGGCTCGAGGGTCCATGGAAACATAATGGAGAAACCAAAGTTTACACCATGAACAGAATGAGTCCATTTTCGTGGCTCATATGCCATAAGTGGGCAGCCAGGAGAAGGCTCTTGTCCAAGTGTACGTGACGAACAGAATGGTTCCACTCTTGCCCAAACAAAAGTATATATTCATGCTCAAATCATTTCATGATACTTTCATACTTTTCAAGCTCTTTCCTTTCTTTTCATTTATACAAAATGCCATGAAATATTTCAAGGCATAACATGATCCAAAATCACAATTCAATTATGTCAAAATGTCATACATCTTTCAAGGCATGACATAAAACACATGATAATGTATTTTCCACATCACAATAATTCACAATTTAGTACATATTCATACATAAGACAATTAGCTTATATTACACAACAATTATAAACATATTACCCACCCAAATCATTGGCAAAATTCGATTCAAGGTTGCCTTTCCTCTTGCTCTTGGGTAGGATTCTCTTGGTGTCCTAAACAAACCAGTTGTCATTTAATAGGAATCCAATTAAAAATCCCACATTGCAAAATCACTGAAATTGATTCTAGAATACTTAAACCCAAGCATTTTCTAAATTTTGTGAACTAAAATCCTTCCAAAAATTCAGAAGATTCAAAATGATCTTACCTTGATTCTTCACCATATGAAGAGATCTTTAGCTCAAATGGAAGCTCTCTTCTTCCTCTTCCTTTTTCTCTTCTTGAAAAACTCCAAAATCTCTCTTGAAGACTAAGAAAATTTAACTCTAGCTCAACTCTCTTCTTTTCTCTCAAACCACCGAACTCTCGTTCTCTTTCTTTCTCATTTTTGTTATTCTCTACTTCTCTCCCTCAATTCACGTTTTTCTTCTTCATTTAAAAGCAAGACAACACTTCTTCTTCCAATTATGCCCTTAATGATTGAGAAATGTCTAATTTTCCTTTTCATTTATGCCTTATCTCTTTCATGCTTAAGTGTCTTGCCAAAAATACCCTTGAATATTTTGACAAGGAAGATGAAGTAATTTGATAACAATTTCTTCTATAAAAATTTTCCCCATTGTATTAAGTTTCTAATGACATAAAAATCATTCAATTTGGTTTAGTAATCTAAAAGTATTGCCCCAAAAAATTTTGAACTATTTTTAAACTAAAATAGTATTCTGCTGCTAATCATCCAAAAATTGGAATTCTTAACGACTGAATTAAAACTCTGTTTCTTCAGAAAATTTGTAAATCTATGTCTCTATTTTATTCCAAATGAAAAATCATTCCATTCTGAGCTATACAGATCAAAATATCATCAAAATACCGAAGTATGTTCAGTAAAATATCCAATTCATACTCTTCCAACCGATACCCTTACTTTGATTCAATCAATCTTTTTCAATTCAATACCAAAAGCTATAAATCTTTATGGAGAGGTATAAAAATGTGTTAGGAATCTATTGGCTCCACAATCACTTCATTTGGAGGTCAGATGATGAAGTTATGGCCAAAAGAATCAAACATATTTTTGTCCCAAATCATATTGAACATATCTTAGGACAATTTGCATAACTTTCAATAGAGATATTGAATTAAGATAGTCTTAGGATGGTTTCAAAGAAAACTTCGAGATTTACAAAGGGCTCTAAGTACTCAACTAGTTTAATAACCGTTGTTATAAGCAAACTCTATCAAAGCAAGATATTTATCCTAAATTCATGAGAATTCTAACACACAACCCCGAAGCATATCTTCTAACACCTGAATTACCCACTCAAATTGTCCATCTGTCTGTGGATGGAAAGTGGTACTAAACTTGAGTTGAGTACTTAGAGCCTTTTGAAGATTTTTCCAGAATCTCAAACTAAATCGAGGATCACGATCATAAATCATAGACAACGGTATCCTATACAATCTCACCATTTCAATCATATATATATCTACAAGCTTATCTAGTGACTAATCAAGATGAACAGGCACAAAATAAGCAGACTTGGTGAACCTATCCATAATCACCCATACAACATCATACTTTCTTTGAGTGAGAGGAAGCCTAGTGACAAAATCCATGGTAATGTTATCCCATTTCCATTGAGGAATTAAAATAGGATGGAACCTATTGTTCAGCCTTAACCTGTTGACATGTCAAACATTTGGATACATATTCTATCAGACCACCAGTAATGCTGCTTCAGATCTTGATACATTTTGTTTCCACCAGGGTGCATTGTAAAGATAATATTATAAGCATCAAACAATAGCTTTTTCTTCAATTCATCACTAGCTGATACTCACAATCGATCTTTGTAATATAAATCACCATTTGTTTTCACAAAAAGGTTAGGTTGTTTACCTTCCCGAGTTGCTAAGATAAGTTGTTGGAACTTATCATCAACTCTTTGAGCATCACAGATTTCTTGTTTTAAGGTAGGTATAGCTTTCAGTTGAACTATTAAAGCCCCATTAGATGCAAGTCCCCACTCATTCTGCTGCACTGACAATGCTGAAATAGTCTTCCGACTTAAGGCATCAGCCATAACATTAGCCTTACTAGGATGGTAATCCATAACATAGTCATAATATTTAAATAGTTCCAACCAACGTTGTTGTCTCAAGTTAAGTTCCTTATGGGTAAGTAGGTATTTCATACTTTTATGAGCAGTAAATATCCTGCACTTTTCACCATATAAGTAGTGTCACCAAATTTTCAAAGTAAACACTACTACTGTAAGCTCAAGATCATTTGTAGGGTAGTTTTGTTCATGTGGCTTTAGTTGCCTAAAGGCATATGCAATCACCTTTCCATCCTACATTAAAACATAACCTAAACCATTTCTAGATGCATCACTAAACTTAGCATATTCTTTACCAGAAGTAGGTTAAGCCAATACAGGAGCTTCAGTAAGCATTCTTTTTAATTGATCAAAACTAGTTTGACATCTAGTATACCATTCATACTTTACTCCTTTATGTAGCAATTTAGTCAAAGGGAATGCTATCACCGAAAACTCCTTCACAAATTGGCAATAGTAACCAACCAAACCTAGAAAACTTCTCACTTCTGTGACACTCTGCGGCAGCTTCTAGTTAACAATTGCCTCAATCTTACTAGGAACAACTCTAATCCTTAGAGAAGAGACAAAATTTCCTAGAAAAGATACTTTTTGAGGCCAGAAATCACCCTTACTTAGCTTGGCATACAACTACTTTTCTTGCAGAGTTTGTAACACAATCCGAGGATGATGAACATGATTATGATCATTTTTGGAATAAACTAGGATATCACCTATGAATACCACAATAAACTGGTCTAAATAAGGTCTAAACACTCTATTCATCGAATCTATGAATGCAGTTGGAGCATTAGTTAACCTAAATGGCATTACCAGGAATTCATAATGTCCATAACAAGTCCTAAATGTAGTTTTCGAAACATACACATCCTTTACCTGAATTTGATAGTACCCTGATTGTAGATCTATCTTGGAAAATACTCCCGCACTTTTCAATTAATTAAACAGATATTCTATCCTTGGAAAAGGATACTTATTATTCACTATGACCCTATTCAATTATTTTTAATCAATGCACATCCGAAGAGTACCATCTTTTTTCGTAACAAACATAATCGATGCTCCCCAAGGTGACACAATGGGTCGAATAAACCCCTTATCTAGTAGCTCCTGTAACTACACCTTTAACTCCTTCAGTAGAAGCCATCTTGTATGGTACTCTGGATGTAGGAGCAGTGCCAGGCATAATTTTGACAGATAACTCCACTTCCCTTTTAGGAGGGAGTCCGGGTAGTTCGTAAGGAAACACATCTGAAATTCACTTACCACTGAAATGTTTTGTAGTTTAACACTCTCCTTCTTAGAATCAATCACAAAAGCTAGATAAGCTTCATACCCTATGCTAAGAAACCTTCAAGCTTAGATAGCAGATATCATGTTACTTAGAGGACTAGTGCAAATGCTATATAATATTATTTTAGGTTGATCGGGCTTCTTAAGTACAACTATCTTAGCACTATAGTCAACTATTGCCTAATGCCTGGAAAACCAATCCATATCTAAAATCAATTCAAATTCATAAAAAGACAATTCAATTAGATCGGCTACATATTCACTTCCTTGGATCATAACAGGATAGTTTCTATAAACCTGATTAAACAACACACTGCTACCCAAAGGACTGGTTACATAAATATCATAATCTAACTAATCTATATGCATCTCTTTATCAGAAATTTCTCCAACATAGATATAAGAATGGGTGGATCCAGGATCAATCAAAGTATACATTTCAAAATTAAAGAGAGAAACAGTACCTGTAATGACCTCAAGTGTATCCTAATCCTCACGAGCTTTCAAAGCATAAGCTATAGTCGAAGTAGAAGGCTCAACAAGTAGATCAACAGTTTCTGAAAGAGTACTCGGATTAGGTCTAATTTGACTAGATCTTCCATGACCTCTACCGTGTCCTCTATTCCTAACAGGTACATGAGAAAACTCTCTACTAGCTTGTGACTTCTGAGGCTATCTCATAGGACAATTTGCTATGAAATGATCAGGGCTGCCACATCAAAAACATACATTCGTAGTCCTCCTACAAGTACCCCAATGGTTTCTGAAGCAATGAGGACACTCTGAAGCACCAGAATTTTGTCCCACAGAAGAACCCCTGCTAGAATCAGCCGATGAAGCACCAGAAGTTGGAAGCACCTTCACAACTTCTCTTACCTTAGGACTGACCTCCTAACCTCTTCGCTGAACCCTTTCTCTCTTAACCATTTCTTGCTTTTCTATCTTAATGGCAACTTATACTAACTGATGATAGCTCACTTGCTGCAAAAGAGTGAACGCCACAAGATATTCTTTGATCAAATCATTCAAATCATCCTCAAACTGATGGCACGAAAACTCCTCAGTAAGTACAGATTCAGGTGCATACTTGTTGAGTCGATTAAATTCACTATCGTACTCAGCAATGGATAGACTTCTGTACTTCATATTCAAGAACTGCTTCCACCTCTCTTTTCTATAGGCTTCCATAACATACTTGGCTTTAAAGTTTTGGGAAAAGAAATCCTAAGTCAAAGACTGGGTAACTAAGGATACCTCAAAACAAACTTCCACCACTCATAGGCTGCTCATTAAAGAAGAGAGACGGCATAATGAACCATTTAATCAGGTGGACAGCTAATTTCATCTAACACCCTTTTCACCTTTTCCAGCTAGAATTTTTCCCTTTCAGACTCCTCAAGAGATTTTCCAGTGAGCTCTTGAACTCCATACTTTCACAACTAATCTATTGGAGGCTTGGGTGTGGTCATACGATGTAGCAAAGTCATCATATCTTGTGACAACTTAACTAAAGCCTCCCACTGAGATGGAGGTGGATATGGTGGTATTTCAACTTCATCTCGATTGGACCCCAGAGATAGATAGATGAGATCGTGCAGGATTATTACTCTCATCAATCTTGTTAATGACTTTGTGAGATCTTTCCATATTTAATTCTAAAACCAAAACATGGGACAACTTGCATTAGGCCAAAGCACAACTCTTATATTCAAGTACAAGAAATAGCTAAGTGCTGGTTAAACCAAAATCGCCTAAACCATGATTTGATACTAAATAATGTAACACTTACAAAACCATTTATACCAAAATACAAATATGTCTTATACATTGATTACAGCTTAAAAACAACACAAACGAACATTTTCAAAATTACATCACATCCTTCATTTGTCACTGCGGTTGTCCCAACCATAGATCTTCTTATCAGAACCTACACGTAGGCAAAACCATCGTGTTAAGCATATAGCTCAGTGGGGAAATAACTAAACAAGATATAAATGATGACTGCTTCTAACAATCGTTTAGCATTCATATGTACTGAATGAGATCCTATCATAAGCAGTCTTTAATTATTCAAATTAAAGAGTGATCAGACCATTAAAAGCATTAGAACAAAATATAATTCATCATAATAAAATATAAATGCTTTAGAGCAAATCATATAAGTATCAGAACAGAACTTAAAGGTCTCATAACAGGATATAATTGTGTTAGTACAGAAGAAAACTTGTAGCAGATCAAAATTTATCTTGCATACAATCAGAACTTAAGTTGTTGAAAAACTTAACATATATCAGAACACGAAACAAATTAGCCTACTAGTTCTTTATACAGAAGTGGGCAACAGGACCAGAACAGGAGACACCTGTGATTGGTATCGTAGAACAGAAAAGACTTATGTCCTAGTATCAGAAGGCACTATTGTGTCAAATATTAGAAGATACCGTAGTGTCAAGTACAGAAGTCACCTTAGTGTTACAGAAGTAGTTGCAAACCCTTCTAGGCATGCCTATTTACCCACGACTAGGACTTGCCAGCTTTAAAACAAAACATTTTGGATTTCAGAATCACATGTAGATGATGTAGTCCATAGCATATTACTTTATTTCATTTTGCTTAAATTGAACTTATTCATTCGCATTTGATCAAACTTAACATGCCTAACAAATATAAACATTTTCTATAATGCACCTATGAATACGTTAAGTAATTACACATTACATGGATTCACATAAGTTCCCAATTCACACACATTAACAACTAACACATTATTCTCGTTCTTTAAATCACATTAGCGTTCATAAGTATACTTCATTCCTTTAACAACTCATAAGTTTCAAAATTAGACACTTTGATATCAAATAACACCTTCCTTAAGTTATTACCTCAATTAATAGTCCAAATCTTATTCAATCTCTAATTAACAAATTCCACATCAAACTAGGTTCATTTCACACCCTAATCAAGTCCAATTACATCATTATAAAGTGTCTTAACCTTATATAGTTCAAAACTTGCACAAATTAACCTTTTCTCATTCCTAAGCATTTCCCACAACCATGGGAAAGGACCATATAAATCCCACGATCGTGGGATGAATGAACCTAAGGTTCACTAAACCAAAACCTCAATTTGTCTCTAAATTGTAACTCCTTCATACTCCATTCAATACACCTTCATCAAAGTCCTTTCATTTCACCTCAATTCTACCTTACTTATGCTTCAATTCCTCATCCAATTCATGTCCAAATCCAATTCAAAAATATTCGTTAGGCAGCTCACAAATCATAGTCTTTCAAGCATCATAACCAAAACAGAATTTGTCATACAAAGCTCACTTTTCCAGCACTCATTTATCAACATCATAATGCATATTCTATGCCAATTCAATCATCATATAACTTGTAATGATACTTGCCATCAAGTTTATAATTCTCTTACCTGTTTAACTTCAAATTTCAACTCCAAAGAACCAGTTAATCTAACCCTTCCAAGAAACCAACACACATCCAAGATCAAGGTGCAAATCTTAGCACTAAGAAAATAGCATAGAAGATAACAAGATCTAGCTTCCTTGATGCAACATCTTGCAAAGATTCCAAGTGATAATGATGCAAATTAAAGCAAAACTCCAAGGAGTTATGACAGAGTAAGAGATTTCGGTGGAGAGGTGCAAAGGCAAGAGAGAAGGAAGAAACATCAAAATTGAAAGATGATTCATCACTTGCCTAACCCTTTGGATGCAAGGTCCTGGTTTACAATGGCCACATGTCACAAATGAAGATAAGCTACTTATCCTTCAATGAAGTATTCTACAAGTCTTCATTTATGGCTGCCAAATGTCATAATTCTATTAGTCTATTTTTCACTTAATTACTAATGTCAAATGTCACTAAATGTATAGGCTCATATATCCCAATTTCCATGTATTAACTTGTCTTGCCACTAAACAATTTTCCTAGTCCAAAGGTATATTTTCATTCATCAATTTCCAATGGTAACAATTAATCCCAAGTTACTAATTATGGTCCATCAACCCAAAATTCAAGACTTATTCAATTTACAATCATAATACATGTTGGCTCCCGAAATTTTTCTTGATGAATTAAGCATGATTTAAATGAATTATGAGGTTTGATGGATTAATTTTTGGAGCTAATTATTTATGTCAAGGTTAGTAAGATTTGTATGACATGGATTAATTGAATTAAAGCATTAATGTTATAAGAATGAATGAAGGGCATTGTTGGAAGTTCACTTAAGGACATAAGTCATAAGGCATTAGGCAAGGGGCAAAATGGACTTTGCACATTTATTAAGAGTATAAAAAGAAGAAGAAGAAATGGTTA
>JANKOD010000191.1:3322748-3337112 GCA_026284645.1 Erythroxylum acuminatum
AATCAAGCGTCATTTCCTTCATTTGTCCTTCCAATGGACGCGTAGGATTGCCAATAAGGCGGCTCACTCATTAGCCATGGTAACCTTATTACATGCAAACCCACATCACTGGAGTGTTCTTCCGTCTCGTTTAGCTTCCATTTTACATTCAGATTGTTCTGCCTCTCTTGTCGTTGAGGGTGTAAGGCTAGTAGAGTCCGGGTGTACGGGATAAGCCTGTTAGCTTGGGTTAGTTTTAAGGCCTTCCCTCTCAATGTTCTGTTTTGTGTTAGTAATGTTTACCTTAAAAAAAATAATAACAATAATAGAGTTGCGTGAGGACAAAGCGAACACGCGTCCCCAGCACGATACTTGTCCTCTAATAAACGAACAAAAACCAGTTAATTCTATTCACCACCTAATACACATTAACTCGGCTCCAGGAAAGACCAAATTGTCCTAATGAAGATCACAAGCTTTGTCTCCATTCAATTAAGGGTAATATAGTAATTAAGATAATCCCAATCCAGGTGAAGTAAACAATCCCTTTTGTCTCCATGATTTATCACTTACAACCGCTAAATCATCCAAAATGCCAATTGGATCCTCAATCCATGGCGACTCTCTCTGCATACTCATCTCCTCCGTGGCCAAACCCAAACCCTAATTCCAATCTCCCGCCAGAAGGCAACGGTTTAAGTCCCTCAATTATGCCTCAAGATCAATTCGACAACCCCCAAACCGATATGCCATCCAATCCCAATCCAAATCCTAACTTCCACACCCCTGTCTCGCCCCCGCCGGCGTCTTCGTCCCCGCCACTGCCGGTCTCCCTCCTCCACCTCTCTTTCAACCAGGACGCCGGTTGTTTCGCAGCTGGTACTGAACACGGCTTCCGGATCTACAATTGCGACCCTTTTCGAGAGATCTTCCGCCGGGAGTTCGAGCGCGGGGGAGGTGGAATCGGCGCGGTGGAGATGCTTTTCCGATGCAATATTCTGGCTCTCGTTGGCGGTGGTACAAACCCTCAGTATCCGCTGAACAAGGTCATGATCTGGGACGACCATCAGAGCCGGTGCATCGGGGAGCTTTCGTTCCGATCGGAAGTGAGATCGGTGAAACTGCGACGGGACAGAATAATAGCGGTGTTGGAGCAAAAGATATTCGTTTACAATTTCTCGGATTTGAAGCTGATGCATCAGATTGAGACCATCACGAACCCTAAAGGGCTTTGCGCGGTGTCTCAGGGAGCGACGTCATTAGTGTTGGTATGTCCGGGGTTGCAAAAGGGTCAGGTTCGGGTCGAGCATTACGGGTCGAAGCGGACCAAGTTTATAATGGCACATGATTCGAGGATTGCGTGTTTCGCGCTTACGCAAGATGGCCAATTGCTCGCTACTGCCAGTTCTAAGGGGACTTTGGTTCGGATTTTTAATACGGCCGATGGTGCTTTGCTGCGAGAGGCATGTGCTTGATTGATTTTGTTTATTTTTAGTTCTAATAAAGTTCTGTAATAATTTATGGTGGCTGATGGAATTATGGTTTGGTACGTTTGGAAAGAATAGTAATTTTTGGTCTTTTCAATGCATCGAGCAGGTAAGGAGGGGTGCGGATAGAGCAGAAATATATAGTTTGGCATTCTCGTCAACAGCGCAATGGTTAGCTGTGTCCAGTGATAAAGGGACTGTACATGTTTTCAATCTTAAGATCAATCAAGCTGAACAGTCCCACAACAACGTCGATCTCAATCATCCTGCTGCATCACCCACTTCTTCCCTCTCTTTCTTTAAAGGTAATAAACATATCTCTTCTTTTTATCTTGTATTCTCAACGGTTACACATGAGCTGTCTAGTTGACATAATGCGCGACTTTTTTTGTGCTTGGTGAACAATCGGTGGGATGCTTTTTGGTTGCCTCTTGACTCTTTCTAGTATTTGCTTGTAGGGGTTTTACCAAAGTATTTTAGCTCAGAATGGTCAGTGGCTCAATTTCGCTTGCTTGAGGGTTCTCAGTATATTGTTGCTTTTGGTCATCAGAAGAACACTGTGGCCATTCTTGGCATGGATGGAAGGTAAGGAAACAAACGTATGGGTGGCCGACATTTGCATGAGGATGACTTTGTTGTATTCAGAATTTTGAATTTATTTTTAATTAATATAGATCATTCCGATTTCTGCTTAAGGTGTCTTTAATGAAAACCTTTCAGTGAGTAAGAAGTTTTTCATGGTATCTAATGTAACCACTTAGCCGACAACTTTATTTTAGAGATGAAATTATTGAGTGTAGAATTGAGCTTTATATGTAAATATCTATTTACGAGAGGCTTGCAGGGCTTGTTTGTTTCTTTGCGAGTTTGTTATTGCACTGCATGATGCCAGATGATTTCATTAGTTAATATGAAGCCCATCCGTTGTCATTGTTAGTTTTATTCGAATTTCCCTCTTGCATGCTTATTCACTGCCGTTTTGTACAAGTGAATAATGCTTCGGATATAATGATGAGAAGCTCGTACAGATTGACAAGTCATGGCCAACTCGCACTAGTTTGGGAATAACTATATCTTGTGTTGAGAAAGTGACGTGATTATGTGTAATTGATTGTTTGTCCAGCTTCTATCGATGCCAGTTTGATCCAGTGAATGGAGGAGAGATGACGCAGCTGGATTGCCACAATTTCCTAAAGCCAGAACCAGCCTTCTGAAACGATTATGGTGACATGCATTTATAATCTGTCATTTTGCCCATTTCTTGTTTCTCTAACTTTATCTACAAAGGGCCACTTAATGCTGTACATATTTTATAGGATTCTAAAGGTTGTGGATAAAATAATTTCTTTTAGAGAAGGGAGCAATTTGCAATTTCTATTCATATAGTCTCTTTTTTCCTTTTCACCACTGTTCACGAACATTATGCTGATCTGCTTTTAAGTAGCAGAATACAATATGTGGTGAATATATGCCAACTGTTGCAGGATTTTGCTAGAGAACAGATCACCTGTTTTTGTTATTCTGATTCTATCCTATTTTATGAGCATCTATTTATCCAATAAATGGGACCTATAGAAATTGAATGGATAAATACTCCTAAAAGAAGGTAAGAGTAATGAGAACAGGTAATTTGAAACTTTTTGGCTATTGAGCATGGTCGTTGAAATTATATTGTTATCAAGTCTTTGGATGATTACTACTAAAAACTTATCGAAGGGACTTGGATGTCACTTGTGATATTTTGTCGTAGACAAGGCTTAAGAGGTTATAAAATTTGGTAAGAATATGCAATTGTTCACGTATGTTTAGTTGGACGTAACGTTTTTAATAGAATGAAATGGAATAAAATGGTTTATAATTGAATGAAATATAAATGAATGTAATATTAAAAAATTATTGTTTGGGAGAAATAGAAAGGTCTATAATGTAATATAATGAAATGTTTGAAAGAAGGTTTATAATATAATACAAGGAAGCATTGTTTATCATTTTATGTTCCATAAGCCATCCTCTTTAATAATGGAATAATATTATCTGTCATTCAATTTTATTAATAGATCCCAACCAAACATAGCCTAACACATTAAGGGTTTGATTTGTATTTCATTTTTTATTTTTACAATTATAATTTTGTTTATGATAATAATTTTATATTAAATAAAATTTAAAGATTAAATTAATATTTATTTTAAATTTAATTATATTTTATTAATAATTATTACATTAATTTAATTTAATTTAATTAAAAATTAAAAATTAAAAATTTATATTAAAAATTAATTTTAGTTAATTAATTATAATATTAAATTAAATCATTCATAATTTTTATAAATAATTAATATATTAAATAATCAAATAATATTTTTGAGTTAATAATCAATAATATTATGTAAAATAAAAACAAGAAATAAAAAATTGTGATTTTATAAATTTTAAAGATTGAAAATAGAAACCTGAACAAAAATGATTTTTATTAAATTTAAAAATTAAAAACATAAATAAAAATAAACAGATATTAGAAAAATAAATTTAATTTTGCCAACTTCATAAAAGGGCCGGTAAATTGGTCCTTCATCCTATTGGGCCTGCTCTATAGTATCAATGTAGTAATTCCTCGTCTGCACCAACATACTACAACCTTACCATTCTTGGGTACTTAAAACTTGTCTAGTTATTTCACAAACTACTTAGAGACATACAATCCAAGGACAGTAAGCCCACGGGCACATGCAAGATAAGTGAGTTTCAGCCTTAACTGAGTATTATAGCCCACGGGCACATATAGATATATATTATTAAAGCTGTATTTTCCCATACTCGTTTTGTAATCGTTTTTATTAAATTTTCCTTTTAATTTAAAAAAAGCTGTATGCATTCTTTTTAATTTTCCTGACTGCTCTTCGATTTCAATTGCTTATAACTTCTCTTTCCAATTTCTTTCTTTGTTTAATTTAATCTGGTTAACATCAACACAACAGTCGTAGCAATATTTTACTTAAAATGCTGTCCGGTGTCATACGTCCAGAGACTTTCTGCCCAAGATTTGCATATGAAAAGCAATCGCAGTGGGAAGTGGGTTTTGACTTTTGACTGTATGGTGTCTTGGTCCCTAAGGTAGCACCCACGTGGGTGGGAAGACCAAATGTCAATGCTCGCTGTCGGTCCGTCGGATCAAACGTAAGATTGGCGTCATTATTATTATTTGGATCTTTTACATTATTACTGTTTCAACCTACTAGATTTCTAGTATTTTATACTTGCTGACTACATGATATTATAACATTCTTAGAGGTGGTAATCGTCAGGTATTTGACACAATAAGCATCGAATAATACAATGTTAACACGCCTGCTCATTCAAGCAGATCCCCTTTGTCCAGTTGTCCCTAGTACTTTATAGGATTTCACATGTTGCCTGGAGTGAGATGGATAAGTGTATGGACCGACCGCAACATTTTTATTCTTAGAAACTATTAAGAGTCTGATGCTCTTAAATTAGGCTAGATATGTATTTGTGTGTGTTTGGTGATTGAGACGGGATCTTCTGTTCATTTTATCCCGTCCCTATCTTATCTTATAAATTTCAGCCATTTATTTATATGAGTCTTGCATGGGTCCCTTATAAATAAACGCGGGATCCGCACAAATAAATGGCTAAAATTTATGAAACAGAATAAGACACTATAATATTGAACAAAGGATCCTGTCTCATAATATAATTTATACGTGAGGCACTGAGATTTTTTAAAAATAAAAAATGTCATATCATAACTGACAAAAATTTAGTTGTTAAAATGTTCGTCTGTTAAAATTATTTTAAGATGATGGAATTGAATGTCAATCACTTTAAATTACAATTTTTTATTTAATGTCAATGATTTTAAACATATTGAAGCCACACTTCTGACTTGGAATATTTTCCAAGAACAAGAATAATGATATCCATAGACATTTAAAATAAAAATATCGCTCAACTCCTTCTAATTAAACCATTAGCTTTGATTAGGCTCAATTTTATATATATAACACGCACCATCCCTTACTCGTGAAAAGCGTTTTTTCTGCTATTAATTCATGTGCAGCCCTCTCTCTTAATCAATTACGACTGACCGATGGGGCATTCATAAGACCGCTCCTTTTCAATACAAAAAGTTGAATTCGCATCCCATATAGAGAAGCCATAAATCAATTATTTGACACAAGCATTTCCTATGATCCCTGGTTTCTTCCTTATTTCCTTAGCACTTAAAGTGAGCCAGATTTTATGCGTATTAGAAGAAAAAGAGACACATCTGGTAGACCACAAACAAGAATATCTTTCCAATTAAATAGTAGTAGGACTCAAATATATATTTTTATTATAAAAAGAAAACTTTATTTTATTAAAACATATTGGGATAATGACAAGTTTTTTCTCTCTCACACACACATGGTTGACTTGGTAGTAATTGTGTTGTTGTTGATTACTAGCTCTCGCACGAAGTTTTAATTTAAGTATGACTATGCTACAAAATCAGTTAGCTACTAAGAGTCTGTATCCCAACTATTTCCAAATTTCTATTATGTGTAGGTTTTTTACCATAGGGTTATACTACTATATAAACACCCTTAGGGTCCTTTGTCGGATGTATTTGTGTACTCTTCATTAGTCCTGGGGTTTGTGATGAGAGAGAAAATACTTATAATTTTTCTTTTTGACATAATGCATATTTTTTAGCTCTCTTCGCCTCGTGGATTTTTCTCTCAGCACTCAGGTTTCCTATATAAAAATCCTTTATGTGCTTCAACTATTTTTCCTTATTTCCTTTATTGATTCCATTGCTTCCACAACTACTAGCACAACAAACTGGCATCAAAGCAATGTTTATTTCGGTCAATCAAGTCTTGTTGCAATGTCTCCTAGCCTTCAACCAAATTCGATATCGACAAATTCGATAGAAAATTAGTTTTGCTATTTGGAAGTCCAGACGCAAGTTGTTCTCACGTAATATGAATTGAAGAAAGTTTTGACAAAGAAATCTGTCAATATGTTAGAAGAAGATTGGGAAGAGTTGGACGAAAAAGCCTTGTCCGCTATTTAGTTATACTTGATGCGTGAAGTAGTCCATGAGACTACCACTGTAGGGCTTTGGTTGAAATTGGAGTCCCTTTACATGACGAAGAGTCTGGCCAACAAACTTCATCTCAAAGAACATCTCTTTATGCTCAAGATGTCCGAAGGTACACCCTTCCCATCTCATCTTGACCAATTTAATTCCATTATTATTGATTTGAAAAATCTTGATGTTAAATTGATGATGAGAATCAAGCAGTGCTGCTTGTTATTTCACTATCTCGTTCTTATAAGCACTTTAAAGAAATCATGCTTTATGGTAACCATGAAACTCTCCCTTTAGAAGAAGTTAAATCTGCTTTGTTATCTAAAGAAAAGTTTGATTCTTCCGTTAAGAAGGAGGCTGAGAGTTTAATAATTAAAGGTAAAACTTTTGAAAAGGGAGAGACAAGTAAGAACTATAAGAAGTCTAGATCTAAGTCTAAAGGCAGAGATGGCAATATTACATGTAAATATTGCAAGAAAATCTGACACAAGGTCTCAGACTGTTATAAATTGAAAAATAAACTTGAAAAAGAAGGTAAAAACAAAGGTAATCAATCTGATTCTACCTTTGAGGCTGCTGTGGTTGATTCTAGTTTAAGAAGTGATGTTCTTTTGATTGTTCAAGGTGAGCAACGATCTAAAGATGAATAGATCTTAGACTCTGGTTGTACTTTTCATATGTGTCCTCATAGGGATTGGTTTGCCACCTACGAAACTGCTAAGGGTGTTATCCTTATGGGTAATAATGCATAGTGTGATATGGTAGAAAAGGTAAAATTAATATTAAAACTCATGATGGTGTTGTTAAACCCTCTCTAATGTTCGTCACGTTCCTGATTTGAAACGCAATCTTATTTCACTTGGTACACTTGAGTCTCTTGGGTGTAGGTACTCCTTTGAAGGTGGAGTCATGAAGGTGTCCCAAGGTAATCTTGTAATCTTTAAAGGAAAAAAGACATGGTGTTCTTTATACGTTGCAGGGCTCTACTGTTATTGGCACAGCTGATGTTGCCTCGTCTAAGTCTCACCAAGATGCCACCAAGTTGTGGCATTACCACCTAGGCCATATAGGTGAAAAAGGTATGCAAATCTTGTGCAAGAGGGGTTTATTGAGCTAGAATTCAGGTAATATGGAGTTTTATGAACATTGTATCTTCGGTAAACAGACTAGAGTGAGTTTCTCTTCCTTGGGGATTCACAGGACTAAAGGTACTCTGGATTATATTCATTTTGATCTATAGGGTCCCTCTCACGTTGCTTCTCGAGGTGGTAGAAGGTATATGTTAACCATTATCGATGATTTCTCCAATAAGGTTGGAGTGTTTTTCCTAAAGAAGAAGAATGAAGTTCTTCCTACTTTTAAGGAGTGGAAAACCTTAATCAAGAACCAAACAGGTAAGAAAATTAAGTGGTTGAGAACTGATAATGGTCTAGAGTGCTGTGAAGTTGCTTTTGACGACCTATGCAAGAAGGAAGGAATCGTTAGACACCACACTTTGGTTGGTAAGCCTCAGAGTTGCTAAACATATGAACAAGACTCTACTGGAGAAAGTTCGATGTATGCTTTCTCATATTAAGTTGGGGCATGAGTTTTGGGCTGAGGCAGTTTCTACTACATGCTATCTTGTCAATCGTTCTCCACATCATTCTCTCGATAGAAAAATCTCAAAAGAAGTTTGGTCAGATAACCCTGTTGATTATTCTAATCTTCGTGCTTTTGGGTGTCTTATTTATGTTCATGTTAATGAGGGCAAGTTAGAGCTTTGTGCTGTTAAATGTGTCTTCTTAGGTTACGGGGAAGGAGTTAAAGTTTATCGTGTTTATTGTCCTGACCCTAAATATCATAAGATTTATCATAGTCATGATGTAACCTTTCATGAAGATGCTACATTTTCTACCGGCCAAGATCTTTTGTTGTATTCTCCTTGTGTAAATGATCAAGCTGGTACAAGGGAGAAGGTAGAGTTTGTCATCCATGCTACTCCCCCTAAGGAGACAGTCCCACTTACTTCTGAGTCTCAGGAAACTCAAACTGATGTCATTGTACAAGTTGATCGACCGCTAGTATAACCTGATTATTCTAGGAGACAAACCCAGTTGCCAGCGAGATTGCAGGACTGATTGTGATCTCTTTGCTTATATTTTAGTTATTACATAGGAAATTGACAATTATTCTGAGCCAAAGAATTATTCTAAGACTATTGCTAGTGCATATGTTGGGAATTGGATTGGTGCTATGCAGGAAGAAATTGAAAGTCTTCATAAGAACGAAACTTGGGAATTAGTGAAGCTTCCTAAAGGTAAGCATGCTATTAATTGCAAATAGATTTATAAGCTCAAAGAAGGCATCCCCAATGTTGAAAGCAAGAGATATAAGGCTCAATTTGTTGTACGTGATTTTGATCAACATGAAGGAGTTGATTTCAATATGATATTCTCTCCCGTTGTTTGTCACACCTCTATTCGCATACTATTATCTCTTGTTGCTTTTCATGACTTGGAGCTTGAGAAAATGGATGTGAAAATTGCATTCCTGCATGGCACTTTTGAAGAAAAAATTTACATCCATCAACCTGAGGATTTTTTGGTTCAAGGAAAGGAGGATCATGTTTGTCGTTTAAAGAGATCTTTGTATGATCTCAAGCAATCTCTGAGACAGTGGTATAAGAGGTTTGACTCTTTTATGATTGGGAAAGGTTACTCTAAAAGTAGCTATGATAAATTGTGTGTATTTTCTGAAGTTCCTTGATGGTTCCTTCATCTATATTTTGCTTTATGTTGATGACATTTTGATTACGACACATAGTAAGACTCTTACTGATAGGTTGAAGGCCCAACATAGCAGTGAATTTGATATGAAAGACTTGGGTGCTGCTAAGAAGATTCTTGGGATAGAGATTATTTGGGATTGTCAAGCAGGTAAACTTATGCTCTCTCAAAAGAAATATATTCAGAAGATGCTTAACAAGTTCAATTTAGCTCACTATAAGCCCGTTACTACTACATTGGTTGCACATTTTAAATTATCTGTTAAACAATGCCCATCTACAAATGAAGCTAAGGAACATATGTCTCGTGTTTCGTACTCCAGTGCATTTGGTAGCTTAATGTATGATATGGTATGTACCAGGCCAGATTTGGCCCACACTATCAATGTTGTATCTAGGTACATGCATAATCCCGGTAAGGAGCACTGAGAAGGTGTTAAGTGGATCCTTCGCTACTTGAAGGGTTCTAGTGAGCTCAGTTTGGTCTTCGACAAAAGTTGTTCTAATCCCGGTGGTATAGTTGGCTATGTTGATGCCAACAATGGTGGTGACTACGATCAGAGAAGGTCATTTTCATCCTATGTTTTTACTCTTTATGATTCAACTATCAGTTGGCATTCTTCTCTATAGTCCATTGCAGCATTATCGACCACTGAAATGGAGTATTTTTTCTCTCTCACACACGTGGTTGACTTGGTAGTAATTGTGTTGCTGTGATTACTAGCTCTCGCATGAAGTTTTAACTTAAGTATGACTATGCCCCAAAATCAGTTAGCTATTGGGAGTCTTTATCCCAACTATTTCCAAATTCCTACTCTGTGTAGGTTTTCTACCCTAAGGTTATACTACTATATAAACATCCTGTAGGGTCCTTTGTTAGATGTATTCGTGTACTCTTCATTAGTTCTGGGGTTTGTGAGAAAGAGAAAATACTAGTAATTTTTCTTCTTGAAATAGTGCATATTTTGAGCTCTTTTCGCCCCGTGAGTTTTTCTCCTAGCACTCGGATTTCCCATGTAAAAATTCTTCGTGTGCTTCTACTATTTTTCTTTATTTACTTGATTTATTTCATTGTTTCCATGACTACTAGCACAACAAAACATTTTTTATTATTTATATTATAATTGATTATTAACGACCATTAAAATTGGTCACGAAACTGGAAACAATATTTGCATGAAAATACACACCTTTTATTATTTCAGCATTGGCCTACACTACTACATGACCAAATAACCTGTTCCTAAAAGCATGTGCCACTTTGTTCCCATTGAGATCCATCCACCTATTAGTACGTAGACAGATCGAAATGCAGGTGAAGTTTCCCTAGTTCCACCTGTTAATCCATCAATAGCGAAGCTGAGGACTTGTAATGGATGGATCTTAATAGGAACAGAGTGGCACAACCTTTTGGAAACAGGTGATCTGAACCCCACAATTAAGATTATGGCTGATAAAAACATCTGATTAACCAGAGAAAAATTATCAAACGTTACATAATTTGCTAAGGGATAAGGAATACTTGAGGAGCTCTCATGTTGTGGATGCTTTGAATTTGGGGGAAAATTTTGGTTGAAAATGGACCCAAATCTCCCGTAACAGCAAAATAAATAACATAGTCATCCAACTGAGTTGATTGACAAATCGTTCGCCGTTGTCTACTATCTGTTTCTTAAGCTCCAACAATCTCATTGCAAGAATCACTTGTACTGCACTTTAACTCCAAATTTTCTCTCTCAATTTTGCCTTTTCTGTCATCACCTATCTCTTTAACATCTCTAATTTGATGCTCAATATGTTCACCACTTTGAGCAAAAGGAAGCATGTTTTTATGAAATGAAATGTTACAATAATAAAATAAATCACCCTTTTCGAGGTCATCAAGCCTCCATCCTTTCTTCTTATTTGGGTATCCTATAAAGAAACATCACTTACTTCTAGGCTCGAATTTATTCTTTAGTATTAGCTTATTGTGCGCATAATATAGGTAGTAAAACACTTTAACATGGTCATAGGATGGCCTCACACCAATCAAAATATCATGAGGTGATCATTTGTTTAATGAAACAGTCGACATTCTATTCATCAAATAGGCCACAATTAAAACACATTCACACTAAAAATGAATAGATAAAGCATTTTGAAATCGCAGTGCCCTTATTACTTCTAAAATATTCCTATTTTTATATTCTACTCTTTTATTTTGCTTTGGTGTATTTGTGCAACTAGTTTTTGAACAATACTCTTTTCTCTATATCGTTATTGCATTGTCCTCAAAAAATTGATCTCTAACCTATAATCAAAATATATGGGTTTAACAATCTTCCAAATTAAGTTTCAACCAATTTGCAAAAATCTATTAGGTATCAACTAGCCTAACTTTTTTCTTTCAATAAATAAACGCAAAGTGCATGATTATGATCATCCACAATGGTAACAAAATAGTGTACACCACAAGAGGACACCTTATGATAAGGCCCCCATAAATCACATTGTATAAGATCAAAGCAACTTATAGCATTATTATTACTAAATAGGAAAGTAGAATGAGTTTGTTTAGCTTTAAAATAGGCATCAAACATATTTTTGTACTTAGAATATATCCTACTAATATAAGGAATAAAAGATAAGTATTGACTTGATTGATGACCAAGACGTCAATGCCAAACTGTAAAAGACTCTACTCTCTATCTTCATAATCAAAAGCAGCCTCGTAGACTTAAAGTAGTAGACTCCCCTTTAAGCTCATCCACTCCAATTAGCATCCTTTAGGAACAATCTTGTACCATATAAAGCTCATTAGTGAACACAATATGACAATTTAACTTAGTAATAAATTTACACATAATGGAAATCAAATTGTAAGTCAAACTAGGCATATAATGGACATTAATCAAAGTCTCTTGACTTAATATGACTTGACCCATTATTGTTGCAGTCGTCTTGGCCCTATTAGGCAAAATTATTAGTAGAGGCACTGTTTCTTTTATGTCATGTACCAAATCTAAGCAACTTGTCATATGATTAGATGCCCTTCTATCCAATATCCATTAAGGTTTTCAGAACCGTTACTAAAAAGCTTCTTGGAGTTATCACGATTCAGAAGTGTTAACAGTTTTTGATGCTGTTTGCTCGACATACCTATAATGCTCTCTAATTTTTCTTGTGTAACATGAAAAGTTTAAGCCCCGCCTGGGGCTTATCCACCTCCTAAGTTGGCCCGCTTTCGAGTACAAGTTGGTTGAATGCAATTTAAGCCTCGTGGCCCTTTTCACTATGTGTGATAGATGATGACCTCATAGCACTCTAAAACATCATGTCCAATCTTGTTGTAGTGCGTGCATCACCTCTCGCTACCCCCTTTTTATCGTAATTGTCCGTCTTGAAGATCAAGCTTTAGTTTAGCTGCGGTTTGCACTGCTAGGGCCACCACCTCGACGCGTTCTTCCTGGCCTTGAACAATAGACTTGTGACATTCTTCTATAGTAATCAATGCATAAGCCTTGATAACGGTAGGAAGATGATCCATGCTCAATATATGATATTGGACAATTTTTAAAACTACATCATCTAACCCTACAAGGTATTAGTGCAACTTCTCCTTTTTGCACCCGCAAAGGAATTCCTGTATGGCTCCATAAGTACAATTTAAGAACCTGGAATAACTACTGAGCTCATCCCATATTCTCTTTAATTTTGTATAATAAGCCATCACTTTTGTTCCCTGCTATCATGAACCCATAAGGCATTCCTGATTGGAAAAGAATCTCGCAGATCATTACAAGCTACCTGAGCAGTCTCCTCATAAGTAACACTAGTCTGAATGGATTTCTCGATCGAGTTAAAAATCCATGAAATCAACATAGAATTTCAAACTTCCTAACAACTCATTCATGCGAACCAGTTATCGTCCAAACTTCCATTGATGAAGCACAAATTTATTTTTCCCTTGAGAGTGCTCATCATAGCCTTTTCCCATATGTAATAGTTTTCTCCATTCAAGAGGCACGTTGTAATCATCGCTTCTGAATTATCTGATGATATTAGATCAATAGTTTTCTCTGACATCAAGGTCTTAACCATGGTATCGACCATTGAATGTGAGAGGAGGAAGATGTGAAAAGAGAGGAGGGAGAAGGAATTGTTGATCGACAAGTGAAATTACACCCATACAGAAATATGGACAACGACTTTTATGAATATGAGTTTTAGGTTTTATCTAAACATGCTTTGATACCATGCAACATTAGCGAAAAACTTGAAGAAAAAGTATTTCACTTTGATTTATGAAAAATTATATGCATATATAATAAATACTACTCCTAAATAAGGTAAAACATTAATTTCTAATTAAGGTAAAACATTAACTCCTAATTATGATATAGTAAATCCTATTTAAAACTATATTTCCAATAATATAACTGATGGTGTGAATATTTTCTAATTATATTAATGATTTTGTTGACCTTTTGGGTAAATATTCATGTGGAAAGGGCGGAATTTATCTAGTTCTATGTATTTTGGGCAGGAGATGACAATCAAGCCAAATCGAAGATATTTTGGTTGCTGTCACTTAAAGTTTTGGGTTGTAGCTACTTAACCGCAATTTTTGGACTTACTTCAGATTTTGCGCAGAAAGCCTTGCCCACGGTTTAAGGTCGCGCGTAAGCAGACAGCTGATACAGAGTTGGAGACATGACTGGACTCTTAATTGGATATTATTCAGCTTTGAAAAGAGAGATCTTCTCTGGGGATTAGGAGGGAAGTTAGGGATACTAATCGATGAACCTATTTCTTTCCCACAAGGAGAAGAACTCTAGAGATATAAAGACATCGGCAAAAGGCAAAAAGGGGGATCGGTTTTTGGAGACAGAATTTACATATTACAGCAAACTTTTTATTTCTTATTTTGCATAGCCATGAGTGGCTAAACATACTTCAGTCTAGTAAGGGTTTATCGAGTTCAAGTTCATATGTGTTGTGAGATCTAAACTTAATTGTTATCCTTGGATTTCTGCAGTATTTATTCATTC
>JANKOD010000191.1:3338853-3349282 GCA_026284645.1 Erythroxylum acuminatum
ATGTTCTTCAAAAGAGAAGGCTAAGGCTTTGTGGGGTTGTTTGACGCTGTGATGTGTCCATATCTTTGATTATTGGAGTCTTGTTTCTTTTTCCTCAAAAAAAAAAAAAAAAAGATGTGTTACAAGTTTGGACAGACATGAGCTTTGGTACGCCTTTGCCCTAAGCGGTAGATCTCCTTGTTTCTTCTTAATAATACATGGCTTGCAGCACCGTCATGTCGTTAAAGCGTGGATCTTCTTATTTCTCTTATGAGTAGCACACAATTCGTGATACAACCATAGGTCAAGAGCCAAGTTACTCTATGAATTTTGTTCAACGCCACAGATTCTTTTTCCAGACAATTTTCTAGGTTGTCTCTTTTTACACTTGATGCGTGGAGGAGATGGGTTGGCATACAATCATTTCCATTTCTTGATAAATCACATTCGAAGACAAGTTCAACAATTACCTAAAACATAACATAATTCAATTAAATCCTTTATAGTTCCTTTTCCAACTAGGATTAGTGATAAGATTACTCATTTGTAACCAAAAAGTCACGAGTTCGAATCACAAAAAATAATATCTTTGTAAAATACAAAGAGAAGACTACATAGATTGATGACCCTCGCATGATTCTCGCAAAGCCAAGAACCTTATACTAATAGTTTACCCTTTTTATTAGCTCTATAACTAGCCAATAAAGCAAAAATGTCTTCCAAAGAACATCATTCTATTAGGATTGCATTGACAGTAGCTATTTTGAGAAGAAATATACAATTTTCCATTTTCTGGCACCCTCCATCTTCAAGGTGTTTCAAACTAGCCGATAGCAGGTTGAAACTAAACTACAAGTTACAGCAGATTAAAATGGTGGCAAGTATTTCAAACAAGTAAGAGAAGAGATGAGTAGAGAAAGAAGAATACAATAAGTGGAGCAAACCCTTTAGCAAGTGCATGCTCGAAAAGTAAAGATTAAAGAATACAAGATTATACATTCCCAAGCAATTAATTTCAATTTGCAGATTCATTTGATAAACAAAGGTAGTGCTTAATAGAAGCTGACAAAGACTTTTTATTAAGCAACACCTACCAAATGAATATCTAGCTGCACCTCCTCCAAATCCTCTCTTCATTGTTTACATGACCAGTCTCAGACAGGATTTATAAATAAGACAACAAAAGAAGCTTAACATCAAAAGCATACATCAACTTTGGAAACAATTGACTGGAGCTGAAACGAGGGAATCATGTAGGAAGAACTCTCAGTTTTGAATCGGCTGCCATTCTTTACGGATGTCGAACGTGTAGTTGATCTCCAAGTAGCACTTGTTATCGTCGTCAACAAACTGCAACAGAAAATGAAATCAGTAGAAAAAGAATGAGCTGTAACTGCATTAAGTGTGATCAGGGAATTGTATGTTCTCAATTTGGATAACTTTATAAGCACAGGATTATCACGTAAGCTCATCAGATCTGCCGAACATTGATTTAGTCTTTTAATTGGAAAATGAATTAATGAATCCATCATGATCTTTAATTAAGTCTCAACCAACATTCTGAAACAATCATCATACTTAAAAAGGAAAAAAAATCATTATAAGCTGATAAAGCTCAATTTTCATAATTATATAAACTTGACAGATTAGAGTAGTTACCCGTTTACAAAATGAAACTAAACTTGACAGATTAGAGTAGTTACCCGTTTACAAAATGAAACCTGAAGAACTAAAAAGGGTTAAACTTACCTTACTTTTAGCTGAATATGAACCTCTGGCGAACATGCCAGACGGTGTGGTTTCCTCAGGCAGAAGATGTACGTATGGTTCTGCCTGAGGACTAAAAGTTCCAAGCATCTCCTTTGTGGAGTCCACTGTTCCACCAACAAAGATTTTGCATTCAGAGAATTGAGAGGAAAAGGAAAAGGAATAAGCCATCTTGGGATGGAGAGAAAGAGACACTACCTTTGACACCAGTTTTCCAAACTGCGTTAGTGTATTTGAGGCCTGATACAATATTGTTCTTAACTTGGAAAGTAAATTCCAGGTTATATCGGCTACCTTCCTTTAAGGTAAACCAAGTGCCTTTAGGATTTCCAGACTCGGGAATGGAAAGAACAATATCAGGTCTATCTTGAGCCTTGATGGCAAGGCTCAGGATCTTAACTTCAGGATCTAAAGTTTCTGCATAGCCCATAACCATTGAACAAAGCATCAGATGTCCGAAGAAACTTGCTTGGTGAATCCAACAACTTCCATGGAAATGGAAAAGAAAAACATAGAAGAACAAAAAGAATCAACCACGCCATTACAGATTCCGTTTTGAATATGAAGAGGGGAGGAACTTTGGAAGTAATGACCCAAATTAACTTTTTCAAACATCAAATTCTGACAAATATTTAAATGTGGCAACTTTGAAAACAGATTAACTTGAGCCAAGTTAGTACCTTTCAAACTTTGAATTGCTGTAGGTGACTAGTTAAATGCAAAAGCGTTATGGTAAACAATTTCAGCATATTCCAAAATATCCTCAGCTTTCTTGGCAACCAAACAAAAATAACAAGCAAAAAAGTTAAAAGCAGATAAACGTGAATACCTCCAACAGCCTCGAAATCCACACTACCAAGAAGCTGCTCCTTCCATCTCCTCAAGCTTTCATCATCCTTCAGTCCCAAAAGTGAGGAAGAAAACAAACAAGGATTGCAGATGAATAAATTTTGATTTGGCAAGTAATTACAAAGGAGACATAAATGTAAAAAAAAAATGAAACAGACAGATCAAACTGGAAAAAAAAAACCTTGTCTTTTTCAAGTTGTTCCTTGAGTGTGTACTGAGGACCCAACTCAATTTTTCTTTCTTCATCATCCTCCTCTTCTTCAGTTGCATAGGTAGAACCCTCACTCATTTGTCTACTAATCACGCCAGTCTCAGACTCACCACCTTGAGGTCCTTGCTCAGTTGCAGGTGTTTTTGTCTCTGAAACTGCATCTTTCTTTTCATCATCGAGGCCCATCCTTTTTGGTATTTGTGTCCACACCAAAATTCAAGTATATCAGAAGCCCATTAACCAGAGCAGAAACTCAAAAATTGGCACACAAAAACTGATATCTCACTCGCAGAACACAACAATATTACAAGGAACAAAAGGAACAGAATGGTCCAAAACAAGAAACAACACAGGAGAGAGGCCAAAACCCAAAAAGGAACAGAAAGACGAGCCAAAATTATAATTAAAACAAGGGGAGGAAAAGGGTCGAAGAATCTTAGAAAGGTAAGCAGAAGACAAGAGAGCACACAAAAGGGATAACCCTTCAAACGAGAAAAGACACTAAGAAAAAGAACAGAGATGGGAGGGTCTGTGAGGGAAAGTTCGTTTCAAACACAGAAACCAGAAATGGTCATGCGGTGATCCGAAATTATGTGTCTCCCAACAACGAAAAATAAGACACTGACAGAGGTGGCAAGATCGTGAAGGTCACTCCTGCACTATAATCCACGAAGGCCACGATTCGAGGAAGAGGGCATTTTCTATTTAATGCAAATATTATTTCTTTTTAGCACACATATCCAAACTTAGAACCCGAGAGATAGAGAGACAGACACCAAAGACAGCTTAGATATGGGTGGATGATAGATACCCATTGACCCCTTCTTGTGGATATTGTGATTGAAACATGGAAAAAAGCTGCTTAGGATTCAGTTATGGTTAAAATCGATGTAACAAACCTATCAGTTTCACTTACAGTGAATCACTTCCAGTTGTACTAGTACTTTACTACTGTGTCTTATGATGCTTCACTTATTGTCAACTAGCTGTTATAAAGTGCCTTCTTCCAAACAAATTTCAGTCTAATTTGTCCAATTTCATACTTGTTTTAACCAAGTACTAGTAATAATAATAATAATAATGAGTGGTATGAAATATGGGAATATCACATTGAAATATAAAAATGCAAAAGGGAATTACAAAATGATTAAGGTTGATAATGTTGAAATGCCCCATTAAGAAGTTAGGTTAATTAATTATGAACTATGAAGAGATATGATTCCTGCCACTCAATGATGGGTCACATGAACAAAGTCAGATAATCTTCCCCCTCTTTATTATATGTAATTCTATTTTAGTAGTTGTTGTATGAGAGATCAAATCTTCTGTTCCGATTAATCGGTTCCTACCATGTTCTATTAAATCTTATCTACATATTTATGTGAATCCTCTCATCTACATATTTACTTGGAATCTACACAAATATGTGGACCAAATTATGTAACACAGAATTAAAACATCCTAACAAAAACAGGGTGCTCCAACCTGTCGTATGAGCCCCAGACCAATGTATAAATAGAGAATGAATGATGAAGATTCAAAATTCGAGAGGAGGTAAGGACGTGGATACAAAAGTTAAATGAAGCATCCCATGTTTGCTACATCATTGCTTGCTTCTACACTAAAGATTCCTAATCATATTGCATGTTCAGCACGAACTGTTGTCAATGATGAAGAATAGTCTTTATGCCAGGTTCATCCATTCAAAGCTTCTCTTCTTCTTTTGTTTCAAGAATAGTCTTCCTGAGATTGTGTTTATCCAAAACTCAATCAACTTAAACTTTAATCATTAACTTCAGATGAGACATGGTCGAAATGCCAACCCTATACAATCTCTCTTCCGGACACACACCACTTGATAATCAACAAACTTAACGTGAAGCAGCAGGCATTGATTCACCTGATATTTAACCCTTTTAACACATTCTTTCAAGTTCTAGGGCCTCTTTAACTGTTTCTTATTGGAAACGGTGAAAGAAATAAAACTCAGCTTTCATCTCACACCCAGACATGCTTCTCTGGCATTGCACTCTTGGCTCATTGAAGCCCAGGAACTGATATTAACAACAGTGTGGTGTCAGTAATAAATAGCTTGAACAAGAAAAACATAGAGGTAGATATAAACTGGCTACAAGGATGCCTAAGCACATTATGAACACAGCTAAGATGACGGGGAAACATTCATAACGTGCAACAGAGCCCTCCATCGCACGCATCAGTACTTAATGAGAGCAGTTAAAGTCCTGCATATTAACAAGTCTCACATGGTTTCTGTTTTAAATGGACCACCGTCTTCTCCACAACATCAATCAGCTACATCTAAACAGTTGATAAATTGAGCTGCACCTATTTCAGCTCTTTAGAGAATTTCCCCCATGTATCTAAAAGATGAATGAATTGATTCAATTTCATTATCTAATCTCAAGACCCTCAAATGTTGGACAATTAAAGCACTATTAATGACAATGACATTTCACTTTCATACATGGTCCAAAAAACTCATAGACGTTGTGAACTTAATGTCATACTCATCAAGAGATTGAGTTTTAACATTAACTCCAGAAAGTGAATACTCCATCGTGTTGCAGACTGAATTTCGCTCTCAAGAATCTAAAGTTCAATTGCCGAAATCATTAGGGTACAATCATATATGCCATCCTAGCAACAACTGACTCGATAAATTGATATTCAAGTCCTAATATCAGAAATCAATCACTTCCCCATTTTCTTAACACTCTTTCTTTTGCAGAGTCACGAGTACCACCTTCCTTCAATGAGTCAGTAAAATCTGCAGGACTGTTTGGAGATATGCTACTTAAGATTTTCGATGATATCAATGTAAACCCATTTCTGGCTCCTCGCAAAGCATAAAGCAAAGGGTTGAAGATGGCAGCAAGCATCAACTCTCCTTTTGCAACAATGAGATACTGGAAATTCAAAAATGACATTGGGACTTGAGGGGAAGAAAGAGGCAACAGCATTATAATATACAATAATAAGCAGAGATATTCACTTACCATGACCATTATACCTAAAACAGCAAGACTTGTTTGTTGAGCTTCTGGCCAGAAGTTATCACCATTGGACCAACCAAATCTTCCACCCCATCCAAACCAACCTCCTCCGCCAACGTCTCCCCCTCCACCAGCTTCCTCCCTCTTTTTAATTTCCTTGTTCCATTTCTCAAACTCATTTTTCTTTCCTCCTAGTGCACTTTCTAATGCTTTTCTAGCTTGTTCCTGCAACCACAGACATGAAAAAGTCACATGTAGCATCCAACAGACTTTTAAATTCACACGTGTTACAGAAAGGTCATGACATGCAAGCGAAACAAATCAGAACTAGAAAATGCAAGAGTAATCAGAACATTTCAAAGGGAAATTTAATCATGCAATCAAGTCCTAAGATTGTGGTTCACTATATTTGCGCTGTTTGGGCCTTAATATTAGATGATATTGCCGATTCAGAGCATAATTCACCGCCAGAAATTTCCATATGAATAAAGGGACTTATTCTGCTGAGCTATCTCCTGGTCTCATGCAACTTAACTTTGTTCGGAATCAGCTGTACTAAATTACGACAATAGAAAGAGAATGATTTTTACAATCGTACACAATAATCCTTTTTACCAAACCCTAATTCATCTGCAAATATTGTTTGTGTTACAAACTACTTGTTTTTACTGTAACTGGCATATTGGATCTGCCAAAATTCATAGCAGAAAATGGTGGCAGGTGATTACTACATATATCTGAGTGTAATATTGAAATTCATAGCAGTTGAGCACATTTCTGGTGAAAATCTGAGGGATGAGGGCACTGTAAAATGGAGAATGAAAAATGTCAGGTTTGGTAACCAAAACCTTACTGCTCAATTGGTTCTCATGGTTAGAAAAGGAAGGAAACGACTAGTGCGTGCAAATTGAATAGCAAACTCTGCTTGCTCAAGAAGCCAAGTTGCAAAAGTTCCCGAAAACAAAACAGCAAAGTATGTCAAATAAGCATAAGGGCACATGTTTCTGAAGATGCTCTGCAAGTCGAAACCCCTAAAAGGCAACAAGTAACAGCAGTACGTCGAATTGCCACTGGGTTGTACTGACGACCATCTTGAACATTTTGGATTGGTATGATTCACAAATAATCATCTCAGCTATCTCCAAATTAGCTAATCATCGGCAAACACGATCCAGGAATGTTCTTCGAAGTGCCAGAAATTGCGCATACCGACTCTATTTGGTGAACGTACAAAGAGAACACATTGCACCAATCCTTCTACCATCAACTTCCGCAATAATAGAGGTTCATTTACTTGTGAGCTCATGCACCAACCAGACCGCCATACATTAATCACTCTCTTGTATAAAGAACCACAACTCTCGAAAACATTACAAAAATGGTACATGGGTTCTTCATTTCCAATTAAATGCAAGAACCAAACCAGACCCCATAAAACACGACATCACAATCATCCACTGTCCCATCAAAGTTTCCTCCGAATTCCATCCACAACAACATACTTAGAAACACAAATTTCTCAATAACCAAAGAACAAGTCGAAAGATAAGATGTAAAAGATAAAGCTTTAGTGATTGTACCTCTCTGTTGCTGCTCCCTGAGAAAAGGCAAGTGAACTTGCCCTTACACTTGAGTTCCTGTTGCAGAGAAGACCAACCCCTTTCCCAGTTTTGCTTACGGATTCTGTCATAAACCCGGATATCACTTGATTCAGGACGGGTCGAGGATTGCAGAGGGTTGACGTTTAGAACCTGAGCCATTGTTAGTTTGTTACTGCTTACAAGCCGGAGCAACGCCTTTACATCTTCCTTCTTTTCGGAGTGGGTACGGCCTGTTTGGTCACGACAATTTGCATAGGCCCAATGCTAATAATAACATATTAATTATTACCCTAGCATAACCACCAAAAATAATTTTGATAATAATTACATATTTTATTATTAGCAAAGTCATGAATTAGGACTTCATTTAATCCAATAAGTGAATATAATAAAAAAAAATGTAACAAAAATATGATTTTTACTTTAAAGAAAGAGAATAAGTCTATCTAGATATTAACAAAATACTATTTAATTCTCACATATTTGAATTCTATTATCTTTTTTTATCTCATATAATATTTACACAATAAAATGAAGTATTGAGGTAATAATTTTATATTTCTTAAAGTACAAATATAACGGGAATCAATGTTAAATAAAGAATTATACTTTTTACTACTACATATGTATAATATCCCCCAGAAGATATACTATACATACATTAAAACCAAGTATTATAAAAATTCCTATAATTTAGACTTAAAAGTAACATTGATATAATTAATATATTTAGAAGTATTTTTATTTTTATTTTTAACTTTATAAATAGAGTTATAACACGTCAAAAAAGAACAAGAACAAATTATAAAATTGTTATGCTAGTAGTCACGAAAGCAATGAAATTAATCAAGTAAATAAGAAAAAACAATAAAAGGACACAAAGAATTTTAGCATGAGAAACTCATGTGTAGGGAGAAAAACTCACGGGACAAAAAAAGCTCGAAAATATGCCCTAAGGTTCTCTCTCTCTCACAAACCCTAGGACTAATAAAGATTATACCAATACGATGTTACAAATGACCCTAAAGAGGTGTTTATATAGTAGTATAACCTTAGGATATGAATCCTACACGGAGTAGGAATTTGGAAATAGTGTCAAAAAAAGAAAGAAAACCTACACAAAGTAGGAATCTACATCGAGTAAAAATCTTGAATGCTTTGGTCATTATCTCAACAAATCTCCACCTTGACACAAGATCAAAAGTAGGAGCTCTCCTCACTGTAAGCCTCGAAGAGTGCTCAAGTATCAATAATACTAGCTAAGTCCAAGCAATGCTTGAACTTAGCAATAGGTAATGGCTTAGTCAACATAGCGGCAAGGTTCTCAGTGGTGTGAACCTTTTCAACAATAACTTCACCAACTTCAATAGTATCCCGAACGAAGTAGCGTCGAACATCAATATTCTTAGTCTTAAAGTAGAATTTACTATTTCTCGTGAGGTGCACAACATTTTGACTATCACAGAAGACAACAAGAACATCTTGTTATAGACCAAGCTCTTTCACCAAAACCTCGGTGCCAAATAGGTTCTTTTACTCTTTTAGTAGTAGCAATATACTCTGTTTCAGTAGTCGATAATGCTGCAATGGATTGTAGAAAAGAATAATAACTAATAGTGGAACCACAAAGAGTAAAAACATAGGATGAAAGTGACCTTCTCCAATCATAGTCACCACCATAGTCGGCATTAATATAGCCAACTACACCACCGAGATTAGAATGACCTTTGTCTAAGAGCAAAGCGAGCTTACTAGAACCCTTCAAGCAGTGAAGGATCCACTTCACACCTTTCTAGTGCCCCTTACCAGAATTATGCATATACCTAGATACAACACTAACAGTATAGGCCAAATTCGGTCGGGTGCATATCATAACATACATCAAGCTACTAACGATACTGGTGTACAAAACACAAGACATATGTTCCTTAGCTTCACTAGTAGATGAGCATTATTCAGCAGATAATTTAAAGTTTGCAGCCAATGAAGTAGTAAAAGGTTTATAGTGAGCTAAATTGAAGTTGTCAAGCATATTCTGAATATATTTCTTTTGAGTCAAATTCACTGCTAAATTAGGCCTTCAACATATCAACAAGAGCCTTACTAGGCACATCAATCAACACAATTATCATATCTACTTCTAGAATAGCCTTGCCCAATCATAAAAGAGTCAAATATCTTATACCACTGTCTTGGAGATTGTTTGAGACCATACAAAGATCTCTTCAAACAACAAACACGATCCTCCTTTTTTTAAACTACAAAATCCTCAGGTTAATGGATGCAAATTTTTTCTTCAAGATTACCATGCAGGAATGTAGTTTTCACATCCATTTGCTCAAGCTCTAAGTCATGAAGAGTAACAAGAGATTTAGAGCATGAAGAGTAACAAGAGATAATAGTACGCAAATAGAGTTATTACGAACGACGACAGACAATACCTCATTGAAATCAACTCCTTCACGTTGATCAAAACCATATAAAACAAATTAAGCCTTATATCTCTTGCTTTCAACACTAGGGATGCCTTCTTTAAGCTTATAGATCCACTTGCAACTAATAGCACGCTTACCTTTAGGAAGCTTCACCAAATCCGAAGTCTCGTTCTTATGAAGACTTTCAATTTCTTCCTATATAGCACCAATCCAATTCCCAACGTTTGCACTAGCAATAGCCTCAAAATAATTCTTTGGCTTAGAATAAGCGCCATCTTCTTGTGCAGCAACTAAAGCATAAGCAAAGATATCATAATCATAGTCTTACAATCTCTCTGGCAATTAGGTTTGCCTCCTAGAATGATTGCAGGCCAACACGTAATCAGGTTGCACTGGCAGTGGATCAACTTGTATAATGGCATATGTAACACCCCACTCCCGTGTGACCCGAACCCGACATCGTTGGTGATATCCGAGTCCGTGCCCCGTGAGGGTGGCGTACTACATCAGTCGGTCAGACGAAACTCAGTATAAATTTGTTTTCCTTAAAACCTTCATTCGCGCGAAATAGAC
>JANKOD010000191.1:3357948-3370946 GCA_026284645.1 Erythroxylum acuminatum
ACAAAATCTAACTGAACCAAAACTAAACCAGTAAAATATAGTAGATTTCAACCTGATAATGCTATAAAATCAGATCTACCACTGAAAACAAAATAGCATCATAAACAAAAGCACAAGCAAACCAGATCTAAAAACTAATGGCGACAAACTGAAACCCTCCAGTTAAATAGCGACAGATCCTAGTATCCTTTACCTCAAGCTCCAACACATCAAATATGTACAGAAAACAAGCGGCAAAAAATAACCCCAGTGAGCAGGGAGTTGGGCTGGCGAGTGCGAAAAGCAAGAGACGAGATAGGAATCAAACCGAAAATATCGAGACGAGAGGTTGGAGTTCCTTGAAAACAAGTGGAAAGCATAGCAGACTAGTCTCTACAAAGAAGATGATGTGTAGGGAAAGGTGGTTTGAGCGAACAGCCAGATCACCAAAAAATGTGCCACCACAATGTAAGCCCCGTTCTGTGAAGTAAGAACATAACTGTGACTTTCAGCTAATTTAGAACAAGTCACCCATGTTTGGGCTCACATTTCTGTGATTTTTGGCCCGGAGACTTTCCTGGGTCAAAGATTAACCCATTAACTCCATGTGATGCCCACCAGCTCAGTTTTTCTTCTAAAGATAAGAACCCGAAATTCTTTGTTTGCAGTCGGTTAAACACGAAACGATTTCCATGGTCGTCGGAGAGGAACTCACACATTTATACCGCATTGTGTGTTAAACGTAAACCTACAAAGTAACGTCGGACACGAAACAGGTTGGAACAGAATTATTGTAACAGAAGATCTCTTCCCGAAGTCGAAGTTCCTAATCACATGGTACCTAAGACCGTAACGCCCGAACCGTCACCACAACCACCACCGGCGGAGAATCCGTCGAGGAAGAGGAAGTATTTCGATGAGAAACTCATCGACTCTTCCTGCTTCAAGATACGTGCTCTTCTTCGACAACTTCGCCCACAGGTCGTCGAGGTAATAATATAATTTGGTTAAAGTTGATCATTTTGGGTGTGCTCTTGTTGAGTCGTGGTTGATATGAGGAACTTTAGCTATTGGTTTACGTTGGTTGTTCTGGGTTTTTTATGGTTTTGAAGTAAAAAAGCATTCTTTTTATTGTTGGCTCTTTGGGCAATAAAAGGCTCTTAATCCAACAGATAAGGTTGTAGAGGGATTTATAAGAGAATCTATTGTCATTGTTTGTTTTGAATTGTAGGGAATAGTGGAAATTAGAGTTTAACTAGTAATTTTCACTTAACCATAGGAGTTTGCCCTGATGGTTGGGAAGTTACTAGGTTTACTTGATGGCATAGATGGTTTGATGTTCTGATCTTGTACTGTGACATGGTATATCTTGCTTCTTAATGAGCATATGCATAAAACTGCATCATCAGCTACCACAGTGTGCGGAAATTTGATTGTTGTTGGACTAATACTCTTTGGGATGGCATATTCATGGCGATCTCTGTCATACCTTTATTTTCTATTATGATCCCCGACCTTTCCATTTTCTTCTTCCCCTTTAGTGATGATCTGTTTTGGTTATTGGATTGAATTCATTGCGCTGCTGCTGCTGAATTCTGTCAAGTGTGATTCCTCAGTGCTAATTGAGAATGCTGGTAGCTGCCAAAAGTGATTCACCTGTCATTTATGTAATGTTTGAGGGGCTACTTTCGTGGTCAGTGTGTTCTGGATCCCAAAATCAGCATGTTTGACCCCACAGCCACAGACACTTATTTCTGTGCCAAAACTTGATCAAGTAAAAGGTGTGGTTAAAATTTTCCATTTAGAGCTAGATGGATCATTAGAAGAGAAGTAGACTGTAAAGAACATGGTTAGGAATACCTCACATAACGTCTTGATTTGTTAAACTTTGCATCTGAATGGAGAATCCTTTGAAAGTTTCTTTATATTGGTAAGTAATGTATCTATCAAATATAGAGATGGTTCATATTTTGACAGCAAGTTCTTTTCGAAATGGATAACACTTAAAATTGCTCTATCATGCAATGCAGATGGCCGTCTGAGTGTATTCTAATTAAATATGATGAGAAGTTAGAGCCTAATTATGTGCAAAATTTTATAGCTTTCTTTGAATCATTTATTCATCTAAAGATGCGTGTTATATTCATCTATTCTTGACTTAAGTTTTTCTTTTGGAGCTCTTGATGTAGGTTCTTCGGACTTCTGATTTCCGAAATTGCACAGCAGCCTGTGAAGTTAAAATGCGTGAGTCTTACAGGCACTTTTAAGTTTCTTAATGAATATCATTCCTCCTTAATGAGACATTTTTGTGATGTGTTTTTTTTCCCTCATAACTATGATAAGTAATTTGCTGTATGTATAGTTTTAAGCATCTCTGTAATTCACGTAATTTATTAACTGTAGAAATGAAGCTTCTCATGGACCTCTACGGACAGATGACTTCAGACATAAAACCCCATGACAAGGTTGCATCAGAAAGTCACCCTGTCTCCTCTGAAAATGTGCTTCAAAAACAATCATGGCATGGAAAAGAGGATGGAACACAAATAGAGCAGGTTCAACCAGAGCAATCTATGGAAGAATCTTCCGAGAAGGAACATCCTCCATCCTCTAATTCTAGCGTGAAGCTGGGTGATAGTTATATTCGAGGAAGCTATATTGTAGGTGGCTCTGCTTTTGGTTGGAACTTCATCACATGTTCAGGAAGTATGCCGGTTTACTACGGTGTGACAAAGGAAGCTTATCGAAGTGCCTCAAAGATGTCCAGAATTGGTGACTCAGAAACAACTATACCCCCTGAAGAGAAATAGTTATTGGGATCATTTTTGATAAATAGCTGTAGTAACATTGGAATAGCTGCCACGTTTAAGAGAGCAGTTATGTTTTATAAGAGAACTGCTGAAATTTTGATTTACTTGTTACAAATCCTCCAAGCTAACAATTAGTCACAGTGTTGTGATTTAACTTTCTTCTAATTGCAATTCCATGAAAACTTGTCACTCTAGTAGCTACTGAACCATTGTAATTGTTGCATGTGGATCCTATTGGAACTAGTATTGATATCTTTTGTCAACTTTTCTGTGGCAGGAATTGTGTAAAATCAGCGTTTGAATAACAAAAAGTGAACAGATTTAGAGTTTGTGTTGGTAAATGAGTCAAATCACGAAGGCTCAAGGAAACACCAAAGTTCATCTCTGTTGTTGCTATTGTTGATAAGTGACAAGCTACAAGCTTTCATTTGTTCTATGAACATCCATTTTTTGGCAGCTTTTAGGACTAAAAGTGACTCCACTGGAGAATTAGAAGCACTTAATCGTATGATACTGTTGATACTAAGTTCACTGATTTTAGTCACAAACAGTACAAACTAGATATTAACAGTATGTTTGCTTGCATGGTACTTTTAATACAATGTTTCAGAGAATTTGTAGTTGAGTTAGATTGTAAATTTTTGTTAAATTAGAATTGAATGTTTTACGTGGCAAGTTGTGATTGGTTTGTCACAATAAGAAAATAAAGTTGTACGTTACAAATACAAAAATCATCTACTTAATCTTTGCTCTTGCCTTGACATGCCATTTAGGTAATCGGTGGATATGGATGTTTTTTACCATTTAAGAAAAGAACAGGAATCTTAAAGAGTGAAAACAAAAGAAAGGCTGTGGCACAAGGATGTAGCTAACCTATAAAGAATCATAATCTTCTTTTTTAATTTAAGGTTCGAACAACTACACAAATTGTCTCTCACAATGTCATGTCAAGTATGCTTGCCATGTTAAGAACCAAAATTATCAGGACCATCATTTTGCCCTTTCTATGTGTGAGCGAAGCATTCCATTACGGGTCGATTTTGATCTTTGAAATACATTTCTATGAGAGTTTAGATTCATATATTACACATTTAACGAAATCTAGTTAATTGAATATCTATAATATATCATATTAAGTATAAAAAGACTTAATAGTTTAATTAATTGAATCAATTATAACATTATTATTATTATTAAATATTTTATATTTTTTTATTAAAGTTATAAACTTAATTTTTGTAGAATTACATATTTAAAATTTAAATTCCTATAAGAATATTGAACGAAATATTAAGATATATAATATTCATACCTTTTTTTTTAAATCATGTCCTGATAAGTCATTTTATACACAAACAACTAATATTAAACAGCTAAGTTTACCAAACAGCTCTAACAAATAGCTAATGCAATCCGCTGGTCAAATCAGCTAATAGAATTAGCAAACAGCTAATGCAATCAGTTGTTTGCCAAACAGGGCCAAAATAGGTACCAAAATATTATTCATGCGATGGTAATATATAACCAACCAATATTTTTCATTCCCAAATTCATTGATGTCTACCAAACTCACGAAACCAAGCACACTGTGATAATTTATCATAAATAAGGGAAGGAAGTGTATCTTTCCTATGAGATACTATAGAGAGAGAATATTTTGTGGTGGGAGCGGTAATAGAAGATGAGATGATGAAATTAGGGATTGGGTTTGAGGATTTATTATTTATTATTTAAGTTTTAATTTTAATTTCTTAATATTTAATTTAATATAATATTAATAGTTTACATGTAATGAGTTTATTGACATAGATTATCATGCTACCACCGTCACCACAACAAAAATGAAATTTAGCTACTTTGTACGATTTTTAAACTCGTCATTAAAATGTGAACCTTTGATAACAATTTTACTAAATGAGAACTCTTTGATAACCAAAAGTCCACATTTTACTATGTTTTTAGAATTCGTCATAAAATGTTGACTGTGTAGGACGATTTCCAAAAATTGTAACCAAAAGATTCTCATTTGATGCCAAAATATGACTTTATTAATCCTTTTAGCGACGATTTTCAAAAATCATCGTGAAAAATGACCCTTTTTGTGACTATTTTGAAAAAATCGTCGCAAAATATCTAACTAGTTGCGGAGGGAATGAAAATAAAATCAGTGTTATAAAAGATAGAAATAATATGGTGTGCCACTAATGGTTAATGCACCACTTAATTGTTAGTGCACCAAATGCACCACTTAATAGTTAGTGTACCACTTCTATTATCATGATAGTATTTTATTAGAAATTTTGTACTATAAATAGAAGGGTTAACTTGATGTAAGTGATACCAATTCATAAGAAGAATTATATTTTCCTCTCCCAAATACTCTTAAGTTTTAGTTTCGGTTTTATAACAGTACTTTTGTTATCTTCTGTCTATAACTCCCCTAGTGTTTTATATGTACTCAAATGACAAATCTTGCACTCTTGGTATCTTCTATCTATAACTCCCCTAGCGTTTTATATGTACTCAAATGACAAAGTCGAGGGAATATATATTTAATTAGATGTAGATTTACTCAATCACGATACTGGGATTGATGAAATTTAACAAGTAAATTTGTTTCACGTTTACAAGTGATTATTCACACTAGATGAAGATAAGATGAAGCAAACTATATACAAAATTATAATTTGTAACATTACTTTAAGTTTTTGACTTAAAATATAATGTTTCTTTTTTATCATTTACTTGAACCTAATCCCTTTTCTTTAAATTTCCTTAAAGCTCAATACTTGATTAACTAATGGTAGCATCAAACTTTTCCCATTTGTTAGAAGGGAATAAATATAAAAGAAATTCCCAAAATTTGAAAGAATGATTACTAAAATTTTGGTAAGTTTAGCCTGAGCCTGACTTGAAATTCTGTGTTCGATCTCAATTTCAAGTTCAATTAAATATATAATTTAATTTTTAAAAATTAAACATAACATTATTTTATTAAAAAATTTTAAGTTTTGAACTAGATAATCCGAACTTAAATATAACTTAAAGCATAAATTAAAAAATCTAAATCCAACCTAAAAATTATTTAAATTTAATATAATATGTTAATTTCGAGTTAGATTGGACCAACTTTTGTCAAGAATTTCTCTCAACAATCTCTATGTTTGTTAAACCAACCCCACATATTTTCATCTAAGGGTCCAACACCAACACCATGAAAATGTCCTCACCTTTCTTAACATTTGTTCTCATTTTCAAACTTAGATGAAGAAATGCATTGGGTATCACAGTAAACTCCACAAACTCAATTTCGTCTGGTGCTTTCCGACAAGAAGAGACGGTCTCATTTCAGTTCACCTCTTTAAGCTGTCGAGGAAAAAGAGAATTTCGAACAATCCTTGTCGATGTCATGTCACTATCCTTGGCTTTCAATTTTAAAAAGGGAACACCCCCCTCTCCCAAATTACGATTATACCCTTAACTTACAGTTCCGGTTGTTCAACGTCAGAGGGGCACACTTTTGTACTCCGTCATCCCAAAGGAAAAGATAAAAGTTTGCATCTGAAGCCATTTCTACCCTCATCACCACAGGCTGCATCTGAAGCCATTTCTACCCTCATCACCACAGGCTGCTCGCGGTACCATTAGGGGCATAACCGTCCAAATTCCGACAAGTTTTAGCGGCTTTCTGGTCATTTTGATATTTATATAGGAAAAGATAGAAACAAAGAAGAGAGAGATCAGGCTGAAGAGAGATAGAGAGAGAGAGGGAGGGGCAGAGAGAGCCGTTTGTGTCCGTTTTTTCTGTTAAATATATGTGTGAGAGAGAACAGATAACAATGGTGTCGGACCAGGAGATAGCGAGAGGTGTGGAGACAGTGCTCCGTCAATCGGACCCTAATGCCGTCACTTCCCTGAACGGCGTCGTTAAGCAGCTGGAAGCCAAGCTAGGTTTAGACCTCTCTCACAAGGCTGGTTTCATTCGCGATCAGATCAACCTCCTCCTCCTCGGCTCTCACTCACCTTCGGTGATTACTACCACCACCACCCACCACCACTCACCACTACAACAGCATCCACAAACCCATGCTTTTCGTCTCCCCCAGAAGGACCATTTTGCCCTCCCCCAATTTCAACAATTTTCACCTCATTTTGCCATCCACCAGCAGCATTCTCAGGTGTTCCCTCAGGACCTCAACTTCCGACACGCCCCACCGCCGCCGCCTCACCAGGTTCAGCAACCGCCGCCGCAACCTGTCGCCAAAGCTGATGTCTTTCCTCAAAATGCCGCTTCTGTACCTCCTCAAATCCCCAATGAGAGGTAATAAGCTTTGGGTGTGTAATGAGATGTTGGTTTTAGGGTTTGTCTTAGGATCTTTATTTCATTTTTTGGTGTATTTGGTAGCAAACTCAGGGTTTTTTTATTAGGGTTTGTTGTCTCTTGCCCTTTTCTATTTTTCTTTATACTGTTCCCCTTTTATCGTTTTATAATAAAAGCTCTGGATTGTCGTTCCTGTAAGATTTGGTGTTTTTAGAATAACAATACTACTTTAATTTTATGAAAATTCTGGGTGTTGTTGAACCTTTGATAATTGATCATTGGTATGAATTTGCTCAGCCTAGGTGTATACATTTGCGCTGCATCATGTTGTTGCTGCACAGTTTTGTTTTTGTTAAGCTATTGTCGGATGATTTTATTTTGATCTTGAAAGTGTTCTGAGACTGTTGAAATTACACTTATAGCAGGCATAAAATCTGATGGTGTTTTTAAACCAATTACTACAGTACTCCAGTTGGTGCTAAGCGAAGAGGTGGTCCAGGGGGTTTAAACAAAGTTTGTGGTGTTTCACCTGAACTTCAGGCAATTGTTGGTGAACCAGCCTTGCCGAGGACTGAGGTATCTTATCAAATAGTTCCTATGATGCCCTGCCTTTATTACTATTTGATTGCCTTTGCAGAAGTTTAAGAAATCCCTAATGTTTGGAAGAACTTTCCTTTTCTTGATGCAGATTGTGAAGCAGTTGTGGGCATACATAAGGAAACACAACCTTCAAGATCCAAGCAATAAGAGGAAGATAATTTGTGATGAAGCCCTAAGTGTGGTCTTTGAGACGGACTGCACAGATATGTTTAAGATGAACAAACTACTGGCTAAACATATTATTCCACTGGGACCATCGAGTATGTAAACTGAAACTTTGTTCCGCCATTGCTGCCTTGTGTTTGATGTGGTCTAAGTTCAGGTTCTGTGAAATTTGGTGCAGAAGAGTCTGGCCAGGCTAAAAGATCAAAGGTAGACGTAGAGTCCACAACTGATAGGGCTGGACCTGATGGATCGCTTGTAGTAATATCTGAACAACTTACCAAGTTTTTAGGGACTGGAGAAAGGGAGATGACACAGTTGGATGCATCTAGACGTGTTTGGGACTATATAAAGGTTAACCATTTGGAGGTTAGTAGCTAGGTTACACACTAGTCTCCAGTTATTTACTACAATAGCAGTGTCTTGGTATAGTTGCTTTCTTGTTGGACCAGTTCTCGTGTTATCTCTGCTATTATATTTTTTTTCCTTTTCTTACTATCTTGTTGCCTGTTTCTTTGTCGTTTGTTTTTTGACAATTTTCATTCGTTTGTTTTTTGACAATTTTCATTGTTGCCTATTACCTGTTTTTCCCTCCTAATATAGACGTTTACTGGTCTGTTGTTGCCTATTACCTGTTGTCCCTAATAGTATGATGTAACAAGAAAGGAAAATGAATCCGAAATTAACTTTCTCTGATTCTGCTTGTATTTTTTCAGGATCCGCTGAATCCAATGGCAATAAAGTGTGATGCAAAGCTTCAAGAGCTTTTTGGATGTGAATGCATTTCTGCTGTGGGTGTCGAAGAAATGTTAGCTCGCAATCATTTATCCGAGAGGTCATGATGTTTATAGATTAACTGGTAAGTATGCTAAAAAAATTGTAATGAGTTCATAGATTTTGAATAAAAAAATTGTAATGAGTTCATATATTTTGAACTAAGGCATGGCTGCAAGCATTTGTCAACAAAATTTTTGCTCCCTTTTCTTCTAGTTAGACTTAACATCTTTGGATCATGTTCTTTGAGTTCTTTCACCGTAAAATAGTTGAGCACTTTTTTCTTCTCATTTTTCTGGCTTAGGCTATTCTCAAGATGACCGGATGAGTCCTTGGGACTTTTTGGGTTTATATAGCACCATTATATAGCACCAGTGACAAAATGCATCTTCAAGGTTTTTGCTTGTTATTTAATGTGAGCCTTTGCATCATGAACTTGATCTCCTTGTTCTTTACATTATTTTATAACAATCTTCATTATCAATTTACCATTGTGAAAGTCACTGGTGAAATAATAGACCTTTGCTCCTTTTTATGTAACTGTTTCCTGGATTGTTGATGCTATCTTTAAGGCAGTTCTCATAGATCCGTTGTGAGAATGCTTTTTATTTCTTGTTCTGACAGATATATTACTGCTCACAAATCCATAAATTAATTTTGTTGTTTATGTATGTGCCTGATCTTACATAATTTTGTTGTTTGTGTAAATGACCGATGTGTGTAAACTTGTTTTCTGCAGGTACATGGAATGCGTCCTGTCTGGTTAGTTAGGATGGTAGAACTGATAGTGAAGACTTTGCTTTTTGGCCATTTATTGTTCTTTTGTTCCTTCTGCTTTGTGAATTAACATGGCTAGGTGATATGATCGCTGACATTGACTTTTAGTGTCAGATTGAAAACATTCCATGGGCAATGGCGGGAAATATCTTTGTAGTTATGCCATTACCCTGGATTTAGGCTTTCTTTGCTAATTCCTTGGTCTTTTAACTTGGAATGTCTAACCCTTGTGGTAGACGAAGACAGTGGTGGAATTGTAAAATATTTTGTACTTGTGCTGAAAGGATGAAATGGTAATCCAGCTGCAAGTGTCTACACCTTGTTTATGAATCACATGGGCCAATTGTTCTCATTGAACAGTTTTCTCTGCATTATTTATTCTAAATAGACATTGTCCTTCTTTCCAAGTTAAACAAACCAAATATATAATCAGTTGTTTGAAGGTTACATCGAGTTAAAAAGCATAAAAAAAATTTACTTTCAAATTCAAGTCAACATCCACAGAGTACTATGTGGTCAATCAGAAGCACTGTCACTGGAACTGTTGTACAATTACATGGCTACAACTTGGTATACTAGCTAAAAGTCCCTGCGGTTAGAAAGATCAAACTTGTGATCACTAAGAGTAGAATGAGAACTGCTGCTTTAACCTTGTTGGACAGTTTATGGTAGCTCATCTTGTCTGTTATGGTCATGACGTACCCCAGTAATTTCTGTATCAAAATTTGTAGGGTCGATGAATAAGAATAGTCAGCTCCTGTAGTCTTTAATTCTAAATTTTCAGGTTGCTTACCAGTCTATAGGGTTCAAGGTAAACAAGCGGCTCCATAAACAACTCCACATGCCTGACAAGCATACAACTGTTACTATAATTCACAAATACGAGGAAGCTCCTATTATGTCTTGCTTCTATATGGATTATTTTCCACACCTTATGTGCAGCTGCCCCCTGTACTCGTGCAAAATGAGGAAGCTGATACCCTTCCCCAGTATCGTGCGTGACATTCTCGATTCTTCCAGCAGATTACCATGCAAAACAAGGTGCTAAAAGAATGAGGATTGCAGATTTAACAATGGCAAATGAAAAATTGGTTTGTCAGGACTCAGGAGAGATTGACAGGTGCACATACCTATTCTCCATTGAGCACCAACGACCATCCCATCCCGCAGAGTTGGTTTCATTACAAATTTTACGTTTTCTCCCAACTTGCTGATCAGGAATTTGAAGAAGTCGAGAACTTGCTGCAAAAGAGAAATTTATCATACTCGTTCCTAGTTCCTTGCATTTTCAATATCATGACAAATTGATAACCCAAGCTATCATCAGACTGTTATGAACCTGTTTTCCTTGGATAGACTGGAAGAATGAGAAGAAGTTGCAGACACATCGACACTCGTCTCCTATAATATCAGACAATTCATCCGTGTTTCGGTTTTTAACAGCATTATAAAGCTTGGACACTGTGTCAAGAACTCGACCATCTTCTGGCCCTGATCCTTGAGAATTCGTTGCAGCGCATGGCACAGGCGATAACAATCCACTCCTCCAGGACAAGCTTGTACCAACCACAGGTTGGTGCAAGAATGGACCTAGGAAAGTAACATTAGTAGAGGTTCTTTTACATGTATGTTTCCTTTTAAGAGGGTTAAGGAAATTCCAAGGCTGTGATGTGACAGAATTTGTGTATGGTTGAGTGAGAAGCGCTGGGATGACCATTTTCAACGAAAGAAGTGACGAACTTAGGAACTAGAGAAGGTGAAAGTGTAGGTAATGATAATGATCTAGATGAAAGAAGGCCCCAAAAGATGATGAAACCAAGAAGTAAGGAAAGAATTGAGGCAAGTGAACCTTGGTTCCATTTTGAAGCAAGGAATCATTTTAAGCTATATTTAGTTGGAGGTTTTATAATGGAATGAAATAGAATGTAATATTATTTTTAAACAGTAAAAATGAAAAACTTCGATTTTGGAAGTTTAGGATGAAATGTAAAATGATAAACAACTTTGTACTATATTACATTATAAACTCTTCATCCAAATAACATTTTACTCTATTACATTATGAACCATTTCATTTCTCCTGAACAATAATTTTCTAATATTACATCCATTTCCGTTTCATTCAATTATAAATTATTCCATTCCATTCTATTCTATTAAAAACTTTACGTCAAAGTAAACATAACCTTAAAAAAGTGAAAGCACATGGTACTACTTTATAATCAATATTTTTTTTATAATCAATATTACTTCAAGCAAAAACCTAAATACAAAATTTACTAAACTTTTCATGTTTATGATTCATTTAAATTAATGACAAGAAAATGACATATTTTTTTATTAGAGCAAACACTTAAAAAATCTAAGAGTAAAAGAATTTTTTAGGATATTATAAAAAGAGTGGACAATATTTTTTATTTTCCTTCAATTATAAATATAGAGGCAAGTACAACTCTTTATTTATAAGCAATATTTTAAAAACCAATCTGATTTAGCTTGTTTAATAGTAAAAACTTTGAATAAGTCACTTTTTTTGTTTGATTTTCAATTTTTCGGTTCAAATGAGTATAATAATTTTTATTGTTAAAAATCAGTCAATTTATTAATTAATCGATCAGTTTTTTTTAAACTAATAAGTTTTTATAAACTAAAGTAATCCTATTAATTTTTATTTAATAATTTTCTTTTCTAATTAAACTTTAAAATTTTCAATAGGTAAGGATAATCTTCTTCAATTATTTTTAAAATTATTTAATTTTATTCAATATTTAATTAATTTTAAGATGGTCTAATACTCGTTAAATCTTTCAAACTTTATTCCTTTTATCTTATTATTTAACTTCTCACATGATTTTTAAAACATTGTTTATAAGAAAATATAATTTATGTATATGTCTCATTTACGATCGATGCCACTTATTCAAAATATTAAATAATTGACATCAATTTTTTATGCTACAACAAATAACATCATTTCGTATCTCACACTTGCATAGTTAGATCACACATCATACTTAAAAATTTAAATAAATTCTTATTTAGGAGACAATTGAAATTCTTGTCCTATCTTGGAGTCACTGTCACGGTCAAAAAGATTCCACTATTCTTTGTTTTCTTTTTCACTTGCGTCTATGTTCAGTCGACTTAGACTCTAAAAGTAAATTGTATGGTTACATGGTGACATGAGACTTTTAAAACACTGAAGAACTAAAGTGGAAAACCTGAAAGTTAGTATTGAGGTCACAAACGTGTAGGTTGGAGCAGATACGAACGTTGTTATGCTGCTCCGCTCTTTTTAGCAGAACTTTGGGGTGTTTATTCAGGTCTTCATAAGGCTTGGGATTTTGGGTGTCGATGGCTCATCTTGAAAGTCGATTCCCTTGAAATGATCAACATTCTTTCTTCTTTTAATTTTTCAGGGCCTGATCTATACCCTTTGGTTGCAGGTATCAGCGAGCTACTGCGTCGACCAACGACGGAGCTACATGGGGCCCAGTGCCCAAGGTTTTTTAAAAAAATTATTTTTAATATATATATATATATATAAAAGGACAGAGTTATTTAAAGGTCAGTGG
>JANKOD010000191.1:3394593-3404796 GCA_026284645.1 Erythroxylum acuminatum
AGAGAACGAAAGAAGAAACTATTAAGAAGTTATTGGAGGAAAAAGATTTGCAAGAAAGTCGTATGAATGTTAATACAAGAGATGCAAGATCTCAGGAGGAGACATCTCAGTCGAAACCACAAAGCTCAAAAAGCACTGGAAGTGATAGATCTCAGGAAGAGATATCAAGCTCAGATAGTACTCACAAGGAAAGGGACCTGGCCTCGGTTTATAATGAAACTAACTGTCTATTTGATTTCAGGTGTAGTGATGCAGATGAAGATGAAACAGATGAAGCATTGACAATTATTGAATGTTTTTTACCAAGATGGAGATTTGAAGCTTTGAGAAAATTGATAGGTATGCAGGTTCCACAAAACAAAGGAGGAGCTGTTGAATTGTGTTGTTTTATGTAACCTACTGTATTGAAGCTTGTGGAGGACCTAGCTATGACAGTCAATGTGAAGAGGAAAGGGAGGCTAAAGATCAAGAAGAAGGTTCCCAAGTTCTTAATGAAACTAGAGTTAATGATTTTGGGAATAATTCAGAAGTCCATGCATTCAAAAAATGAAATTAAGATGATTGAAGATTAAGGCAAGAAGAATGAAGAAAAGGTTGACGTAAGCTGCAGTGGAGAAGAAGGAGAGATGATCGCAAAGGAGAGACGATCCAAGACGACCCAAAGGACAGACGGTCCAAGACGATCGCACAGCCTAGACGGTCCAACGAGCCCAGACAGCCCAGATGGTCGACCTGCAAGACGAGCTAAAACGATTCAAGACGATCCAACCTGAGAGACAGAAGGTTGCGTGTTCGATTCACGTCAACAGCGAGACAATCCAAGAAGAAACAAAAATTGAATAAAGTTGTCAAGACACGTTATCAGAGTTGGCGAAAGAAAATAACTCAAAGCATGATCATTAGAGTATGTCAAGTCACGTCTGTTACTGTTTATGCGTGTTCCTTGATTTTAGTTAATCAAAAGAGAACAAGAAACGTGTTAAAATCTTATGTCTCAGATCATAGGCGTCTTTTCAATTTTCTAGCTATTGATTTTAGATGTCTTTTTCACTTGTAAGAGCTGAAGATATAAAGATCATCTTCTTCTTTTCTTTTCAGATGTATGATGCATGAAAATTAGATGGAAAAAAGAAAGCAACAAAAGAGAGAAAAAATTTCATTTCTGTTCTGAAAAATTGTGTCTTTTTTTCCTTGTTGTTTTAAAAGGTTTGTTGAAGTTGAGTTGTAGAGCGTTGTTGCACTGAATAGAAAAAAACAGACATTGGATTTGAAAAAGTATTCGAGTGACAACCGAAGCTTACAATTAAAAGAGACGAATCTTTTACTATACACTTAAACACTTGAGAGAAAGTAGTCTTCACAATTTTCATGGATAACTATTCGCAAACAACAAAATCTGAACGTTAGTTTACTTCATTTCCGTAGTATATGATATATTAGATGCAGCAGATGATATACTAGACACAGCAGACGATGCATCAAATGAAAAAGAAGCATTTAGTTCAGTAGTTATTCCAGAAAAGCTTTGACCAGCAACACCTTTGAGTTTGTGGTTTGAGCGAAGAAGGAGGTGCTATACACAACCTGACGAGAGTGGTATCAAAGCACCAAAGACAACAACAGTTTACTCTCATCTCTTTGACGTCTACGGACTCTTAGAATAGTTGCTTAAGTAATAGTTGAATTTCCTCTTCTCAAATTTTACTAAACTTGTTAAGGCGGGATGTAGAATAGCTCAACTGACGTGACACGCCTAAGGTTGCAGGAGTGATCTCTATAGGAGGAGAATCCAATGGCCTTGTAATTGTAGTGAAGGTGTTCCCCAGCAATCAAATGAGGGCAATTTGAAAAGATGATGTCGGTCTTCGTGAAGCACTCTTTAACTGTAGATGGCGAAGAGACTACAAGGACTTTACAAGTACCAAATCAGAGAAGTAATACATCACCATATTTTGCACAAAGATCACCAAGTGACCGATATATGGGACCAACCAAATGAAGATGGCCTAGAATTGGAAGAGAAGGTGGACTTGATTGGAGATTATTTGTTCTCTTCCCATGCTTTTGTAAAACCAACTTAAAGGCCAGGATAAGCACTAACAGAAGTATGAAATTTAGCAATTCCATCTTTTGTTCTTGGTTGGTCAGTGCTTATCTTGTTATATAGGAGACTCATGCCTGTATGTGGACCATTGTCTCAACCGCCTGTGTGTGTGAATTGCTTTTCTGGACTCTGTGATCTGGTGATTGCCTTTTTGCGTGTTGGTTGCAGTGGTGTGTGTGAAAAAGTGAGGCTTTGATCTGATTACTTTTGTGGTTTGAGGGATATTGCATAATTGTTGAAGTTAGAGAGGCGTGTGTCAAGTGAGGCCATTTTTATTTGTTCTGGTGATTGAAACACAGTGCATTAACATACTAATGTGGGGATCTCTATGTTGATAAAATTTCATCTTGGGTTGCAACGGTTGTTCATTATTTTTTTTGTAGGTGCGACATCTTGGAGTGGTACCACTGGGTGTTGATTTTCGTTGTATGGCTCACGGTTAGGTTGCTTAGCATATTGTGTGTGATTTCTACCAAGGTTAATCGTGGTGTGGAGTTTGCTAGATTTTGTGCGAAGGCTTGTTTACATGGGCTGCCATATTTAATGTCTTCCTGCTGCAGTTGTGAGTTAATACTACTATTTGTGTGAATCAGCCTATTATGTATGGTGACAACTTTCAGACTTGTTTCAATGGAGCTAAACTTATCAGGAAGTTCTTGTTTTTCTTAAGTGTTTTCATTTATGATGAATTTTGTTTAATCACTTAAGTTGTTTATTTTGTTTCGTTATCATTAAACATTGTTTGATAAAATCCTCTGTAGAGGTTAGTACAATGTGGTCATACTATTGGGTGTCAAATTCTTTCACGGGTTGTGAGGACGAAGGATAGTGTTAAGGGTAAAGTGGTGTCGGCTCAATAAAGCCTTGTATAAAACTATTGTCGTTAGTGAAAGAATGAAGCTAGGTGAGAGCCCCACAAACATAGGCAAGGTATGTCGAACTTCATTATCAAATTTTGGTGTTGATTTATATTTGTGCGTTTAATTTTTTATTTTTGATTGTGCTAGAAACGACTGCGATAAATCGAAGATTTTGCGAAACTACACCCCTACAATTTATCACCCAACAATCAAAAGAGGGCGATTTGCAAAGATGATGTCGTTCTTTATAAAGCACTCTTCGATTTCAGATGGCGAAGTTACTACAAGGACTTTACGAGTACCGAATCAGAGAAGTAATACATCACCATATTTTGTGCAAAGATCACCGAGTGACTGATACATGGGTTGGTTAACTAGATGAAGATGGCCTAGAATTGGAAGAGAAGGTGGACTTAGTGGGAGATTTGGTCTCTTCCTATCCATTTGTAAAACCAATAAAAAGACCAGGATAAACACTAACAGAAGTGTTAAATTTAGTAATTCCATCTTTTGTTGTTGGTTGGTCAGTGTTTATCACTTTTCATAGGAGAATTATACATATATATTGACCATTGTGTCTGTCACGAACACCAGCAAATAACCTCAACAATTATGTGTATTCTAGAGAAAAGATTCAGAAGAAAAAAATGGTAGCTAAAGTATTAATATTAAGCAATGAAATAAGCCACCAGGTGCAGGGCACCAGTTACAAATAAGAGGAACTATAACTTCTGAGAAAAGAAATTAGCGGGAATTGAATACAGATAAGAAGAAGAAGACATATGGAGGGAAAATTTGTCTTACAATTCTCTAACCTCCCCTTCCTTCACCACCCAACTCATATACCTTCGTTTTCTCTGACCTTCAGTGATTTCTTTCTGATCCTCATGCTACGCCTCAGCCTTCCCTCTGGTCGTACCTCCTCATGCGCATTTTCTACCATCTGTCCACTCAAAACAACCTCATCATTGGGCTGCAATTCCACACCACCACTTGCAAGCTCAGCTCTCCTAACAACCTCATTCGATGTTTGCTCCTCTATAGTCGTGACATTACCTTCCCCATTGAAATTGACCTTGTCCTCAAGGTCAAAGCCAGGATAGTGCTACTACAAGTATGATTTTAGTTCCCACGTAGGTGCTACATCAAAATCCCACTAAATGAGATATTATTGCTCTTTTCGGCCTGCACTTATCATCAATCTTTGCTTTAAAATTTTCAAGGGAGATATAATTGATCCTTCTTCCACTGTTGTCAAGGGTAGGGGCATGTAAGTTTCTTTGGGAGAGCCTTCACATTTCTTAAGATAAGAAACATTAAATATTGGATGAATTTTAGCTTCCTCTAGTAGTTTGAGTTTTTAAGCAACCGTTCCAAATTTCTCCAAAACCTCAAAAGGGCCAAAGTACCTTAGAGACAACTTCTGGTTCTTGCGCAGTTGAACTGAATGTTGTCTATAAGGCTAAAGTTTGACAAAGATCAATTCACCAACTTGAAAATGCACTTATGTTCTCTTTTTATTAGCAAATTTCTTCATTCTCAACTATGCCTTCTCTAAATTGTATTTCAAAACATCTAATACAACATCCCTTTCTTTCATTTGTTCAAACAAATCAGCTGGAACTTCTAAGGAAAGAACACCCCGAATAATGGAGGGGGATCTCGACCAAACACAACTTTGAATGGTGTCATACCAATCGATGATTGGAAAACTGTGTTATACTAATATTCTGCCCATGGAAGATAATTCACCCATAACTTAGGTGTATCAAACACAAAACACCTCAAATACATTTCCAAGCATTGATTGAGGGCTTCACTCTGACCATCCGTTTGTGGGTGGTATGATGAGCTCATCTTCAGAGTAGTTTTCTGTAACTTGAATAGGTGCTGCCAAAAAGCACTAATAAAAACCTTGTCTCTATTCAAAATGATTTATTTTGGAATACCATATAATTTCACCACTGTCTGTACAAAGGCTTCAGCCACTTGAGGCGCATTATAATTAGCCTTGAGGGGTGCAAAATGACCAGACTTAGTTAATCTATCAACCACCACCATAATTACAGTATAGCCTTTAGAATTAGGTAATCCTGTAATAAAATCTATAGCCACATCTTCCCACACTTGCTGAGGTATTGGGGGTGGACTTAATAATCCATTAGGGTGCAATTGAGATATCTTAGCTCTTTGACAAACTTGGCACTGTCTGATATATGTCTTCAATTGTGTTCTCATGTTTTTCTTAAAAAATTGATTTGCCATCCTAGCTAATGTACGAGTAAAACCAGCATGGCCTCCTTGGGTGGATGAATGGAACTTGTCCAGTAATTGTCGAATAATAGTAGTGGCTGTATGCAAAATTACTACCTTCTTGTGCCAATAAACTAGACCATCCTTTAAGGTATATTCTGGGTGCAGTACTAGATTTGCTCAATCCAGGATATTAAATCCTGTAACTCCTCCGCAAGCTTCAAAACTTCCTTGATTTTTGCCATTATATCTACTTGATTGGTTGTTACAGCCATATAATAGCACCTAGAAAGAGCATCAACGGCTTGATTAGTACTGCCCGGTTTATAATCAATAGAATAGTTGAACCCCAGTAACTTGGGTAATCATGCCTCTTGTTCAGGAGTTTGTGTGGTCTGCTCTGAAAGATGCTTTAAACTTTTATGGCCAATCCTGATTATAAAATAATGGCCTATTAAGTAGTGTCTGAATTTAGCCACAACATCAATGATGGCATATAGTTCCCTCACATAAGTTGATTGAGCTTGCATACGGGCAGATAGTTTCTTAGAAAAATAAGCAATTGGATGCTCTTCTTGAGACAACACAACACCTATCCCTCCCCCAGATGCATCGGTTTCCACTACAAATGGCTTAGAAAAATTGGGCATAACCAAAATGGGAGCATTCACTAGCATTGTCTCGAGTTTTTCAAAAGCCTTTTATGCTTCTGCATCCCATTTGAAGTTGTTTTTCTGCAATAATGTTGTGAGAGGGTAAGCAATGGAAGCATATTGTTTAATGAACCTACAGTAATACCCCGTTAGTCCAAGAAACCCCCTGAGTTGGGATACATTCACAGGTGCGGGTTAGTTAAGAACCCCTGTCACTTTCTCTTGATTCATTTCTACTCCCTGGACCGAAACAACATGCCCCAAGTAATGCATTTTGGTTTGCCCAAAAGAACATTTTGATAGCTTATAATATAATTGGTTTTCCATCAACATAACCAATACCAATTCTAAATGTTGCAAATGGAGATTCTAATTAGTGTTGTACACTAATATATCATCAAAGAACACCAAAACAAACCGACACAAATAAGCTCTAAAAACTTCATTCAATAGGGACTGAAAAGTAGTAGGGGCATTTGTAAGCCCGAAAGGCATGACCAACCACTCATAATGTCCTTGTGGTGTTCTAAAAGTAGTCTTAACAATATCTTCCTCTTTAACTAAAATTTGGTGATAACCCGATCTAAGATCCAGCTTGGAAAACTAACATGCACCTTTAACTTCATCAAGCAACTCATCTACTAAAGGTATAGGAAAAAAATCCTTCATTGTGACAGCATTGGGAACCCTGTAATCATTGCAAAACCTCCATGAGCCATTTTTTTCTGACTAATAGAACGGGAGTTGTTACTAGGATGAATAATGCCTTCTTACAGCATCTCATTTACTATTTTTTCTATATGATTTTTCCTAACAAAAAGGATATCTATATGGCTTGACCTTCACGGGAAGTATTCCAAGTTGAAGAGTGATAGCATGATCATGAGATCTAGGTGGTGGCAAGCCTCTGGGAACTTAGAACGCTCCTTTATACTTTAACAATAATTCTTATAAATCAAACGACATTTCTTTGGGTAATTCTAATATTGGTTCTATAACCTCATTTTTCCCCAAGTATTCCATCGTATAATGCTCTTTTATTGCATCCATGTCACACAATCTTAGCAATTGATGGAAGTGAGCCACCTATGGTAATCTGTTACGCTCCCCTTTAAAAGTGACCCATGTCTCAGTTTGAAATTTTTTTAATATAGATGTACTATAATCAGATATATGCTCTCCCAATGTGGCAAGCCAGTTAGCCCCTAAAAAATATCATAACAAGTAGCATCCATAACTAGAGCAGGAATAGCGATTCGAGTATTATCAATAATTGGAGGGATATCGGGAAGGTAATGTCACGACTATAGAGGAGCAAACACTGAATAAGGTTGTTAGGAGTGCTGAGTTGGCAAGTGGTGGTGTGGAATTGTAGCCCAATGATGAGGTTGTTATGAGTGGATAGATGGCAGAAAATGCGCATGAGGAGGTACGACTAGAGGTACGTCCAGAGGGAAGGCTGAGGCGTAGCACGTGGATCAGCAAGAAATCACTGAAGGTATATGAATTGGGTGGTGAAGGAAAGGGAGGGTAGAGAATTGTAAGACTAAATTTCCCTTTGTATGTCTTCTTCTTCTTATCTGTATTCCCTTTAGAATTTGACCACCTCCAACTAAAACTTAAAACCCAAGAATTTGTTCCTCCGTTATATTCAAATGTTTGACAATCCGGGGTTTTATAAAATTATCATCACTTCCCCCATCTAGAAAAACTAATACATCAGTTCCTAATATTGATCCATGAGGCAGAATCGTACACTTACCAAGTGCACCCTGCGAAGCTTAAAGTGATAAATGGAGTAATTCGAGTGTTTTCTCTTACTCCCTCTTCATTGCTTCCATCATCTGGGCTACACTCCATGAGTAAATACTGTCGATTTTGGCACCGATAATTCGGTGTGGACTTTTCATCATAGGTATAAGAGAGGCCTTTCTCCCGTTTCAGTTGTACCTTGGTTGGAGTTAACCGCTTGACCGACGTTAAAGGTTTAGTTATGGGCTTCGGCAACAATGGAGGTAATGGTGCCTTTCCCGTTGAAGGCATAGAAACTTAGGAGGATATAGGAATTTGGGGACCACCCACTGTTTTTACCATTGGAGCTGCCGGCTTGGAGATATATCCTCCACCCGAACTCTTCACTGTGTTACCTAAGTGATAGCTGCGATTCTGCAAGAAACACCAGTTAGGTGTGTTCTTCTCATCGAGTAGTCTAGCCCGAGCTACTGCCTTCCATAACGTTGCCGGTTCCCTGGAAATCACTTCTCACCGGATCTCATCCTTTAAGCCACTGATGAAGCAACCCAGAGGCACCTCTGCGGACACTCCCTCTACCCTATTTGCGAGAACCATGAAGCGAGTATGGTATTACTGCACTAACTCGATTTGAATAAGCTTCTTGAAAAGTTGGGCCCTAGGATTCTCATATTCCGTTGGTCCAAAGTGTAGCTCAACTGCCTTAGACAGAGCAGCCCATGACATGATTTGGTTTGTCTTCTTCATCAACTGAAACCAAGCCACGACATTGCCTTCCATGGTCACAGATGCTATCACCACCTTTTTAGCTTCGGAAGTATTACAATAAGCAAAATATTGTTCAGCTCTAAAGATCCAATTCAAAGGATCTGTGTCATTAAACCTGGGAAAATCGATCTTAGCAAGTCTTATGTGACTATGAGTGTTCCGGCCGAAGTTTGAGGACCTCCTAGCAGCCTCAAGCCTCCAAGCTGCCAACTTATCAGAGAGACTCGTCATTCCCTTAGCAATTTCTTGTATGTTGCTTTCAACCTTTTCCATTCTCTCAGACGATGTAAAATTTCGCTACTCTCCCAACACGTGCAGCTTATTAATCTCCATCTGAAATTCTTTTCTTATCTCACTTTCCGCCATGATAGAGTCCTCTCAATGAAAGCACCAAATTTTCATGAACACCAGCAAATGACCTCAACAATTATGGGTACTCTAGAGAAACGATTCAGAAGAAAAAAATGACAGCTGAAGTATTAATATTAAGCAACAAAATAAGCCACCAGGTACAAGGCACTAGTTACAAACAGGAGGAACTACAACTTCCGATAAAAGAAATCAGAGGGAAGGGAATACAGATAAGAAGAAGAAGAAATACAGAGGGAAATTTTGTTTTACAATTCCCTACCCTCCCCTTCCTTCACCACCTAACTCATATACCTTTGTTTTCTTTGACATTCAGTGATTTCTTTCTAATTCTCATGCTATGCCTCAGCCTTCCTTCTAGACGTGCCTCTAGTCGTACCTCCTCATGCGCATTTTTTGCCATCTTTCCACTCATAACAACCTCATCATTGGGCTGCAATTCCACACCACCACTTGCCAACTCAGAACTCCTAACAACCTCATTATGTGCTTGCTTCTTTATAGTTGTGACAGTGTCCTAATTCATGTAAAAGTAATAACATAATCACGAGCTTCTCATACAAATATTTGCCAATTGCCAGGGAATAGTTTGGCATTGTTCGCATCACACCTAATTGTTCGTTAGCTTCCGAAACTTTAGTTATGATCGACATGCTTGGTAGCTACCGAACAATTATTTATATAAAATATCTATATAGTATTCGAAAATTATAAGAATTTAGATTTTATTTATAAAATATTTAGATGAACAAAAATAATTTATAATGTAAAAATAAATACTAAAATATGTGATAAATAAAAACAACTTGAAATAAATTTATGATTATAATTAATTTGATTTACTTAAATATTCAATTACACATTTATTTTCTCATTTAAAACATTAAAAAATAAATTTAAGTATCAAATAGTAGAATTTTTAATAATTGCAATCTTATAGGTTATAAGTTATAAATTTTATAACTTATACTTAGTAACCTTATAACTTTTTAAAAGGTTCGGAAGCTGGAAAATAGATGGATCTTATAACAATCCTAATTTAATCACATCAATACTAATTTCCTATTTGCCCGAATTCTTATCCCATCATTTAACATCCCTAAATCACAAAATTCTTGTGAAAACCAAGCCCTTTTGTTTATTGGTGACTTTGCAATATGAAAGTTGATGATGAATTTTAACTGACAATGCCTTTTTGTTCATTTGTGAGTGATATTCCCTAATTGATTAAGCTATATTGAAATTAAGTTAGGTTTATTAACTGATCACTTTGAGCGATGTGAGAGAGAGAGCGAAAGCAGCAGCGCCCATTACTTTGCAGATCACCGGTAAGTTGTGAACCCCTTATACATGGCTTCTTTTTCTTCTTCTCTCCCATCCCCTTCTTGTATACCCTTCGCCCGAACCCCATCTCCAAACAAACCCCCCTCCTTTCGACCCTTTC
>JANKOD010000191.1:3404896-3417630 GCA_026284645.1 Erythroxylum acuminatum
TTCCTCTCTCTTCCACTTACCAAAGGACATGTCCGTTGGTGATGCTATATAAGTTGAAAAAACTTATTGAAGCATAACTTTATTCTGAATCATTGACGAATTTTCTAACGGAAGAGGACGAGAGGAAATAAATCAACATCTTTCAAAACAAAAGCAATCATGAATACAGGTACACAAAATGAATCGATCCTTAAAAGTTTTACACATAAGGTAAAGAAAATAATCAAAGAGAACAAATTAGAGGACATAATTTGGGGAACTATCAAAGTAATAATTAATATGGTAAATCAAGTGTCTAGAATATTCTCTTTCCATACTAGAAATCCCTCGTATATTATATCTACATTTGAAGCATAGATGAACGGTACCGCCGGTTTTCTACACGTGTGAAGTCTGCTGTAAACAATTTAACAGAAGTGCCATAGAATGGTCAGACAATTAAAATCTACACAGCGATTTGCGATAATTTGCTACATTGATTAACAAAAAAAGATGCTTCTGAAGCAAGAATTTGGAAAAAGGAAAGGGAAATTAAAGTCTAGAGTCCTGAAAGAAGTTACTTCAGTATTTTCTTTCTTTGTAAATAAGACCAATATCCTTTAGAGGTGTACACTTTTTTCTTGTGAAATTTCTTTTCTTCAACCCTCAAATTGCAATGAAATATACCATCTACCTTGACGAAACATCATGTCTCATCTGAAATCACCAATACATGTAATGTTGCCCCTTCCATCTTCAATTATTCTGCCCCTCCCCACTTCTAACATAGTAAAATGAAGCAAAAATCGAAACTTCCCACTTATTAATTTCCCTCGGTATGTTCTTTTTAAACTTTCCAGTACTCCCCTTACTGTTGAGCCTAATTTGGTAGAACATAGGTAAAACTATCATATACCTCGGACCTGGTCTTTTATGAAACTCGGACATCAAATGTTTTTAATGGCCCATGCAGGTCTAGAAACGATGATTTAAACCCCTGAGACTGATAGGATGGAAGAGCCTTATACAGTTTCTCATTTTCTTTAGCCTTTTCACTGGCCTATTTAATTACCACCGACAGGAAGGGTAGGACATCACGTCGTACACGCGATAGCAAACCATGACTACTCGTGAGCCTCGTTCAAGCTCTTCATGCGCAGCTTGCAAGTTCTTGAAGAGAAGATGTACTCCGAATTGCATATTCGCCCCATATTTTCGTGCCGATGAACGAAAGAAGTTTGCGAAAGTCCACAAGGTGTTCGGTGCAAGCAACGTAAGCAAAATCCTCACTGAAGTGCCTGAACTGCAACGCCAAGATACGGTGAATTCGCTGGCATATGAGGCTGAGGCAAGGCTCAGAGACCCTGTCTACGGCTGCATTGGAGATATAGCTTTGTTGCAGAGAAGGATGGTTGAGCTCCAAGTTGATCTCGCTTTTGCTAGAGCTCGTCTCGCGCGGTATACTGCTAATTCTCCCTCGAACATCTTTAATGATCATGTTGGGATCAAGCACTTGAATGAATTTCCAGCTTGTGGTGGGTTTATTGACAGTTTCTCCCAGAATACATCGGAGCTTGCCCATGATGGGTCTGTCAATGATTTTACTCATTTCCCGTTTATATTTTGATCACTTAATGTGCCTCTCACTTTCTTCATTGTGATGCTGCTCACAAGTATTTGATTACAGTTGATGTTCTAATCATGAGTCGAGAATGCCATACTCAGCACTCAATAAGTGAGATTAGAAATTAAACCAAGTGTTTGCACCTCCTTCAAGTGTAGTTATCAATTGTCTAAATCAAACTTGTTGCCAATAAAAGGCTAGCTATGCCAGATTTTAAGTCCAAATTCAGGCATATCTGACAACCTCATCCATTCCAAGATAGCAGTCTCAGTTAATATGAAGTCGTATTCTCCCAGTCTACTTCTTTACCAACCGTATAAATAGTTAAAAGTATCGGTCGTGCCAGTAGAGTTGACGACTATCTCTGTGTAAGTTTCAAGTAAAAGCTAAAAATTGTGGAGACGCATCATTGTCATTGCACGTCAAAATGGATTTTGCATAATCCCTCACCGAACAGAGTATTGGCTAATGAATAATGACGTCACCAGCCCCTTAACCTTAAGCCATTTTCACTTTTTCTTGTGCAATGAGAATCCGAAGAATTGCGCTGGGCCTCGCAAGGCAAACCCCAGTTTCTCCACCCATCAAATATCCCAAAATGCCCGACTAGTATAGCTCGCAATTTCAAATCATCATTGTGTGGAATCTTCAATGAAAACAGCATCCAACTCAACATGGGAAACTCCAGACCATTGAACCATGCAAAGATCCACAAGCATGCTTATCAAGTTTACCAATACGGTTCTCTTTCTCTTGGTCCTAATGCTCCAACAAGGCCACTACTAGTCATGCTGGGATAGAAAGGTTGCAATGCTCACTTGCCAAGTAGTACCCACTTACACCCTACACAAGCATATCAAAATTCAAATACATGTCTACCTGAACAATGCAAAAGATCAAACACAAGCATATCCCTAATGCAAAATCTTTAAACATTTCAAAAAACCAAGACCATAATAATAAGGTTGGCAATAAATTAAGGCCGTTGCAGGTTTTATTCAGACACAACCCACATTGGCTGCCAATTGCTAAGCGAAGTCCTTGTACACTTTACATAGGTTATAGGAGTCAACCCTGAGCTAAGCCAAAACTCCAAATCTGTCCGGATCAACTGAGGTTGAGCAGAGTCCGCTCGGTATTATCCCTATATTTAACTACTTCTTATTTCGATTGAATGACACAAAAGTTGCTAAATTCCTACTTTGTAAAGAAAGATAAACAAGTCAAAGATGCATGTCTCCTGTTTCTGCAATAAATAGGGTGGAGATCGGTATTTAGGAATTTAGGACTGGTTCTAGAGATTAACTAAAGCTGATAGAGAAGTTTATGCGACTAAGAATTCCAAATAAATTTCCAGAAATTTACGACTAAGGGCAATAACTTGAATGCAAAGAACCTAAATTTGATATGTATTTTTGTAGGTTTGCATGAAATGGACTTATTACGGGTTTAATTGTTAGAGATAATCCTAATGACTAAGTCCAAGCCTATTATCATGCCTATAATCAAGCAAACTGATGTGCTAAATATCTTATTGTTGTTAATATTGTAAATATTATCTTTATCTAAAATAGTGTAAATTAGTTACATAGGATAGAATTTCTCATAGCCTTGTATGTATATTACTATATCTCATTCACCAAAGAATTTACATACAAATTATTCTTCTTAACTTCATATTAATTTCAATTGTTGGTTTTGAAGCTGAAACTTTTTTAGAACAATAGTAAGACCAAAAAATAGAAAGACATAAAGATGGGTAGACCGAGCAAAATCCAGGAAGAAAGAATGACATGGATAAAATCAATTCAATTGTCTATGACACATACAAGTTTTTTCTTATCACATCCCTGCATGCAAACTCTGATATACCACGTCAACTAAAGAAATAGACAATAAAAACATTTCCAGCTTGCTTCTCCACTGTTTTGGGTTAATGAGCAAACTATTAACCCTACCTGCAATTCACTACTTCAAAGAATCTAATAATAGAAATCAATGACCTAAGTCGGTGATTTAGCTGAAGCAAAAGCCAACTTGGCTGGCTTCCTCTGAAACTTCAACTCCAACCCCAAATCCTTAGGCTATGTTTAGTTAGATGGTTACTAATGGAATAGAATGGAATGTAATATTATTCCATCATTTTGGAGGAGAGTTTATAATGGAATAGAATGGAAGGGGAGAGGAGGGTTTCACATTACATCTCATTCCATCCTAAACAATAAAAATAAGTTACCTCCAATTTGGGAGGTTGAGGATAGAATGTTAAATGATACATAACATTTTACTATATTGTATTATGAACCCTTCTTTCAATCAATATTTTACTATATTACATGATGAATCCTTCCATCCTTCGCAAACATCAATTTTCTAATATTACATCTATTTACATTCTATTTCATTATAAATCATTTCATTCTATTTCATTCCATTAAAAAACTTACGTCCAACCAAACATAGCCTTAGCCAACTCCATTCTCTACTATTGCAAGTATAAAACTAGTCCATGTGTTAATGCTCTGAGTCTCTAACGGTAAAATGTGAAAATTTTCTCTTAATTTGTATCTGAGAGCCAAATCCCTTTTGTACATTTCCTTCAACAGAAACTCAGCTTCCTCATACCTATTATGTTTTAAAATCCTTGTCGCTAATATCCCAAAATTCTAAGCGTCCAATTTCTTACCTCTCCCAGCTTGCATCATCATAAACTTCATAACCTGTGCATAATAACCTAACTTAACCAATGCCTTGGCATGTGTACAGTACTACACCCGCAATCTATCTTCCATCCTCTTAAGCATCATCAAAGCACCCTTTACTTTCCCGACCTACACCCACGCAATACTAGTGCATCATACATACATGTGAAAATCCCTTATCCTCCATACTCTCCAACACTTTACTAGCAGTCGTTAAATTGCAACGATGACAATACATCGTTAACAAAAAGTTATAGGCTAATAGGTCAAGCGAAATGCCTAACGATTTCATCTTCTCTATCACGCGTCACTCGTCATTGAACTCCTTTTTCCTCAAGATAGAAATTAGTATAGGGTGAAAAGTATACGCGCTTAACCCATAATTGTCACACGCCATCACGTCCACGGCGCGTAGTGACTCATCAACGCGCTCCAGTTTGCAGAGACATGTGATAAGGAAGTCACATGCTTACTTGAAAGCGAAGCCATTTTTTACGCAGCCGAGGGTTTTAATGAGTTCGTTGAGTATTGAGAGCGAAAACTCAATTTTGACGATGAAATTGAAGGTGTCCTTAGTGTTAAAAAATCCAACTTTAATGCGCTTGTCAAGTAGATCGCGGAGAGTTTCAAAGTCTCATTGGCGATCGACGATCTGGATAAGGTCATCGTAATAGGCGGAGGTGGGTACGTGGGTAGATGTATTTGGGTTTGGGTTTTGGGTAGTGAAAAAGTGGGTCACAAAGAAAAGGGTGACCTTAGGGTTTTGGAATTGGCGAGGAATTTTGCAAAGAACTGCAAGGGACATTGATAAGGACTTAAAGGAGACAGGAGAAAGAATGCAATCGAGTATAAAAATGCTATATTTATTTCTATTGAAGCTCACATTTTTTAAAAAATTAAAAAAAATTATTAAATTAATAAGAGTTAAAGCATACAATTCTATAGAGCTAAAATCTCTCCTACGATAAACAAAATAAAAACGACAATAAGTGAGTGTCACATCAATGCAATATACACAATAAAATGACTAAGTTGTAGTTAACAACAAAGTTTTAAAAATCGAACCAGCTAGTTGTTCGATTCAGTTTTATTTAATAAATTGTATATATAAAAACTAGTCGGTTTATCACTAAACCGGTGGCAACTAGTACCAAACTTTAGAAAACTTAAAAACTCTTCTCACTTTTACTTTTTGCTCTTTTCCATCTCCTCTTTGCAGATCTCATCACTTCCATTTTTGGGTAAATAAAGGTGATTGTTTTAAGTTTCAAATGCGACTTTTCATTCTTTCTTCAACCATCCTGTTGTGGGTTATTACTCATTGTATGGGAAGAAAGTGGATCCAAAACCAGGGAGATACTGGAGAACTGATGGCAAAAAATGGGGGTGTTCAAAAGATGCCTACCCGAACTCAAAGTATTGTGAACGCCACTGTTGACTTAGGAAGTTTTATGCAGCCTGCTATACTGGAATTTGTGGAAGATTTAGCTATGTCAGTCAAGGAGAAAAGGAAAGGAAGCTTGAAGAAGGAGCTAAGGGTTCCTAGGTTTCTAAGGAGACTGCTAAGGGTTCCTAGATTTCTAAGGAGACTGGAGATGATCATCTTGGGAATAATTTAGAAGTGCATTAATCAAAGAAATGGATCACGGACAGTTGAAGATCGAAGCAGAAAGGATGAAAAACCATAACATGAGGAGCAAATGCAGAATTTGGAAAATTCGAATCAGTCAAAGGGAGGAAAACCAAAGCATGATCCAATGATCACAACGAAGCTGTGAAGAGTTTTACGAAGTCAATTGAAGTTGAGAAACTCATAATCAAAACGTCTCTTCCCATCGAAATTGGTTAAGCTTTACCTTGTTACTGCCCAAGCTGCCCAAGTTTTACTCTGCTACTGCCCAATACCGTTAGTTGTCATCTTATGTCAAATTCTGTTAAGGCTTAGACAGTGATATTCCTTATGTTGCTGAACGACTGAGAGCAAGAAACATGTCAAAATCTTGTTGCTCAAATCAATTTTTGTTTTTTTAGCCATTGATTTAGGATGGAAAAACTTGTAAGAGCTGATATAAAAGCTCTTTTCTTGTGTTTTGACAGAACAGTGAGTGAAAAAAATAGAAGAAGCAAGTTATCGTTCAGTGAATGAAACCTGATTATCACCTTTGTGGTTTATCTTGAGTTGATCATTTTTGGAGATGAGTTATTAATAGTGTTGCACATAGTAGGATAAAACAGACAATGGTTTCGAAAAATCAAATTCGAGTGACAACCAAATCTTACAACCAAAGGACAAAACATCAACCAAACACTTAAACCCTTGAGAGAAAACATTCATTTACAATTTCCAAGGACCATAATCAGGAAAATAATAAATATGCACATTTTGCTGTCAAACTTTCTACATTCTTGCAGTAAATGAAAATAATTCATAAACTGTTTGAGGAAAAGCTTCAACAGGAAAAACTATCGATTTTGAGGTTAAAGCGAAGGCGATGTGACCTCTAACTTATGAGAGTGGTATCGGAGCAGCAAGGTTCACACAACCGGGACTGGATCGAAGCCATGGTAGGTATAAGCATTCCTATGATGAACTTACAAAGGTTGGGCTCTTAGAGTAGAGGACTGTCTTAAAGTCTGTGAATGTTGGAATGTAGTAAATGAAGGAATAATTGATGTTGAGGGAACAACAGATTTGACAGAACAACAGTTGATAAGAATTGAATAAGGCAGGATAGAGACAAAGATTTTAAGGCTCTTATTTTTTTTAGATCTGTAGTTAGTAAAACAATACTGTTGAGACATGCTAGCTGTAAGAGTGCTAAGGAGTTGTGGGATATACTGAAGTTGGAGTATGTAGGCTCAGATCAGTCACTAAGATTGAAGAAACAGGTAGTAATGAGAAATTTTGAAATTTTTTCATTAAGGGATGAAGAGAATGTGGCAGCAACAAAATCCAAATTTATGGGTTTAGTGTAGCAGATGAAGGAGTTTGGTGAGAACACTAGTACTGAGAGATTGGTTGATAAGATCTTAAGCAAACTTCCTTTAAGGTTTAAAGCTAGCATAGCACTGGAGGAGTGACAGTTTAACAATGATCCAGACTCAGTGACATTGAAGCAGGTTTTTAATGTGCTAGAAATGCATGAGGAGAAGCATGGGATTAGGAGAAAAGGAGAAGAGTATGCATTGAAGGCAGAACAGTTTAAAACACCTGAAAACCAACCAATCCACACCCAAACATAAAACCTGAACCAAAGCCTTCTTGAACCAAATACTGCACAAACACAAATGAACCAACACGCACAAAACCAGCCACAAAATAACCAAAATTCTTACCAAATGACATCACACCCTCAAAACCACTCTTATCATAGCCAAATGCAGTACCAGATGCCCCAAGTATACCCTTAAACACAATTCCCTCAACAAATACCCTACTAAAACTATCCACAGAATTTTCAAAACACTAACCAATACCCAGGAAACAACACCAACAGAATGCAAAATGGACCTAGAGCAACTAGATGGGGGATGTTTCAAAATTGCATATTCTGTGGAAAGAATAATCATGCTACTAAAGACTGCTACTGGAATGAGAATGCAAACTGTATCTATTGCAGGAAAAGCGGACATTCAAAGAAAGTGTGCTATGAGAAGTGGATGAAAGAGCAGCAAAACCCTCAAAGTCTTGTTTTTGGAAAACCACCACCAATACACCCTTCACAGAGACAAAACATTCTGCCGAACCAAATGCCATTTCAACCACAGCCATACCAAAATACCCCTATACCACAAGTCTATCAAGCACACTATGTTGCAAATTCTGGAAATGCACAGATACCTCAACCCTACACATCTCAGCCCTTGATATCTCAACCTTAAACATCTCAACCTTAGAGAACTCAGCTTTACACATCTCAGCCAACCTTAACATACCATATACCTTACCAAGCCATACAAACACAAACACCAAGCCAACTACCCCAAATTACATATCATGTTAACAATGCCTTGTCTCAGGCACAACCCAAAAATCACCCAAACCTCTAAAATAGCCTACAAAACACCCCAAACACCCAACCTGGATCTTCACAAACTAGTAAATTACCAGAAAAACCTGTTACAGAGGAGAATGTTTGTAGCAGAAACTTATCAAGAAACCAAGAAAAATGGTTCTGTTGCTGAAATTTGTGCAGCTGAAGTGAAAGATGAGAAAAGCAGTGAGTGGTTAGTGGACAGTGTACAGTGGTTGCTCTAACCACATGAAAAAGAGAAAAGAAGTTTTTGTTGAGTAGGATACTAGCACAAATGTCGTGGTAAAGATAGGAAATGGAGAACTCATACCTGTCTCTTGGAAGGGTGCTGTTGAATTGGTTACAAAGGCTGGAAGTATAGTGCTTGAGGAAGTGTATTACATTCCAGAGCTTAATCAAAATTTGATAAGTGTTGGTCAGCTCTTAAAAAAGAAGTATAAATTATACTTTGAAGATAGGATGTGCAGAATTTTCAATGCATAAGGAGAGCTTGTGCATAAAATTCCAATGGTGAACAGAGCCTTCAGAATCAAAATGACAAAGGTGGATGGAGCATTTGTTGTTGTTCCGGTGATAGAGTTGACTTAGTTGTGGCATAGAAGGTATTGACATGGTAACATAGATTATATTCATGAGATGCAAAGAAAGGAGTTGGTTCATGGAATACCCCAGTTGAGCAGTAGGTTGAAAGCAGTTTGGGAACCATGTGCAAAGGGCAAAAGCCATATTTTTCCTTTTCCAACTAGTGATTGGAGAGCTACTGAGAGGTTGCAACTGGTACATTCAAATGTTTGTGGTCCTATGGATATACCATCAGTTGGAGGAAATAGATATTATATGGAGTTCATTGATGATGTGTCTAGATATTCATGGATTTACTTTATGAAGAGTAAAGACCAAGTGTTTGGCTTTTTTAAAGTGTGGAGAGCAGAAACTGAGAGCCAATGTGGAAAGAAGGTGAGATGTTTGAGAAGTGACAGAGGAGGAGAGTATATCTCAAATGAAATGAAGGGCTACTTTGAGAAAGAAGGGATTTTTCATCAATTTTTAGTACCAAACTCACCACAGCAAAATGGTGTTTTTGAGAGGAAGAACAGAACCATAGTAGAGATGGCAAAGTCAATGATGTTTGGAATGAAAGTGCCTAAAAGATTCTGGCCAGAAGCATGTTTTACTGCAGTTTACTTGCAGAACATGATGAAGACTAGAGCACTGAAGAAGAAAACTCCTTTCGAAGTCTGGTTTGGTGTTAAACCAAAAATGTAGCATTTGAGAGTGTTTGGATGCATAGCCTATATGCATGTTCCTAATGTTAGGAGGACAAAGCTGGATGAGAAAGCAATTAAGGGAGTTATGATGGGATATAGTGCAGAATCCAAGGGGTACAGAATTTATAATCCAGAAACTAAGAAAATGTTTGAGTCCAGAGATGTGAAGTTTGATGAAAATGAAAGATGGAAGTGGGAAGAACCTACTGTTAGAAAACCAGGAGGAATTGGAATTGAAATGCCATTAAATGAACCGATTATTGATGAAATCATGAGTGAGACCTCATATCAGGAGACGACAGCTGCAGACAACTCAGATAGTTTAGGAGATTAGAGACCTCAAGAGGAGAGATCTCACCCTCAGACAACTCAGCAGCAGAGATCTCCCTCATAAAGATCTTAGGAGGATGTTAAGTCAAGAAGACTTTACTTCTATTAATTTTGATGACAATCAAATAATAATAATTTTAGAAGTGTGTGAATTGTTTTGATAAGTTTGTTAAGTGTGCAGAAAATTGTAAGTGGCACGAAGTCAAACCTAGAAGATATGTGGTCAACGCTAGAAGATACACGCCATCGCTAAAAGATACATGTCATCACTAGAAGATACACGTAACACCAGAAGAAGCGTGACAACAGACGAAGCGACATCAGAAGAAGCGTGACAATAGACGAAGAGACACTAGAAGAAGTATAGTACCAGAAGATAGAAAAGGGAACTATTCTAGAATGTCAGGCAGTTAGTTAGTTGGAGTTAGTTACAGTACTCAACTAATAATAGTTTCTGGAAGATTCAAGAAGTAGTTTCTCAAGAAGACAGTTGAAGACTTAGGCTATAAATATCAGTTTGAGTCATAAACTAAATAACAATTTTTTAAAAAGAGAAAATCTGATTATACAATACTTAGAGAAACTCTGTACTCAACTGCGAAAGAAAAAGAGCGAATACAATTGTAACGAGAAGCTCAAACAACATTTTTCCTAGAAAAAGAAAGGCTAGAGCCTAGAGAGGCTAAGAAAGATGATAAAGAATAATTTGTGAGAGACCTAAAGAGGCTCGGCAAGTGTAGAAAGAATACTTGTAAAGTTGAAGAGCATAGTGAAATCTCAGACAAGCACTCAGGACTGGACGTAGCCCAAGGTTAATGGTGAACCAGTATAAAATCGCGGAGTCTACTCTCTATCCCTTATCTTTTAATTTTCTTGTTGTTAGAAGAGTAGAAAATAATTTTAAATATTACATTACTCATCAACTTAAGTAAATTGTTTTGTGATCATTTGAAATTGCAAATATAACATCCCATCACCGACGGGAAGGGTAGAATAGTCATTTGGAATGGGTTAGGAGTGCTTAAAATTTGTCTTGATATGTTCATGCATACACATATACGTGAATAAAGAAATTTTGCACATGTAAATGCCTGTACATGCATTCACGATATTTCCCGGTATATTTTGATCATAAATGTGCTTATTGTGAAAATTGTGATTTTTGTGTTTGGAAAATTGATTGGAGTGTGTCTTTGTGAGTTTTGAATTTTTGGAGAATTTTAGAAATTTTTCTGGAATTTTCGGGGTACTTTTTCGGACTAGAAAAAAATGCCAAGTGGCAAACTGATTGGTTACCGATAGTAGAAATTACTGTCCAGTGGCACTGAAAATTAGATACATGATTTTAGGAATTATTAATTTGAACCATTGAAAAATTTGGGGAGAAATTGGAGTAGAAATTGGAATTGTATTGGAAAGAAACCAAGTGAGGGTTAAAAATGAGACATGTGGCAAGTGACAAGTGTCACTTGCCTAACCATGCCAACATGTCTTGTTTTATTAATAAAACCCACCCCTCTTTAGTCATTCTCGATACTTCTTCTTTTATAAGGTTATTGGTGTTTAAATTGAGAAATTCTCCATCATACGTAGCCTCTCTCTCTTTTTCTCCTTCTTCGTTGGTCTTCTTCTTCTTGTTAACCTCCACCCACACAAAAGCTCTCATATTTTACTTGGTTTTCTCTTCTTGTGTTCACTAAAAATCTTAACCTATACCTCACCCCCCTTAAGATGAGGATGATCGTGTGTGGTGGAGGGAGTTAAAGATTTTGTGGTTTTGGAAGATTTGGAAGCTTAATAGGTAAGAAACATGATTTATCTCATGGTTTTGTAGTTCTTTCAATTATTTGTGATGTTGTACACTTACTTGTATGAGAATTGTGTGAGTATAGATGGGTATAAAATTTGCTTGTTTAATTGATGATTGATGTGGTAGGATGTGATGAATGAAACATGAGGTGGTTTAAAGTGAAATTTGTGATTAAAGATGAGTGTAGAAAATGATAGATGCTTGAGTGTGTGTGCTGCAATTTGGTGGACTAATGTTCAAGGAAAGGTTGTGAGTTAGTTATGGTGAATATATGAAGTGAATTGAGTGAGAAGTGGTTTAGAAATGGTATGGAAGATGTAAAATTTGAGTTAGGTTGAAAAGCTGGAAATTGGATTTGTATATGTGTCAATGTTTTTGCCATAACTTTTTAGGTGGTTAAGCAATTAAGATGAGGTTTGGCTTGAATTAAACTTGAGAACTTTGGCTAGAATTCTTATGAAGGAAGTGTTGTCCAATTTTGACTTGAAGGGTTCTGAATTTTGCCTTGAAAGTGAGCAATATGTGTAGGATGAAAAGTAACTCGAGATTTGTGACCTGAAACTTTGAGAAATTTTTCTAGGTTGATTTAGGTTGATTTTGCTAAATTGATCTTAATGAAAGTTGTAGCTCTTCTTGATAGCTTTCTATCACCATAAAATATGCTATTTTTGGACATTAGAGTTGATAGTTATAAGTGTTTGAACTTTGCTTATGGTTTAGGTGATTTTGAACAATATGAAACAGGGCAGCATTACTCGTGTGGGATTTTGATCTCGTTAGAGGGAGAATTTGCTTCTAAGTCCTTCATGAGAATTGTAGCATGATTTCTTATCTTTCCATTGATATAAAGTATGGAATTTTTGGACAATGGGATAGGAAGTTATGATTTGTAGAAGTTGTGTTACTGTTTAGGATGACATTTGTTGGACAGAAACTTTGATTGAGATTTTGACCCATTTAGAGGTTGAATTTGCTTCCAAGTTGTTC
>JANKOD010000191.1:3440721-3456358 GCA_026284645.1 Erythroxylum acuminatum
GCTTTGCTGTTATTCCGCACCGCGTCCATGAGATGGATGCACTGGATTTTCCCGTCTGGGAATCGCGATTCCCTACATGAGTTCCATTAATACTCAGCGTCCTAGTTCCCAACTTGCAATGCTACTTCAAGTCTTCAGTCTCCAGCTTCCTTTGGTCCGAAGAACCTGTCCGTAGTCAGAGACCCATGGCATGAATGTTCATCCTTCATTCATTCCTTGGTGTTCCCGCCATCAACAATCCGTTAGATCAGTTGACCATTTTCATTGCCATTTTCCACGATTCTCTGAACGAAAATTGAAGCCTTAAAATTTTTTGATCAAATGGATATTTTCATTCCTTGGTCCAACGCCTGCATTTGAATTTCTGCTTATAGAATAAGGCTAAACTATTCATGTACAATTGTTTAATTGAAGCAGTGACATTGCCAGAAATTTAAGGTAAGAGGATCCAAATATTTAAGTTTTTAAATCTTGAACTAGGAGTACTAAGGATGCACATGCAAGCGTGAGCGTTTAGCAAAAAGTAAGAAAATGTTTCAAAGATTAACCAATTGAACAACCATTATGTGGTGGAAATAGTATTAAGCAAGCCCACGAAGCCCATCTGGGCTAGGAGTACTAAGGATGATTTAGAAAGGTGTGATTCGATTCAAAGAGGTTGTTGATTTACTTCTATATCAAATTCATATTTAACATGTGTCTTCTCAATATTCTGAAAGTATCCAATCTTAATCGAATGATAAGTCAAACTTATCAGGATATTCTTCTAAAACAACACTCGAGTCATTAGGATTTTATTTTGATTTTGTTAACAAACTCCCTAATGACTAGATGCTTCTGTATTATCTATATAAAAATATCCTATAAAGTGTTTGTAGGTGAATTAATAGAGAATAAAAATTCAATTTGGTATCAGAGACATCAATGTGTGAATCAATCCTTGCACGCGTATCTCCACTAATCAAAACATCGATCCCTTTCCAACCATCTGTCCAAAAAAAAACACCCAAGCCTTGTTAGCTGAACAATGGCCAACTACCTCCTCTGCCAATATGAATGAGTTCATTACATTGGAGGATTGGGAGCTGATTGATTCAACTATAAAAGGTTGGATTCTTAGCTCTTTTATCAGATGATGTGATGGGCGTAGTTTTTGGGCTTGAGACATCGAAAGCTATTTGGGATGCACTGAAAGATGAACTCACGCAATCAACCAAAGAGCATATTTTTTATTTGGAACAAGAGCTAGCCTATCTCAAAAAAGAGGAGGGAGAGTCCATGGCTACTCATCTGAAGAAATTCAAACGTATTTGTGATAACCTAGCTATTACCGGTGAAACCCGTAGGAGATAAAGCCAATGTACACACATTGTTTCACAGTCTTGGCCCGATTACCCCCATTTTCAACAACCATGTTGAGGCTTCCTCTACCATCATACAAAGAGGTCCTGACGCAGCTTAATGGCTACTAGAGTCTCAACAACATTAAGAAGCCCCTACTAGGTAGTTTGCCTTTGCTAGCCAAAAAACCAATGTGACTCGATGCAACACAGGTGCTTTTGATTCTCATGGACGTGACTTTATTCCTAGCAATGCACAAAATCAAGTAACTAAAATAAAGTAGAATAGAAAAGAGATAATGCAAGAGGTAATTTTATTAATTGGTTCTGTATTTACATTGACATGAAGGCCTAAATATATAGAGAATAAAATAACAAACTTAGCTAATATTTAGATAAAGATTACGTAAACAAATCAAATTCAAAAGTTTAAATCCTAACTAGATAATAACTTTATCTTAATAGATAAAATCTTATATTTTAATAAATATCTTATCTTTAAATAAAAACTTCAATTTTAACTTTGAATCAATATTTCCAACATTCTCCCTTGATTCAAAGTTGCAGAAAATTCAAACTCTATGGAACACATCTCTCCAAATTTCTTATTTGTGAAACACTTTCTCTTCACTGTATGATGCACTTTCTCATCATCTTCACTATATAATACACTTTCTCATCATCTTATCATTGTTGATGCACTTTCTCATCATCTTACTATTGTTGAGCGCTTTCTCTCAACTAATTCAAAAAAGATTCTCTTCACTGTATGACGCACTTTCTCATCATCTTACCAATATTGTTGAGCACTTCTCTCAACTAATTCAAAAAGAATTTCTTCTTCAGCCACTTCAACTAAATTTGCATATTCTTTTTTAAATATGCAATTCTTTTGCAGATAACCAAATCGTTTGCAGTTATAGCAATGAGGCTTTTCTTTGTGTCAACAATATTCCTCTTCATGACCCGGCTTCTTGCAATTTGTACATTGGAGACTTTTCTTCTTTGATAACGTAACATTTGCTTGATAGGCTTCCTCCACCATTTTTGTTTTCACTTTCTTGCTTTCTCACTTAATTACTCATAGATCTCTTAAGGATCTAAAGCTCTGATACCATATTGGAATTTTAGAATGGGAAAGTAACTAAAATAAAGTAGAATAGAAAAGAGATAATGCAAGAGGTAATTTTATTAATTGGTTCTATATTTACATTGACATGAAGGCCTAAATATATAGAGAATGAAATAACAAACTTAGCTAATATTTAGATAAAGATTACGTAAACAAATCAAATTCAAAAATTTAAATCCTAACTAGATAATAACTTTATCTTAATAGATAAAATTTTATCTTTTAACAAATATCTTATCTTTAAATAAAAACTTCAACTTTAACTTTGAATCAATATTTCCAACATAGCAGGTTAACAATTTGGACAAAGAGATCATAATCGTGGCAGGGAGCAACGACCACCACCTCCCAAAAAGAGAAGGATGACACCTCAAGAGTGCGAACTTTACAAAAACGAAACTTGTCAGTTTTGTGATCTTAAAGGGCATATGGCCGAAATCTATTAGGATATTCCCTTGGTAGCGACAGAAGCTGAAATTCAACAAGCCCTCACTGTCCTTGCTATGAATACAAAGCTTCTTAATCCTCATTGGACTGTCAACATATGTGCGACTAATCATATGGTTAATAATTTAAAATTATTTTCAAACTCAAAAGAATATCGTAGTCGTGATCGAGTTATGGTAGGCGATGAATTATCCTTAAAATAGATGCAATAGGCGCGAAACCATTGTTAGTGATGGACAAAATAATTTTCTTCTTAAAGATGTTTTATTTGTTCCTGAACTTGCAAAAAATTTGTTATCCATTAGCCAATAGACCAACGATTTTCCAGTGAATTGTGAGTTTACTAGCAAGTCCTTCTATGTAAAGGAGTGTACGACAGGGAAACCATTGCTGATAGGAACACGTAAAGGCGACCTTTACATCGTTAGTGGAAATAAACACTCTGATAAACTGAAGGGGGTTAATTTCGCAAACTATCCGCAAATTTCTTCGGCACCAATAAATCAGAAAAATTAAAAGGACAAAAAAAAATAAATCAACACCAGAAATTTGATAACGCAGTTCGGCACACCTTGCCTACGTCTGCGGGGCCCTTACCCAGATTAATCACTTTCACGAAAGTACAATAGAATTACCCAAGGCTTTACTGAGCCGACCCACTCAACCCTTGATACTATCACTCAACCTCACTTCCCGTGAAAGAATTCACACCCAATAGTACGACCGCCTCGTACTAACCTCGACAGAGGATTTTTCAAACTATTTCTGCTAAAAACAAAGACAAATAAAATCAAGAACGTAACAATTTCAGATCTGAAATTTTTCACCCAAAATAACCAGGAGGCAGCACCAACAATATATCCACTGATCTATGACAAAGCCATCATCATACTGCACACATCCAGTAAATTAAATCATCCAGCAAAAACACCAATTTCCATAACACTTGTACTGCTTACCGGAGATGAATATAACTTCACTGTGTTGCTGCAAAAACTTCACAAAAAAATAACTCAAAACAAGTGAACAAATCTCAACAGTGCAGCAACCAAAAATAACCAGCACACTCTATCGTTGTTCACCACACAACCAGAGAGTCTGCGCAACATCTAGAAGAAACCCTACAACCTCTGCCACACATATACCAAGACGCAATCCTCCAAAATCCCAATCACGTCACCTAGTGAAATTGCCTCTTAACCAATCCTACACAGTCCTTGTATCCTTGAATAACTAAGACCCTTCCTTGTATTAATTAACAACTCAAAAACTCCGTGCACAATAATGCCATTGAGATTTTTTAAAAACACAAACAATTCAACTCTCAAAGAAAACTACGCAGCCCCCTTGTTCTCGCATATCACTAACGCCGCTATCACAAAATACCCTATACAGTTTTTTTTATCCAACAGCCCAAACAAAACAATACACATGCTCAATAATCATGCCCTACACGTCAGCCATGGAGACAATATTCCAAGCCCACAATGTTCACGCAATCTCCTCAATTTCCTTGGAATAATCCTCTTCAAATAAGGACAAAATCAAGAAGGCTATCAACACCGAAAACAGGAAGGCTATCACCATCGAAAATAATTGCTTATTGGAATTATATTTCCAATTCAAATCCCAAGCATTATCTAATCTCAAAAGAATGCAATCTTCAATACCTAATCTCAAATAAGACACATTCCATAATAAGAAGATACACACATGTATGGGTAATCTTCAAGAATTTAAATACTACCGAAACTAGGATTTCATCCTTATCACATGTATCTCATAGATTCCTTTTTAAAAACAAATAAGGAGGTCTAATAAAGCACAAACTCCATATTTTATATGTCCAATTTAAAAATTCCAAAACTAAACAAAGAATATATAAAATATATTCTAACAATAGTGATTAGGCAATTTATGCAAATCATCTAAAGAGCACTATAGAATTCATAAGTAGCCTTAGGTCTAAAGCTATCCTATAAATTTCAAAGAAGTAGAATTGTACATCCTTGTTAATTACAGAAGCTGAATGTAGCAACAATATCTATTGCATGTCATGCCATTTAGATGAGAAGAATTTTGGAAGATTTGAAGCACTAATAAATAGAACATAGAGTAATTTATTGCGACAAGTCTGCAATTTCAATGTTTAAGAATCCAAAGCACATTAAGACTCGGTTCCATTTCGTTTAAGAGTTAGTGAAAGGAGGAGATAGTACTGAGTTATTTTTCTACTGTTATATAACTTGCAAACATCTTTGCAAAAGCTTTGGCTGAAGAAAAGTGCAAGAAATTTAAGTCAATGATAGGAGCTCAATTCCTATTGAATTAAGGGGAGAAACGTTAATATTCAATTTAATATGGCTATTATAATTTTGATTTATTTTCTGATCTAATTATCATTTATTGTTAGTAAAATAAGGAGTTGTTATTTTTTTTATATTCAGTTGGTTGTCTCAGTCCTATATATTGTCCATCAAATGTTTTTTGATTTGTTATTAGGAAATAAAGATAAAAGCTTATCTTTCCCTTATTATGAATTGTGCTTTCTTTTGTTACAAATTTTCAACACATCAATAAAAAAAACTAGTAATGACACTAGCATCTATTAAAAGTTTTTCTCTTAGGATAACTTATGACTATGATAGATTGTTTCCATAAGTAAGGTAAAACCCAACTCTAGACATAAGATATTTGAAGATGTCCTCTTCATCTCCACTTATTCCTTGATTATTCTTAGAATCAATGAGTTCATCAAGCTTTGATTTTATGTTTTCTAATAAATTTTATTACATAAAAATTTGGGTTAATTGCAAAAAATCTCAAACTTTACTTAATTTTGTAATTATAGCTCAAACTTTAAAAAGTAATAATTATCTACCTGATGGAACCATTAAGTTTGTTCACCATATAGGTGATATAAACTTAACAGACAAACTAACCTTAATGGAAGCCTTACATATACCTAGTTTTCAATTTAACTTGTTACCTCTCAACAAGTTAATAAACACGGTAGATATAAAATTCACCTTTTATCCATATGTTTGTGTTCTATAAAACCTGAAGACTAATGACATACTAGTAGTTGGAAAAACAATAGGCAAATTGTATATACTCGATCCTTATTCTTTTAATCAACATATCATAGATTCCCACGTTGCTAAACCCAGTTGTTTTCCTTATTCCTTTGCAAACAAAATTTCTGTAGTAGATGGACTAGTTTGGCATAATAGACTTAGACATCCCTCAAACATTGTAACCGCTCATATTTGTTCTATGAATAAGATTCATTTTGAATACCCAGATGTTTGTGATATTTATCCTTTGGCAAAAATGCAAAGGCATTCTTTTTCCACTAGTGATATACATACGGTCAGATGTTTCGACCTCATTCATGTGGATTTATGGGGTCCATATCATACTCATAGCATTAATGGTTAAAAATTCTTCTTGACTATTGATGAGTTTAGCATATGTACATAAACATTTATGCTATAATGTAAATCTCAAGTGCCTTCCATTCTTCAATCTTTCTTTTAAATGACCCAAACACAATTCAATCTCAAGGTACAAAATGTCCGAAGTGATAATAGATCCGAGTTTTTGAATCAAGATTGTTTCTCATTGTTTTCCAATAATGGAATTATACATCAATGATCTTGTGCTCATACCCCTCAATAGAATGTGGTGATAGAAAGAAAACATAAACATTTGCTATAAGTAGCAAGAGCTTTTAATGTTTCAATCACAATTTTTGAGTAAGTTTTGGGGAGATTCTGTCTTTACTACTACTTACCTAATTTAATCATTTACCATTTGTTAGACTATCTTGGAAAACCCCATATGAAATTCTTTTCCATAAACCACCTTCTTATGAACACCTTAGGGGTTTTGGGTGCCTTTGTTTTGCTATAAACACCAACCCTGAGAAATGAAAGTTTGATACAAGGGCGTATCGATGTGTTTTTATTACATATAGTCACGGATAGAAGGTATATAAACTTTATGGTATCCAAAACCATAAAGTTCTTACTTCTAGAGATGTTAGGTTTCATGAAGATATTTTTCCTTATCATAAGTTACAAGAACTTACAAAAACTACCCCTCTACCCAAACTTTTTGATTTACTTGAATCTAATGTTATTGATCCTTGTGTTCATTCCACTGGTTTTTAGACACATACTAATTCTTTTACTCCTTTGGAGCCACCTACATCAGTGGAAGAACCATCAATGATAATACAAGAGGAGTCACATTAATTTCAGGAAAAGTGACAAAGTTCGAAAACTGCCTACATGGTTGACTGATTTTGTTTCAAATACTATACAATCTATTCCTTCGTCCACTACCTGCAAAAGCCTAACACCAAATACATTCCCTTATCATAAATCACCCAATTTTTCTACATCTTACATAACATTTTTAACTGTAATATCTAGTATTCAAGACCTATTTTCTTTGAATCAAGCTAGAATAAAATAAAAATGGATAGATGTAATGAATGTAGAGTTAAAAGCACTTGAGGACAACAAGAAATGGGAGTTGATAAAGCTACCGTCAGGAAAAATAGCTATCGACTCATAGTGGGTATATAAAGTAAAAATCAAACCTGATGGCACAATTGACAGGTGCAAAGCTAGGTTAGTTGCTAAGGGGTATAATCAAATTGAAGGAATTGATTTTGTAGGCAGCTTCTCGCTTGTTGCAAAGGTAGTCACTGTCTGAATGTTCTTGGCTGTTGTAGCAGCTTATTCATGGCCACTTCATCAACTAGATATCAATAATGCTTTTATTCACGGATATCTAGAATAAGAAGTGTATATGGTGCCTCCTGAAGGGTATGCTAAAGCTCATAAACATTAAGTTTGCAAATTGCTTCGATCGTTATATGGCCTGAAACAAGGATCACGCCAATGGAATCATGAGTTCATGACAAAGTTGCAGAATATTGGGTTCATTCAATCTTCAAATGATCACTATTTGTTTATGAAGAAAACAAAATTTAATTTCCTAAGCTTAATTGTCTATCTTGATGATGTTCTTCTTATAGGCTCTTCAGGATTGGAGAAATAAAAGGTGAAACAATTTTTTCACGAACAATTACTATAAAGGATCTGGGTTATGCCAGATATTTTTTAAGATTGGATATTGCAAGGTCTATCTAAGGGATTTATGTCAATTAAAGAAAATATGCTCTGGACATTTTAGATGATGTTTATTTACTTGGTTCCAAATCTACAACTACACTATTACCAAAAGGGTATAAATCTAGTGCTGATAATGGACAATTGTTAACTGATCCAGAGCCATACAGAAGTTTGGTGGGCAGGTTGTTGTATTTACAATTTTCTCATCCAGGTCTCTCCTACACAATTTAATAGCTTAGTCAGCTTGTTTAAACTGCTCGATCATCACATTGGGATGTCGTTGTGCATGTATTACGTTATATCAAAGGTTTTCCTTCAAAAGGTTTATTTTTCTCTTCCAGAAACTCATTCGAACTTGAAGTTTTTTGTGATGCTGATTAGGCCTCGTGTATTGATACTAGATAATGACTAATTGGTTTTTCCATTATTCTTGATGGTTCCCTAATCTCATGAAAAATTAAGAAGCAAAATATCGTTTCTCATTCATCGGCAGAAGCAGAATATAGAAGCACATGCACTACAATTTGTGAGTTGTAATGGATTCTCTATCTCTTGCATGATTTCTAGATTTCGGTTCTGCTACCAATCTCTTTATGGTGAGATAATGTAGTTGTTATCTATATAACTTCAAATCATGTTTTTCATGAATGCACTAAGCACTTAAAAATTGATTGTCATCTTGTACGAGACAAATACAAACAGGGGTTGATTTTTGCATGCCATCTTCCTTCAAAGTTTCAGGTTTCATATTTGTTTACTAAATCTCTAGCAACATCTATGTTTCAGCAATTTCTTAACAAGTTGGACTTGCGTGATATTCATCAAGCTCCAATTTGGGGGGAGGGGGTGAACAAATATTATACTGACATATTTAATATGTCCATCTGTACAAAGTTAGTTTTTTGGTAGTTAGTCTGTTAGTTAGTTACTATATTGATTTTGACTAAAGATAATGATGAACTGCAATTGCAGAGTATGAGTGAATGAAATACTTTTTCTGATATCAATTTGTTCAAGAAGTTTGAAGAGGCTACTAATGACTATTGGGGGAACATCTTTATCTGTTTCAATTGATGCCTTTGAAGGGGCAAGAAGTCTTCTTAGGAATCCAATCATAGGAAATTTCTTTACCTTATCTACCAAGTTTCATGCCATATTATCTTGTAATCTTTTGTGAACTATCTAGAAAAATAATTGTATCTTTTTCTCTTTGATGGAATAGGCGTGGAATTCATTGTCCTTTTCTCTTAAATTTAGAGATATAATTTACATTATTTAAAAAATAACTTCTATTTATTTTAACTCATCATTATTTCCATCATTGTCATAATTTAATATAAAATGTTTTTAAGATCTAATTACAAAATTTATAACTAAGTTTGCCACCTTTCTCCTTTCTCCTTACAATTAGTCATAATAAGGTCAAGGCTTGATCAACAATTATTACCCGTATGATTTTTTATTATCATTAGTTTCATTTTTTAAAAGTTTTTTATTCAACATATGTTTGAATGAATTGGAATTTTTCAAATATCATTATTAGTTTTATTAGTGTAAAGCTTTATTATATCTGTCTCTTTGATGGAATAGTCGTGGAATTCATTATCTTTATCTTTATCTTTATTGTTTTATCAATAAGAATTGTTAAAATTGTCATTAATATCTTGTATATGAAGAATATTTTTTTGATGGTATAATTTAATTATATTTATATAATTTACCTTTTATATACAATGTTCGATATTTTGAATTAATAATATAGTAAATTTACAATAAAAATATATCGATACATTATATAAAAATACATTGTTCAATAATATTCATTAAAATGTAACAAATAATTTATCACAACATTGTATAACATTTGGTAAAACATAGTTAAAAACATTTGGCAACATTTCTTAAAAAGTAGCTAAAAATATTTGGTTGCCTATTTAGAAATGTAGCTAAAAATATTTGACTACGTTTATGAAAATGTGGCTATAAAAGTTTTGGCTACGTTTCTAAAAATGTAGCTAAAAACATTTAGCTATGTTTTTAGAATTTTTGGCTACGATTTTAAGAACATGGCTAATAGCATTTAGTTATGAAAAATAAACGTAGCCAAAAACTATCGGTGATGATTTATGAAAACGTCACCTGTAGTTTTTAGCTATGGAAATTTAGAGATATTTTGGGTGACAAAATATGAACATAGCTAAAAACTATAGGTGATGTTTTTTGCACAATTAGATACAATCTTTTTATATAGCCAAATGTTGACTTTGATATAGTGATTGTATACCACTTTTAGGTTTTTAAGTGGTATTATATCTACCAATACTTTCGTAGCAATATTCATCGAAAAGATCAAAGGGCATAAAACAAATACAAACATAAATATAATAAGATACAATCATGCAAAACATGTTTTTTTTAAATAAAATTTCATCAATCAAAAGATAACTTGTTTACCAATCACAAAAGTAATTTAGAATTTTTTGTGGTTATTTTTGTTGATAAGATTTGTGTTTATTGAATAATATCTAATTGATAAAAAACATTGTTATAAAGAAAATATACCGTATTTTCATCTGAAAATAAACTTAAGTTTCCTAGAGAAATGCGAGCATTTAACATTCAAGGATTGATTTTTTTATACAAATTCAACAAATAATTATGAATAATGTGTTAGTTTATACCCTATAGCCAATCGGTTTGGTTGTTGTTTAGTGACAATATAGTTTAAAGGCATTTTTTATCTTGTACATGTTTAGATGTATATGATAAATTTTATAGGATAACCATACATTGTAAGCAAAATTATAATGAGATTGTAATAATAATATTCATATTGCACTTATGTATTACCCCTAAATTATTCCTAGTTTTAAGATAAAACATTAATAGAACGTAAAAAAGCTAGTACATATAATATTTTTCCTTATAAAGAAAGTAGACAATTTTATAGGCTAAAGTATAGAGATACTTAAACAAAAGTGTGGGTGCTTGTTAGAGAATAAGTTCATTGAACAGACTCGATATGGGAAATCAATTTGGAATACTACTTGTATGTCTATAGAATTCTCATTGTGATGGTTGTATAAGTGATCTTTTAACTTGAGGTCTCCAAAGTTATCTTATATAAGAATTGTTATGTTTTGATAATACTTATGACCTATTTAATCATAGGTCAATCAATCAGTAGTCATTGGATGTAAGATGAACTATATGGAGGTAGTTGTGTGAACAGATAGGATTCATCACCCTAAAGTAATTAGGGAGAATGTTCCGTTTTCTCAATTAGTATTGGTTCAGGAAATCCTTGGCCAAGGTGAAATAATGTTTTGTAAATAATTTATAAATGTGATTAATTAAATTGATAGCTAATGGCAAAGAACTAATATGAATGGACTAAAAATATAGTAGACATTAATTTCGTATTCTATGTCTAATTTGAATATTGTATGATGAAAGGATTGAATTATACGAAGAAAAAAAATCATGCACAAAAAGGTTAGTCAAAATAACTTTGACATTCCTAAATATTTAAGGGGTCATAATGCGTTATTAGGTATCAATATTGATTTATGATTATAAATTGTTTAATTGAAAATTTAAAGATACATTGAAAGGAGTTTTAATTTATCTAATTGTAATTCTAATTATGAATTATGATTATAATTTATATTCATTGCAAACATATTTAGGAATCTAATAGATCTCACATAAAGATTTGGTTGAAGAGAACAAAGATATTTTAATCAAGTTGGACTTAATTGTAAAGTTTGAAAATTTTTATTATTTAGGCATAATTAGTATTTAATTAGAATTATTTATAATTATAATTAAATTTTAATTGAAATTAGAATTTAATCTCAATTAAATTACTATAATATCTAAAATCTATTATAAATAGGTTTAACCTGTTCTGTGGATACTGTTAGAAGCTAAATACTTATGCGGCTACGGTAATTGAGATGGATCAATTTCAGAAACGGTTTGTAGAATACGATAAGAAAAGAATCAAGCTACAGAATAAACTACGAATTAACATTCATGCTTTGTTATAATTCACGTGTTAATCATTTTATATAATTGAAGTGATCTTGGTTTTAAGGAAATCAAAATACGAAAAGGTTTCGATATTATTCCGCTACGCATGGGACTGGATCCCGACTTGATTTTCCAACATAATGCTGAGTTAAGAAGTTTAGAAACCTCATTTCTTTCTAAACTAAAAGACAGGATATAGTCAATGCTGGATGAGTTGACATAGTGATTAACACACTGAGAGTTTATTAACCTCGTTAGCAATTCATCAATGTTCCTATCGGAAGTACCACATTCACTTACTGCTTATATAGCCAACTCTCTCCATTTCTTAGCATTGTCTTTCAGCTCTCTCCCCTTTTGGTCTCCTTCCATTACTTGCTTTCTGCATCTCTCGATTTCTTCTTTCTTGAGAATTCCATTAGCTTCATCATGCCTTCACTCCAATTCCCACCTTCCATACATCTTCAACAAGCTTAGCATTTGTGGGTTCGTCACTCCATAATGGAACTGCCATCAATGGCACTCCTAAGCTCAATGCCTCTATCGTCGAGTTCTAACCACAATGTGTAAGAAAACATCCTACAGCTTCATGAGATAGTATCTTCACTTGGTTACCCCAATTTATGATTAGTCCCTTGCCGGTCAGCAACCTTTTCTTCGAAAGTTTTTGGCAACTTTGCTTCCTCTAAAGGCCTAATTAGCCAGAAGTGGAAATTGCTTTCCTTCAAGCCATAAGCAAGTTCCTCCAATTGCTTTTCACTTAGTTCCACCAGGCCACCAAAGGCCACATACACAACTGACCCTATTGGCTTAGTATTAAGCCAATTGAAGGTCTTTGATTTATATACAGTCCAGAAATCAAGACCATAAGTTTCATCGCCTTGAATACTCTTGTCTAAATAAAATGATAGAACTGTGGTCCTTTGACATCATATCCACCACCTATAAGAACAAATGTAGTTAGCTGACAAGTACTAGTTCACAGTGATCCTTTTCAATATAAACTCTTATCTCTAGTGATGTGTCCTTGATTAATCAGATTTTGTGTTTAAACTTAATCTTGTTAATCCATTTCAGAATAACAGAAAGTCTCTATTGTAGTCCTTTATCTAATTTGCATAATATAAGGAATTTGACTTTAAACATCAATGAACATTCCATATCCATGGAACACTTAGATCAGTGTTTGAAAACGGTAAATTTTTTGGAAATACTAAGTGAGACTTGGGAAATGTTGATCCAGTTTTTGCTTGAAGTCTAAATTTATAGGTAATTTGCTGATCGTGCGTGCTAACCAATTGCTCTTTGCAGGAAATATCATACATGACATGCATAGTTCATCTACATATCTTAAGACATCCTTGAAAATATCATCCTTAACATACCTGATCCTCCAGCTTGTAGAAAGTGTTGATAAGGACAAAATCATCTTGGTTCAAGTTAGAGAACTGTTCTAGATACATCTAAAAGTTAAGCGGGTATGATCCTGGGATGCCAATGACCATTGGCATGTCGCGAAGCTCAAGCAATGGCCACCCTGGAATCGAAATCGACTTCAAAGAAATGGGCAACTTCAAGAATTTCCGTTGAACTCTGTAGTAAATATACTCAACAGAACATGGTTGAGTGAAAAATGTCACGACAAGTACGCCAAATTGTTTAGCCACATCTTGCATGAAAGGCAGATACACTAAACAAGTAACAGGGTTCAAAGAGTTCTCATATTTTCTAATGAGCCCAGCAATGGTTTTGGAGCCGACAACTCCTAGACTCGTGAAATAGGATTGAAAATTATGGACGGAGTTAAATGAAGCAAAAAGGTCATCATCAAAGCCCTCTGATATTACATCAGGTTGCAAAGAGCCAATGGATGAGCCAACGTTCAAAGACTTGGATATGGCAACATTTGTTACAAGGGAGGCTTTGACACCTTTAGAGACCAGACGCTTTCAAAACTGTAGCATCAAGTATTAGAAATATGTGGATTAATATAATCACAACATTAATTACATATTCATGATCATTAATCAAATTGCCTAATGTATGTTTAGTAACTATAATGGGATGATTAATAATTTGCTAGTAGCATTTGAGATACATAGTAGTACCCTAATAACTATACATTGGCCCATTAAACTATAGTTTATATTATCCTTGAAATGACACAATTATCTTTTTCAACCTCTTAGGGTAGAACATGTTATAAGATATAACATATGGGGAGATTGTGCATATATTGGTGTGTGGGTGTGGAAACAAAATATTGGGTCTTCGACCATTAGCTTCCTCTCTTGCACAAGGTATTGTTGATTTTGATAGGTTGTGGTGTCCAAGATGGAGAGAATGCACCAAGACTCTATGTCAAGCATTAGAGGTATGTCAATCTTATTGTGTTGTTAATGCTCTAAATAAAATGTAGGTCTTGGCTTTGTAATTGTTGATGAATGCATATGTGTATAACAATTGGTATCAAAGCTCCATGATCATTTGATTTTAGGGCTCCTTTTTTGGTATAAGCATGTATTTTCAAATCAGTTTTTTGACAAAAATGATTTCGAAATGATGCATTGAAGGTATGGAAACCATTGTTGGTTGTTGTCGTTGCCTTTTACCTTTGTTTTGGATAAAGAATCACAACTTTTTGGGTGAGATTTTGAAAAGTTTCGATGTTGATGTTAATAGCCGAAATGGGTCAAAGATTTTCAAATTTTGGAGCAAATTTTGGCTAAAATGGATATGGGAAATTCATAAAGGATAAAAAATGGAAGAAAACGCCTCTAAAATCATCAGCAACCAAAGTCCAGAGAGGAAGTAGAGTTGGATGGACTCGCTCACCTGCGGGTCGACCTGCTGACCTAGTTGAAGGATAGGGATGACGCCTAGACATCGTCCCGTCTCTGTTAATTATAATATTTTTATTTTTATTTAAAAAAATTTGCATAGTACGAGTGGGGGCGCGTGCAAGGTCTGTTTTGGACCTTTTTCATCTTTTTGCTCAATTTTTATTATATTTTTTCATATGTTTATGCACGAGATTAATTAGTAATTTTTATTTGATAATTCTAATTGTTTTAATCTTATTATGTCATAAAAATGACTATTTGTTGACAATAGTGAATGATTATCTTTACCTGTCGTAAAATTGAACATGTGAAACTATTTATAATGAGAAATTTTTAAATATTAATGTATGTTTAAAATTTTTTGTTTTTCCTCTGAAATAATGTTAAGATCCATACGGGTAATTAATTATCCTGTCGATAATTACTACTTGGTAGGATGCTTAATATGGTGAAGAAATTTTATTGAATAATTATGAATCGCACAATTTTTCTATCCTTGCGATAGTATATTGATGATTAGGTTGTAATTTTTAATAAATTGTTCTTACCTGTGAATGAGTTCTATATTTGTTTAAAGAACTCTAGCATAAATGATATAATTAATTTTGAGAAAATGAGCACGAATTGCATAATTCTGTTTTAACATGCATATTATGGTTATTGCTTTTGGTTCTCATTCAGCTTTAAGCAATC
>JANKOD010000191.1:3456458-3467761 GCA_026284645.1 Erythroxylum acuminatum
TCTGTGTGAATATTGTGTGTGGGTGTGAAAACAGAATATTGGGTCTTCTACCATTAGCTTCCTCTCTTGCACAAGGTATTGTTGATTTTGATAAGTTGTGGTGTCCAAGATGGAGAGAATGTACCAAGACTCTATGCCAAGTATTAGAGGTATGTCAATCTTATTGTGTTGTTAGTGCTCTAAATAAAATGTAGATATTAGCTTTATAATTGTTGATAAATGCATCTGTGTATAACATCGGGTTGATGCGGGTTTGAGCTGGGAATGGAAGCACCAGCATATGCGCATTGACCTTCTCTTCCATCTTTTCACTCTCTTTTCTCTCACCGCTTGAGACTCCTTATAGGGTTATGGTTAGCTTGGACTTATATGTATTCAAAGGACTTGCTTGGAAATTTTACGGAGAGAACTTGTTGAAGCAAAGTAGGAATGTGCTTCGGTTACTCTGTTGATGCTGTTTTCCAACTGAAAAATATGGTTTAATTAGTGCCCATTTGCCAAGTTGCCTCATCCATCATATTTTAAACTACAAAATATGATTCTCTTTCGTCTCTTATAATCTTTGATTAATTGCTTCTTCTAATAACAAAAATGGACTTTAAAAAGGAAGAAATATGTATTAAACTAAATTTACAGTTAGGAATGACAGTGGGTTCGCATGAACCAGTCCGCTAATTTTTTTTTAAATTAAAAAGTAAAATAATGTCTTTTTTTAATTAGGATCTGGACGACTGGACAGCTCAGACCTACCTAAAACTTAACTCTTCTAAGCAATTAGTTGATCAAAGGTAGGTTTGTTTAGAATAGTTGAGCCTCGGATCGATCTGATCCTAGGTCTAACACATGAGTCGGCCCATTAAAAACAATTAAATCTGAACTTATAGGTTAATTCATTGTCATCCCTATTTATAGTTTCGAGAAATATTTACTAAATGAAGCCGTTAGAATATTAGGTGACATGAATATTGTCATAATCAATCTAAAGTTTCTTCTATAATCGTAGGTTTGAACTAGTTGAGTAGACTTTCTGAAATTGCAATTACACATGTACAAATTGATACAACTTATATGGCATGAAGGGTTAAGTCCAAAAAGTAAAGAGCTAAAAATTAATGCGTGAATTGAGTCTAAATTTAAAAATTAAGCTCGACAAAATTTACGGGTGAAGTTTAGGTTATAAAAAATATAAATAAAAAAACCCAACTTAAATATATATTTATAAATATCTTAAATTTCGATCAACTTAAAATTGTTATCTAATACTTTCTAATTGACATAATTAATTGAAAAAGAGAATAAAAAATACAAAACTATCTAGATAAGTGTTTATATTTTTTTAATTACTTGTTCTGCTTGAATGGTTTATTGCGGTAAAAGATGATGACTCTTCTTCAGTGATAATGATATTGAAGAACTCTAACTTTATTAATGTTAAATAAATATTTCATTATTTAAATTTTGTTATAATTATACATTTTTATATTTACTTATTACTACAAATCTAATTTTTTCTCCAAAAAAATTATTAGATCAAACAAATATATTGTTATTTTATTTGACAAATAGTTACTTATTTTTTATTTAAATTTAATTTGATTTCATATTCTAAGACAAATTAACGTTAATATGTCATAATTATATTTTATATAATTATTAAAATTTTTATAAAATATAGACTTGTAAGTTAAGTTTAATTTTAAAATTTTTATAATGAATAAAATTTGAGTATAGATCGAATTAATCTGTTAGATATGAGTTTAAAATTTTTAAAAGATTTAAGTTAAACTTTAATTAAACCTTATATAACTGAGCTTATCTACAAATTTAATTGTGTTTTACAAAGAAGCTGTTTCTATAACTCTAATCCTTTCATCTTTTGGTTACAAAAGAATAACCTTACTAGTACTTCAAAGCTCGCATTTGGAAATAACTTCTTTGTAAAATAACTCAAATTTAAACCCAAAGTTACTTTCTAATTGTCTAACAAAAGATATTTTTAAATTGTTTAAAATAATAAAAAATTAGAATAAATAAAACCACAAAAGAAAGTTTGTATCTTTAACTTTTATTAAGTTCTAACCGGTAATCAGAGATAATGTAGTATCAAACAGAGCTATGTGCAATGTTCCAAGTATTCCTCACAAGTATCTCAATACTCTAACCAAGTCGACTATTTAAGTATTTAATATTTATGTTGGACTCACCAGAAAAATCAACGCCAACAAACGACAATACAGAGGAACTATAGCAAGAAACCTCATCAATTCTGTTTTGTCCCGTTTTTATTGCTCATTATTCTTCGTTTTTCTTTAGACAGTATAGGTTGTTAGATTTGTTACGGCAGAATAACATAAAAGAGAAAGAGCATGGAATCAAGTATATATATATATATATCTTACAAATCATGAATAAAGATTTTCATTCCTTTCTCACCAACTTCGATTCTTATTTCTTGTCGTCTACAATTTACAACAGAGATTCCTCACACCAAATCGCAACGATACGCACACCAAACTCCAACCTTAACCTGAATATCATCTGGTTTGCTTATTACAATGGCTTGTTAACATTGGAAAGATCAACTCATATCATCCATATTTCTGGGAACTCTTAACCAGAAATGTCCTAATGGCTTTTCTGGACACCATAGGCACTCTTCCTAATATATTTTTCCATAAACAACTGCATTACAAACATCTAATAAATTAGTCTCTTAGCAGAGGCATTTCTTCATAGGAACCACGAGATCGTGAAATCTATCATCTTATTTTGCATCTCAAGATCAAACCAACAAACCCTTATCAATGCAAAGCAGATAAATTCTATAAAACGAGAGAAAAGACTTATTGAAATCCAAATAAGTTTTCATTCTTGTCACACTTGCTTTCTCCCCACTACAAGTTCAATCCATAAATTGATGAGAAGCATCTATATTATCCAGCAAGGCAACTAGAAGGCAAGTTAACTTGAGCCTTCCCCAGTTAGGCTAAAAATCGGCTAAATCCAGCATTAGTGTCAAAGGCAAAATGTTAGGCTGCAGGTGGCACAATCATTGAGTTTCAGAGCCTGTGAAGTTACATAAAGACTTTTCACATAATATTACATTGCATTGAATATCTAGAGCAAACCATATGAACATTTGAAACAAAAGTGAAAGAGGTTATTATTTCACTAATGTAACAGCAGGGATTTTGAGTTAGTAATAATCTCAACTAGTACTCATCAATTATTTAACGATGATTAACCTGCTTCTTCTGTTGTTTCAAATTTTCTTGCTGCAAAACAAAGCAAAGAAGCAAAATTAAATAGAGCTGGTCAGAAAAGGCGAAAGAACATGTAAGTTCAAATTTGATTTAATGCTATCTACAACAAACTAGTACTAATAAACTCCCAAGTTTCTAAAGCACAATGCTCCAAAACACTAGAATTGGCAACGCAATTCAGATAGATCGAGGATTTTTGCTTTACCTCATCATGAAAAAAATGTTTCTAACATAACGACTCTGTAATCACAGCACAACGTGGGAGGCAGTCTAAGATCCCAATTACTCAAACCTCGTTTCCATGTAGAAACACCCACTACATGCCATGCCACAAACCAAATATTCACTAAAAAGTGTTAGACCCGTAAAAGATGAAACAAAAACTATATAGCCAAAAGAAAATTACTAGAATTTAGAAAGAGATACGAGGAATAGCATACAAACCTTCAAACACAAAAGCATTACTAGTTCTAACAAATCCTGTATTACCAAAATGAACTTTTACTATGTGCTAATAAATGGACATCATATGGCCAAAATCCAAGGATACCTAAACAAGGAATTTTGAATTAAAAAGGAAGCATGATAACTTATTAGCTTCTATCTGCACGAAGTCTATCAGTATCAATGCAGTAGTTTCAACCCTAAGACAATGAACATAAACTGAGAAATTGTTATGAAAGAAAGATGTTGATATTCCTCCAGAAAACCAGTAGTGCACCTTCTTGTTTCAATGTTGGCTAGGATATTCAATCAAGTTCAATTTCGGATAAGATAAATGATGGTGCACTCCAATTATTAATACAACTGAAACAGAACGGAACTCTGGTTCAGGTCCGCTTAAATATCAAAACGCAGGTAAGTAAATACCTATTTGTTCCTCTCAATCTTCTCATGCTTCTTATAAGATCAACTTGAAACCCTCTGACAGGAAATCATCCCTTGCTCACCAAAGAGGAAATATGAAATTTAGTTACATCAGTTGAGATGTATAAATAGGAAGCTGACCTATATAATCACACACCGTATAATGAGTTACCTCTTCTTCCTGTTTTTCTGCTCCTCATTTCCATAATCCATGTTCACGTTAGACCTTCTACTAACATGGGGTGGAACAAGGCTTTCAACAAAAATGTCCACTTCAAAGATTAGTGGAGCATCACAAATGCAAACAGTTTTTACTTGTTTATGTTTTAGGTCATACCAAAAAAGTTCTCTATCATCCTGAACCACCAAGACCTCATTTCCACTCTTTGAATAAGCCAAAGGCTTGAGATACCTAAGAATTCCAGCCACTTCATGTTGTGCAACGGAGAACAATTTAGTCCATGGCTCCTTGACACCGTAACTATTCATCACCCAGACATCAGTACGCTCCCTTTGAAAATTTGCCATTAAACAGAGGCAGTCTTTTAAAACGCCAAGGTTTATGTCAAAATTTGTACCCACAGGTTCTGGTTGCAACACTTCAGAATAATCCAGTGTAGCTAAATTCAAGGAGACCACTATATTGGCGATGTTCGAGTCAAAGTTTTCACTAACCACCCAATGCAAAGCTCCATTAGCAAAAACCCCATTCATTCCAGGATAAAGAATAAAGTAAGGCATATCTTTTATCCTCTTCCAAGACTTCTGTCTCAGACTATAAACCTTGACCTCAGACTCAAAAGCCTTAGGTTCAGCTCCCACAAACTGAGCAATCCTCACAACCTTGTAATCATCATGAATACTATCATAACCAAATCCATAAACATAAACTCTACAAGTACAAGTCCCATAGTACCGTTTAAGTTCAAAAGGCAAAGAGGGCAGAACAAGATGCTTTCTTGTTGACGGATTCCACAAAGCAACATCATTCACAACATTGGAAATACAAAGCAACCCATTGCAAGAACCCAATACCTTAATACAATGGTTGTAACACATCAAAGGATGATCAAGCTCTTTTGGCGCCTCTCGTGAGTCAAAAGACTCAAAACTAACTGAATAAGCAGTAGAATTCTTAAGAATTAGATTAAGGTTGCTACTGGTTTGCAAAGACTGCTTGAGATGCAACCTGATGAAGTTTGGAGCGTCGATCAGAGAACACCATGGCTTGGAAACACCCCTGAAAAAGATAAGTTCTTTAACGGGTAGTCTGCAAAGAATATCTGCAATCATTTCCGGTGGCAAATTCGACATGACTGAAACCGCGTTGAAGGTGGGTGGATGCCTACTCGTCTACGGCATCGTCTAAACTGCGAAAGTGGTCGGAAACTTCCTAGGAAACTCGGTCCAGAGGGAAAGAGCCACTTGTCAAGGTCCGCACGAACTTGTTATAAGAACGGAAGAACCAAACTACGTTGACACAGCACTCTTAGTCAGTAATGGGCCCGGCCTGACGGTCCAATTTATTTTTTTTAAAATTCAAAAATTAATATCGTTTGGTCATCTTTCTCTTTCTCTTTTTTAATTATCTTTCTTTTTATTATTTAATAATTTATTTTTTGTTATAATTATTAAAAATTATCTTTTCCTCTATTTCTCCTTTTCTTTTTTATTTAAAAAGTTGTTTCTTTCTCTTTCCCTTTATTCCTTTCTCTCTATTTTGTTTTTTAATATATGTACAAATTAATTTAATTTAAAATTTGACATTTAGAAGAAAAATAATTTAAAAAGCTTATATTATTAATTGTTAAATATAATGATTAAAACTAGTTATTATATATTAATCAATGAAAATATTACACTTGCCATAAAATGTAATATATCACTAATTAAACGACATCGTACTCCATGATATCAACAACACAACAACATCGCGTTCTCCTTTATAAATGTTGTCTTCTTCTTTGCTTTGAGTTCTGCATTTCCACCACAACATCGCCTCCTTTTTTGACAAGATTGTCCATAAGATTGATGTTGTGATATCGTTACTATAAATCATGCAGGAATGCTAGGCAAATATAAATTAATAAGTTACTAGACATGTTATTATATATCTTATTATTAATTTTGACATTATTTGATAATTAAACTTTTAAGATAATGTTAATTAGCTTCAAATTCTAATCAAAATGGCATAGAATATCTTAGATTTGATTGGGATAATATCTGACAAAAGATTGTATGAAAAATAGAATTCTATTTTGTAAAGTCTCCTAATTATAATAGAATTCTATCTTGTATGGCCTAGCTTTGCATCACGTGACAATGGGACTGAAGGGACTGCTGCTTTGATTTTTTTTATGTGTGTGGCTGCTAACGTATTTGGTGTGCAGCTGGTTCTCCATTACGGTTTCTACGCTTAAGTATGTGTGATGAACTTTTCTTGGTTGTGCATGGTGTGAAGATTTCTATGTCTTGATTATTATTTTTTTTACTGATGCGTTAAAGAGTTCTCAGTAGAAGACATGTTGGCATGATTTTAAGATCTTGGTTTGACCACGGTGATCACTGTGTTTTTCTCTTTTTTGCAACACACATGGTAATGATTTTGTGAGACTTTTTTCTTTGAGGCTTGTGTGTGATGTTGCTATGTGTGTGAAGAAAATTTGACAAGGCCAAAGGTGTGCTACTATGTTCGTGACCATCATGTTGGAAGGTGTTGTCGTGGGCTGAAGGAAAGAATTAGTGAGCTGCAGATTTTGTGATGGTTTATGCATGATTCCTTCTGCACCTTGCTTTTGGTTTGGTCTTTGTCTTGTCTAGATTAGTCGCAGTGGTTGTTTGCATGGGTTTCATACCTAACGTCTTTATCCTGCTACTGTAAATTAATACTGGTATTTGCATGGATTAACCCATAATTTGTGGTAACAACTTTCAGACCTGTTTCAGTGAAGCTAAATATGTAGGGGAGTTGTTTTTTTGTTCTTTTTCAAGTGTTCTCATTTATATTAAATTTTGTTTAACCACTTAAGTTAGTCATTTAGTATTCTTTCGTCATAAGATTATTGAGAAAAATCCTCTGTTGAGGTTAATATGAGGCAATCGTACTATTGGACGTAAAAAAATTTCACAGGTAGTGACAACGAAGAATAGTGTCAAAGGTTGAGTGGTGTCGGCTCAGTAAAATCTTGTATAAAACTATTATCGTTAGTGAAAGAATTAAGCTGAGTGAGGGCCCGCAGGCGTAGGCAAGGTGTGCCGAACTACATTAATAAATCTTAGTTTTGTTTATCTTTGGTGCTGTTAATTTTTCTAACTTTTGTATTTGTCAGAAACGAATTAGAAAGTTTGCGAAATAATCTCCCCTTCGATTTTTTTCAACAAAGCGAGGTTACCGAATCAAAACTTGGTACAACAAGTTGGTGCAGATCTTTGTTTTGCAATTATGACTATAAGAGAAGGGGCATCAATCATCAGGCCATCGTTGTTAAATGGTTCAAATTATTCTACGTGGAAATCACGGATGAGAGTATTCATTAAGGCAGAAGGAACAAGAGTATGGAACTCAGTTTTAAATGGCTGGACACATCCAGTGACGACTAATGAAAAGGGAGAAGCAGTGCTTAAAGATGCATCTGAGTGGACAAGGGCTTAAGAAAAGAGAGCGCTTGGAAATTCTCAAGCCCTGCACACCATCTTCAGTGTCATTGATGAAGGTTGCTTTGTTATGATATTAGCTTGTGAATTGGCAAATGAAGCGTGGGATACTTTGCAGACTATACGTGAAGGATCGAAATCTGTGATAGCCTCAAAACTTCATATGTTAGCTGTGAGGTTTGAAGAACTGAAGATGGATGACAGTGCGACAATTGGAGATTTCCATGAGAGACTGCATGACATAGCAAACCAAGCACATCAACTCAGGAAGAAATGCTCTAACCTAAAATTGGTAAAGAAGGCGCTGAGATCACTACCTCCAAGATTTATTCCAAAAATTGCAGCAATCGAGGAGGCTGATGACATCAATGACTTATCGTTAGAGAAGGTAATTGGAATTCTTACCAATTTCAAAATGAATTTGTTAAGGGACAAACAAGAAAAGAGCAAAGAATTAGCACTATAAGCTGAAACTGGAAAAGGCATAAATGATGTAGAAGATGAATCTGATGAGAATGAGGATATAAAATAATTGACAAGAAATTTTAACAAATAGTTAAAGAAAGTGAAGAAGGATAGATCCGATTTTAGGAAAAATGATGGGAGCTCATCAAATAATACTTTTAAACAACAAGGGAAAATTCAAAAGGATTAAAGAAAATTGAAGAAAATTCAATATCATAAGTGTCAAGACTTCGGGCATGTGCAAGCGGAATGTGTTAATACTCTGAAGAAGAGAAAAGGAAAATCCTTTACAAGCACTTGGAGTGAGAATGAATCCGAAAGTGAATATGGTAGTGAAGAAGATATCGTGAACAGTGCTGTGTTAATTGCTTTGTATAGTAAAAATCCAGTTGCATGCCTGACAGTAATTAAGAAGGAAGTAACTAAAGACAAAAAGGGGGCAAATCAGAAATTTCGAGAAAAACGGAGACAAATCAGGTCAAGGTTCAATATCAGATTATGACAATGATGAAAGTGGTTCAGATAATAAAAGGAAGAATATTTACGAGGCTTACAAAGTGATGTATGAAAAATGGGTGAAAACATGTAGACGGAATGAAAAGTTGAAGGAAAAAAACTTCTCTATGAAGAACACTTTCCAAGATTTAGAGAAGAAATTGATAGTAGCTTTAGACGAGCTCAAAGAAGCCAGACTAAAGTTAGCAAGTACTGAAAAGGGTTTGAGAATGTTGAATGGAGGCATATAAAAGTTAGAAAAATTAATCGAAATCGGTAAAGTTAAAGGATATCTTCAAGGCATTAGCTATAAAGGTGAACGTTCTAAGTCGAATGATGAGAAAATTGGTGTGATCAGATATGTCTAAGGAGAAATCTTAAAGAAAAATCGGACGTTCATACCTATATATCACTTTTGTGGAGTAATCGGAGACATAAGACCAAAATGTTACAAGTTGTTACAAATAATGTTTCAAAGGAGTCAAAACTGAAAATCTAGACACTCTCCATTAAATTTCCAGCAGCAACCTATGTTACTGAAGTATTCTTGAACTAGAAAGGGTCAAGTACAAGCACAAAGACGTAGTGAAGGAAAAACAAGAAATTGCCCAGATTCACAGTTAGTTACTACTTTTGAAGCAACTGTTTAGACTGGGGATAAGTCAATTACTTAAGATGAAAAAATCAATCAGACAGTTGATGACCAAGATAATGTGACGAGGAATAAGCCCAGTTTTGAATTTCTTTGAGGAGCACAGGGACTGTATGGTTTACATTTTTGAAGTAAATTTTGATGTTACAAAAAAAGGTTAAAAGGATTTATGGTTTAGGCTTTCTGAGTTTTATTTATAAGTTTTCTAATGTTCAATTGATTGATGTGTACATGAGGCTATGCTTGATGATGGGGTTTATGAATTTGATCAGTCTTATGAAAGATGGAATAGAAGTGAGCAATGATATGTTGGCATATGTATTAACTGGTAGTAAATTGTTATCTTGGTTTTCTGCTATTGCACTAGGTGCTTATGATTCTTCCGCTACACCTACTACTGATTATTATGCTTCTTTATTTGTTGAGATTGATCACATTGAAAGCATTCTTTATTTTGGTATTGTTTTGTCCCAAAGGGGAGACATTAGATTATTTTTGGTGAGTATTCAATTCAGGGGGAGATTTTAAGGTATCTTCGTGACTATTAGTCTTACTTTTTGGCATATTTTTGTCCTAAGGGGGGAGAAATTTGGATGATTGAATGATTATTCATTATTGTTTCTTTGGATATTTCTTGAATTTGAAGAATTTGATGGATGTTCTTTGGAACTTGATATTGGATTAAGGGAGAGTTCTTTTCTCATGTGGATTATATGTCCAATTATGTTATTTAGGGAGAGTTTCATATTTGTGACAAACAATGCTAAAAAGGGAGAGATTGTTAAGATATATAGTATATATCTTATTATTATTTTTTGATATTATTTGATAATTGGACCTTCAAGATATTGTTAATTAGCTTCAAATTCTAATCAAGATGGCATAGAATATCTTGGATTTGATCGGGATAATATCTGATAAAAGATTATATTAAAGATATAATTCATAATATCTGATAAAAGATTGTATTAAAGATATAATTCTATCTTGTAAAGTCTCCTAATTATGATAGAACTTTATCTTAGATGGCCTACCTTTGCATCACATGACAATTGGGCTGAAGGGGTTGTTGCTGTGATTTTTTTTCTGTGTGTGGCTGTTAACGTATTTGGTGTGCAACTAGTTTTCCATTAGGGTTTTTGCACCTGCGTATGTGTGCTGCACTTTTCTTGGTTGTGCATGGTGTGAAGGTTTCTATGTTTTTTTTTAACTGCTACGTTAAAGAGTTCTCAATGGAAGACAAGTTGGCGTGATTTTAAGGTCTAGGTTTGACAACAGTGATCATTGTGTTTTTATCCTTTTTACAACACACATGGTAAATGATTTTGGGAGACTTTTGTCTTGAAGGCTTGCATGTTAAGTTGTTGTGTGTGTGAAGAAAATTTGACAAAGCCGAAGTGTACTACTATGTGCGTGACCATCATGTTGGAAGGTGTTGTCGTGGGCTAAAGGAAAGAATTAGTGAGATGCAAATTTTGTGATGGCTTATGCGTGATTCCTTCTCTGCCTTGCTTTTGGTTTGGTCTTTGTCTTGTTTGGGTTTGTCGTAGTGGTTGTTTGTGTAGGCTATCAAACCTGGCGTCTTCATCCTGCAGCTATGAATTAATATTGGTATTTGTGTGGATCAGTCCATAATTTGTGGTGACAACTTTCATCTATTTCTGTGGAGCTGAATCTGAAAGAGAGTTGTTTTTCTGTTCTCTCTCAAGTGTTCTCATTTATGTTGAATTTTGTTTAACTATTTGAGTTATTTATTTAGGGGATGTTTGTTTCCATTTTATTTTTGTTTTCAAATTCAATAAAAAAACCTATTTGTTTGAGTTTTTAGTTTCTGTTTTTAGTTTTAGTTTCTTCCAATTTTCAAAAATTATGTAAACCATAAAAAATAGTTTTTGTTTCCTATT
>JANKOD010000191.1:3511602-3531328 GCA_026284645.1 Erythroxylum acuminatum
TGTATTAGAATTTTATAAAATTGATATATGATAAAAAATGAAATAAAATTGGAAATTTAAAAAAAGATTAAAGAAGGTGATTATTTTTCTCATAAAAAAAAGTTAAATTTTAATCGAAGAAAGAGAATATTAAATAAAAATTAATTAATTTATTCTTATTTATAAAAAGTAGTTACTCTATACAAATCAGTCAATTAATTAATAAATAAACCAATTTTGATAATAAAAATTAGTAAAGTAAATTAAATTAAAAAGTTGGTCACTTTAAAAATTTTGCAATTAAATTTGACTGAACTGGTATAGACAATTTAAAAAGATCCATGAGGTTAGAACAAGAGTCAAGATTATTCTAAATGCTCTTCAAGTGGATTGGAATTAATACTCACTTTTTTGGTAAGTGCTTAATGGAATATAAAAATGAAGACAAGAGGAACACAACAGCTTCACTTTGTTCCAAATGGCAAAGAAAGTGGGGAATCACTCTCACAACAATCAATAATACTATTGGCATATTCCCAAGCACCTGTTCTATTCATTGTGGTATACTCCTTACATCTCATTCAACATTATATACTATTCCCTTGTGGAGATTGATTACTCATTCATGAAAATGAAACTTTTGAGTTTTGAGTATTTAATTGTTATAATATTTTTGCATTTTATACATTAAAAATAAATTCACAAAAAACCCGAACAAACGGTCCATTTTTTATTCTTCACACTGTTCTGCTGTTACGTGAAAGTTTACAAAACCATCTCATATATGTATTAATGCCAGAGCCTTTGATCGTCACTCACTCGTAGTTCCAGTTTCATTTCTCTTCTTCCTTCGTTAACAGTCGTGTTGATAATGGCGGAGACTGGTATGATCCAATTTATGTCTTTTGTTTTGCTTTTCTATTTTTAGTACATTTTGGACGTTTCAGTTCTTTCTATTTCCATTACGATGTCTGGGGTGTCAACTTGGCTCTTGATTTCCTTTGTTCCGTTCTCTTCAGATTCACTCTCAGAGTTCCTGGAAACTGCAATTGACGCAGCTAAGAGAGCCGGAGAGGTGTTTTATAATATCGATTTTTTTCCTTGATTTTCTGTTTGTTTTCCGTTGAACTTGTGTTTATTCTTTGTTCCTTGTTCTTTTTCGCTTGAGCTGCAGATGATTCGTAAAGGGTTTTACCAAACTAAACACGTGGAGCATAAAGGACAGGTCTTCTTTTCATCTTATTGCTTCCTTCTATGTGATATTCAGAACTTTCTCTTAAGTAATGTCGGGGTTGGAGTAATTTGAAGAATACTGTGCTTAACGGAAGAATTAAGATTGAGTTAATATAGGAAAAGAAGATGACAAATTTCGCTTAATGGTTATTGCTTGGAGATGAGTAGTGGAAAATTAAATTGGAGTAATTATATGTCTTGAAAAATTGACTTCACATGCCAAGAAGAATTTTGGAATTCATGGAAAATGTCAAGGAATTGAGGAGTAATTTCAATTAAGCATATCCTTGGCCATGATCATTGTGGATTACTAAGTATTTTCACAGACTTGCGTCAATGTCAAGGTAGTGAATCATTTATATTTCTCGATGACATATGTGTAATGCTTCTATTCCTCGATTGCAGGTAGATTTAGTTACGGAAACTGATAAAGCTTGTGAAGATCTTGTTTTTAATCTTCTTAAAGAACGCCATCCAACACATAAGGTTAAGTCCTTGTTGCATTTTTCCTTTCTCATATATGTAGCTGAGAAACCCAATTGCTGCTAGGGGTTGAGTCTTTTGCTCCCTGAATGTTCATGTGGTCTCTTGATTATAGTGGTTAACTTTTTTTTTTCAGTTTATTGGGGAAGAAACTACCGCTGCCAATGGTATCACTGAGCTGACTGATGAACCAACATGGATTGTTGATCCTCTTGATGGAACTACCAACTTTGTGCATGGGTATATGGAATCCGTCGTTTGATGTTCTGTTATTGTTTGCATCTCCATTTCCATAATCATAACTATGCCAACATATTTGCTTGTAGTTTCCCCTTTGTATGCATATCTATTGGCCTTACAATTGGCAAAATTCCCAAAGTAGGTGTTGTTTACAACCCAATAATGGAGGAGGTGAGATTTTTATGCTTCAATGTGTAGAAGTAAATGACTATGTTTTGTTCTTCAGAGTAGTAAAATTGATTCTTGACATGCCCTATCCAGTTTGTTATGCATCCCCAAATGATCCCTTACACAACTATAATCTCTACCTCGTTCCGATTTTTATGTTACAGTAGCACATGATTAGCACACTATGTCCTTTCAGTCTTTTGGTTTCGAGACATTATAGTCAGCTCAAAGAAGTCAAATCAGACAACCTTGCTTATGTTTTTCATATATTACTTTCTGCAATGTTTTTCTCCATGTAGCTTTTCACTGGTATTCATGGAAAAGGTGCTTTTTTGAATGGTAATCCCATAAAAGGTAAGCCATAAGTTAACTATTGTTGCCCCCTACTGCTGGCGCACTCTTGTTGTTAACTTAAACATCTTCATTTTCATCTTATGAAAATTGCAGTATCATCCCAATCTGAGCTTGTGAAGTCTCTTCTTGTAACTGGGGTATGCGTTTTATCCTTCATTCATATGTTGGCAATTGCGCTGATGGATTTTTTTTATAATATCTGCTTCTTATAAGTGCACATTTGCCCTTTCTGTTAATATATTCATTTTGAACTGTTGGCTACTAAATATGCTTTGTAGTTTTTTTCTTTTTCTTCGTCTTTTGTGTTTATTCTCCTCATTTAAGATTCACGTTTACTCCTTCATACTTGCATGATGAATCTGTCACCCTCCTTCATCCTTCATAAGGAATCATGATGAGAACCTGTCTAATCAATATTTTACTAAGAGCAGGTTGGAACAAAACGTGATAAGTCAACTGTGGATGCTATTACAAATAGAATTAATTCTTTGCTTTTTAAGGTGAGACCATACATGAACGTCTATGTTTGGTAAAATTGCCTTAGAAATCTGCTATTGGAATATAAAATTTTCCTGTTAGCAGGTGAGATCAGTCAGGATGAGTGGCTCTTGTGCATTGAATCTTTGTGGAATTGCATCTGGCAGGCTTGATTTGGTTTATGAAGCTGGATATGGGGGTCCATGGTATGAAGCTTGATTTGGGAATTACTCAAGTGATTGATGTGGTAACATGATTAATGTGAGCTATTCCTTTGCTCAGGGATGTAGCTGCTGGTGCTCTGATTGTAACAGAAGCTGGTGGACTTATTTTCGATCCGTAAGTGCCATCTTACCTACAGCAATCTGTGATTTGAAGGAATTCTAGAACCAGTCCATATCATAACCTAGAATAACTTATATCAGTGAATATACATCTTCAATTGTCTATTTCCTTAATATCGAGATATCAATCATGTAGTCAATCATGCGAAAAAAGTCAATATTTTGGGTTGCAAGACTTCAAACTATTACCCTGACATTTACGTGCATAGATTTTCTTACTTAGAAAAGCTTAAAGATTTGGTGTTGATTGGTTTGCGTCAGATCTGGTAAAGATTTTGACATCACATCTCAAAGAGTTGCTGCTTCAAACCCACAGTTGAAGGATGCATTTGTTGAGGCTTTGGAGGAGGCAGAATGAAGAAGCAAATGAGATTCCATGAGATTACAAACAAATATGTTTTTGAAGATGATAGTTTTGCCTAATCATTGTGAACAACATCTGCTGCACTCATTGATTACTCATAAATGTTAAAATGAAGACAGCTATATCTTTGTCCCTTCTTGCAATAATTTTCTAGAACTTCGGCACAACCAATTGTTTGATATAGTCCAATTTACTGAAAACTTCTGATTGTCACATCTGCTTGATCCACGGGCTGTCTTACCAACAGATGTAGCCAAATTCTCAATGCACAATGATTGACAAATGAAGGCCAACAAGAAAATAGACGAGTAAAAGAATCAGAGCCAATTGTCCAATTTACTGAAAACTCCTGATTGTCACATCTGCTTGATCCACGGGCCATCTTACCAACAGATGTAGCCGAATTCTCAGTGGAAAAGTTCACAGCACAGAGATTGACAAATGAAGGCCAACAAGAAAATAGAGAATTAAAAGATTCGTAAAAGTGAAATTCGATAGTTGCGACACTTCCAATTCTTCTCAAAACATGCATAAAAATGGATACTGGTACCCCTCCAAACTTGCTGATATGTAACCAGAATTAGATACAACTTTGAGAATTATAACACAGATGTCATGAAGAAAACAATGGAATAACATGGTATATAATAAATATCTGAACAAGAAACAGATACATGAAATCTCAAGGAGAGTTTCAGACTAAACTTCCTATGACTACCCTGAGAAAAAACTTCAAAATCCTATCCTCCCTCGAGCACTGGTGTAGTCAGATAGCAGCAACTCATGAACAGAAGACCAGGGAGCAACTGCTATGACTTACCTGTTAAACAAAGTTACATAGAAATAAACAAAGAAACAACATAAAATGGAAAATACAGAGCCAAACACAAGCCACCTATGCCCCCTGATACTGCCTAGCATCATAACCATTTGTCTCATTCGATCCATTTATGCCGTGAGGCATCTTTGTTTCGGTCTCTGACCTTTTCCTCTTCATCACAACAATCCAAGTATATCCTTCCAACGAAACGGCACTGACGGCCAAGGCAAGGACAACACCAATGTAGGCGTGCTTCCATTTCTGCTGAGGTTGTAAGATGTCCAAACCTTTGAATATGTTGATGACGCTGAGGATGATTACAGTGTATCCCACAGAATGGTGGTATAGGTTCCAGTAGAATCTGAACTTGTGATCAGGTTTTGGCCTTAAAAGCAAAGCAAACACCTGGATTGTACGCAAAGCAATTTCTCTTTAATACCCTGACCCTGATAATAATTAATAATGAGAAAGTATATCATGAATCATGATACCTGAAGTGTTCCAAGACAGAACAGGACTATCCCAATTGTTCTATGAGCATTATACACTATACCAACAGATTCACTTCCCAGTTTGAGACCTGTACCCCATCCAGCAACCCCGACGATGTAGGCTATGGATTGACAAGTAACGTGAAGGTAAAACCAAGCAGGACCTGCAGATTTGAACACCTTCAGGTATCTTGCTATCAGAGCACCAATTGGCATCATAATTCCCCAGCTGGCTACATTCAGAACTCCGTGAACCTGACATTTTTTTTCGAATAATCATTAACAACTTGGGTTATTTATTGGTTGTGCCAATATGAAATACTGATCTGAAAGGAAGTAGCCGGAGATTTGATCATCCAAATAGAAAAATCCTTCAAGAACAGAGCATATATTTCGGATAGAATCGAATTGTTGTTACAGTAACACCTCAAAAAACTCAAAAACATTAAACAGAAACTATGCCCTGTTTGAAGCCTGATCGAGCATTATGCTGTCATATGATCGAGACATAATTGGCCATGATCTAACCAAAATCACTGGTTCAAGTCAGACATAGGAACCGAATAACAAGGAAGAACAGATCATCCTTAAACACATACAGACATAGAAGATGGTGTTTGATTTGAAGTACTTACATTTCTCCTCCTAAGCTTGTCGTTGCCTCCGGTAGTCCCAACCTGGCCGGAGAGAAGGTTAACAGTCCCCATAGATTGCACGTTAGCTCCAGTAGTAGCATGCACCTGAGGAGTACCACTGGAAACCAAACCATCCTGCCAAACCTGGTTCACAGTACCAGCACCAGTGATTGGAAGTCCTAGAGTAGCAAAGATTGTGATCTCGTTGTTTGCATAAGTAGCCGATAAACCTGAAACGTCAAAACTAAGTTTCCCTTCCGTCAACTGAGTCTGATAGCTGCCGACAGACGACGTATAAGCCCTCATGGCCCCACCAGATTGCTGGTATGCAACCAGAGCTTGTGATCCGACCATGCCGGTTCCAGTAGGATTTATAGCCCATGCAACCCAGTTAGAGGAAGAGACTCCTGTGTGCCTGTAGGCTATCTGTAGAGTGCTTGATGACGAGTTGTAATTCCAGTGAAGAAATGAGTTCAGATAAGGAAGATCGTTACATGCACTAAACACCTGGTTGCTGGCGAAGGTATAGCTAGAACAAGTCTGAGCATATGATGAGAGAGTCACAGAGAAGAGAACTGTGAGAACTAACGCAAATTCTAGTGTTGTGTCCATGGATGGAGATGACCCAAGATCAGAGAATAAGGATTTTATATATGTATATATATGAAGTTGGTGAGTTTGTTTTGGCTTCGTGTAGGCGATGGCAACAAAGGAGAGGCGAATGGAGTTGATATATAAGGTAGAAGGTGGGTTTGGTTGTTGGACTTTTGTTGGGAAGCCATTATACATTATTACATTAGATAGATACTAGAAGGTAGAGTTCAGATTTTCTCCTCAAGAACATGAAAAGAAGAATTTGAGAAGCACCTCTTGGAAGTTGAAGAAAAGAACCATTGTGATTATTTTTCTAATTAGTCTTTCAAGAAATGACATTAGAAAATTCATTAATTATTAATTTTACTTCAATATTAAAATTGTATTTTAAGTTAGGTAAAAAAATAACTAACATCACGCATGCATTTATCAATTAAATGCTGCTTATATAACGAGTCTGCTCAACTCTTAAATTAGAATAAAATTAATTAAATTTGATTAAAATTAAAATTTTAATATAATTATCTTATATTATTAATTTAAATCAAGTTTAATTGATTTAAATCAAATGTAAAGCTATGTTTAGTTACATTTGATTAATTCATATATATATCAAAAATATAAAAAAAAAAAAAGGATTTTTTAAAAAATTGAAAACTATAAAAATTTATGAAAATTTAAAATTTTCTAAATTTTTTAAAACTTAAAAAAAGTTATATCTTAGTTATCCTTTAGCTTAAGACCTTAATTTTTATTTTAATAATCTAAGCTTAAATTTAGAGCTTCTTTTTTTAGGTAGATTTTCAATTAATGTGCCTATTTTGAGTCCCTTTTACCCTTATGTGTTACACATAATTTCCACAATACCTACAAACTCATCTTCCCGTTTATTATATATTTAACTATTTACTCAACTTGGATATTTATTTTGGGATATATAATATTATTTGTACTTTTATATGTTTTAATATTTATTTTCGATATTAGTTTATTTATGTTATAATCTATATAAAGGATTTGATTAGATATATTTTCATTTATGTTTCATATGGTTTAAAATTATATAATAATTAATATATCGTGCTCTGCATATTATTTAATATACTTTAAATAATATTTATATCCATAAATAATTTTTATTACAAAATAAAATATAGTTAAAATTAAAAGTACTTTTTATTTTTATGTTGTCAAACGGTCTACTATATGAAACTCTTTCAAAAAAACTCTTTTTTAAATGAAAACTAAACAGTCAACTGGCTTCTTAGAAAAGTTCTTCTAAAAAAATCTACGAAAAAAAGTTTTACTGACAAAAACTCTACTAATATAAGCCTAATCAAACAGAGGATAAGTCTTTTATTAGTGATTAACAATCTTGCTTCTATACTAACTAACCTTTTCTTTTTCAACAAAAGCTCTTGCCCTTCTTCAACCATAATATATACATGTTCATCCATCCATGTGTTTCGTAGGTTTAGGGTAATTCCACCGCCATAGATGACTCATAGCTTGGTTGGTGAGCTATGATCCAATCTAAAAAAAATATCGTAACCTCAATGACTTAAGAACCCTTTCCTTTGACAGTTATTTTTCTTGCAACTCCAACTAGTTGAAGTCAATATACTTTATTTGGTTCAAGTGGCTCATGAAAGACTTCTCTATTAGTTAAGGATTGGAGTTCAAATTTTTCAATATATTAAAGATCAATTGTCTACTTTATATTACAGTACAAGAAAAGCATGAATTAAGAGAAAATTATTGACAATAAAAAAACCGTTGCAAATTACCGACAGAAATCTTATTTTCATTGAAAAAATTGTCGAAAAAATTTTCATTTAACAACGGTAGTAATATCCGTCGCTAAATACGGATTGAAATGAATTTGCGACGGAATTTAGTGATGGTATGAAATAACCATGGGTAAATAAGGCGGAAATTATTGGTGGAATAATAATTTTTTAGTTTGCTGACGGAAAATATCCATCGGTAATTCCGTCAGTAAATTCTCAAGTGATACGTCGTCATCTGCTCTTGCTTGAACGTTTTTAAGTATAACAAAACGACTACGCCAAATCCCCTTCCCCCCACTTGTCGTTTCCTCCTTCTTCCTCCTCCAGATCTGCTGCTGCATCGTGTGGAGCTGCTACGTCGTATGGAGCTGCTACGTATTCTCCGGCCATTGTCGTCGTCTTCTCTGGTTGTTTTCATCAAGGTATTTTCGTCTTCTCCGTGCTCTCCTTTGATATGCTCCTCTGCGTGTCCGAGTTATAAACATTAAAATATAGTATTAGTTTCCGAGTTATTCTAAATAAATAAACTCATTTGTTGGATAAAAGGGGTTCTAATATTCTACTACTACTACTATAGCAACAACACCGAGCTAGAATATAATTGAAATGCAAAATTTAGAGATGTCTAATAGTACTCGATCTTACTCTTACGTAATAAAGATGTTATTTTTGATAAACCCAAATATAGTGTAAATTAATAATAATATAAAATATCAATAAATACGTATGATTAAATATATAAAAGTGAATACAAATGAACACTAATTAGAAGTGAAAAAGTGAACTTAGTCAACATAACGTAACCACTCTTAATAAGGTTGCGTCAACGAATTTGGACAACCAGAACTGGACCTAACCTGAAATATCGCTCAAAACGTCACCGTTTAAGCCAATAAACTAAAGGATTAGGTTGGGATTAGGTAAATGCGATCAAATATAAGAGCCAAATGATGTGGAGACTTGTCTGGCCGGTCAAACCAAATCCTTACTAGCCTCGTCTCTACAAACTTCAACGGAAACAACCTGCCACGTGGAAGTCCATCCAGTCATACGGCTGGCAGGACCCACACAATTCGGGATAACAATAAAATTAAAAATATATAACAACTCTTTTTAAATAAATTAGAATTTAAGTTGTCCAGACTCAAGTTTACCCGAAGCCTAACTCTTCCAAATAAAATGATATTATTTGTTTAAAATAATTGGACCTAACTCTAGCCTATGAATCAGTAGATTAATTCTGATTCCAATAATCTTCAGTATGACACAGAAGATACAGTCTAAGACATTGCAAGACCATCCTGATGTCGTGCTCAATATAAAGATGTGTGATAAAATTAGGCACGTTATCTTATGTAAAGAACTTATAGATCAAAAATTGTCATCCCTAAATTCGATCTCCTCGAGTTCCAAAGTAACATACAATCTTTTAATCATCAAGACGTTTTCATTTCTTCAACTTGGAACATAATCACCTGTTTCCAAAATTGCCGCACCTCGTGTTTCTTTTACATTTAACCCATTTATTTTTTTGTCTCTCTCAGTTAATAAATGAGTTGGATATAAAAGGAACCGGAGGAACAACAATTTTGGAAACAGATGAATACATCCCCTTAAACTCCAATGATCGAATTGTGAGGTATTTCTATTTCAGATTCCTTTTGGAGTCCAATTATTTGTATCAATGTTTTATAAAGTTAAACTAGTAATACAAGAAATTAAGATGTAAAATGTTTAATTGGTATTTCATAAAATCAGTTAAATATTGAATAAAATTAAAATTTTTGAAATATGATTAAAAGAGATTGTCCTTATCTGTTGAAAATTTTAAAATTTAATTAAAAATATATTTTAATATATTTATTTTAGTTTATAAAAGTTGACTAATTAATTAATAAATTAATCAATTTTTAACAATAAAATTTATTAAAATAAATCGAACCGAAAAGTTAAAAAATAAACCAAAAAATAAGTTTTTGCGGTTGAACCTATCGAACCAATTAGATTTATTAATCCCTTATTTAAATTCTCTCTTTTTCTGTTAGAGGGTATTAAAAAAATCAAAATTTGTTGTGTGTATATATATATATATTAACAATGTACAGTTGGGGTATTTCATAACTAAACTATAAGTTCATATCCTGAGGGGTCTGTCTACTAGTGTAATATCGGTTATGACACAATCATTGACATTGTAATATATAAACATATTGTTATAAATTATAATATATGTATCCCAAAGAAACATGATCCTCTGATGTAGGAATAGGAATGGTCTTTACAGCCCGCACGGGTTGCCTCAGTGGCAAACTATCAGGGTCAGTTGGAACAAGGTCCTAGGTTCGACTCTCGGTAACGACAGAAATGGACCGCTCTGGTAGGGGGCTGCTGAGAATCAGACCGTGGTTCAATCCCCCAGCAGTGATCGGGCCTGCGACTGGGGGTCCTTAGGGTTGGGGATCAACCTTTTTGGAACAAGGAATGGTCTTTACAGATTGCCCCGTGACAGGACCGAATCCATGATTTGCAGCAACTCCTCTCCTCTGGGTTTGGTTGTCGATTCTATGGTGTCCGAATCTGTGACTTGGAAAGCGGCAATATACGTAACTTAAAATAATAGCAACAGTGATAGGGTCGGAGATCGTGTCTGGTACGGCAAAAGTGACATTTTCCATAAATTCCAACATATATAAGAATTGCATTAAATAATATATTTTAAATGAATTAGTTGATTTATTAGATATAAAATTCATTTAATCTCTTGCGTTGATCAAAAGAATTTGTTTTACCAATTAAATCACTGCTTAATTGCAAATCCTCTATTGCTACTAAAAACCAGAGTAAAAATTAAACTGGTAAAACAAGAAATCTAAAGTTTAAAAGGTTCAATCAATATTAGATCGTCACAAAACCGAGTAAATATTAAATAAAAATAAAGAACTTGAAATATGATTGAAAGAGATTCTCTTTATTCATCAAATAAAATGAAGTTTAATTAAAAAAGATATTATTAAATAAAAATTAATTGATTTTTTTGTTTATGAAAACTTATTAATTAATAAAAATTGACTAATTAATTGATAAATTAATCTATTTTTAATAATAAGCGTTAATAAAGTAAATCAAACGAGAAAGTTAAAAATTGAACCAAAAAATTAGACGATTCAAGATTTTTATAATCGAACTGGCCATCACTAAAAAACATATGCATATTCTTTTGACACGTGTGTGTTCTTTGTTCTTTCATTATAAGTTGTCAAGAAGAAAAAGGATGTAATGTTGAGAAATAGAACAATGAAGTTAGACAAATTGTTCCTGCAATCAATTGGAAAAGATCTAATATTAACAAGTGGGTAACAATCTCCCCTCAATTTGAGAGTATTTTTTTAATATAGAAATATCACATATTTTTCTATATTCTCAAGAATTACATTCTCCAAAGTTACTTTTAATCATACATATATATAATATACATTGTGACCAGAAGATCACGGTTTGAATCATGAAAACATTCTTTTTGTAAAACGCAAAAGAAATATTACCCACGATTGATGATCCTCTTCCGACCCTTACAAACCATAGAGCCTTTTGCACTAAGATTTGCCATTTACAAATTCCTAACGATAAAGACATTTAAATCAATGCGTTAACAAAAAGAAAAGACAAATTGAATTTTATGCATATGTACTTGTTGGGTTATGGATCACATTTATCCATAGTTTAAAAATCTTAATCTTTTATATAATTTTAAATTTAATTACTTTTTGCCGTCGTACACTTAAAATATTAGATTTGACCGTAGCTAATTAGTTCTATAATGTAATGTGATATGACATCCCAATCAGGGGATAGGGTGCATGATAGTTAAGGTAGAGTTCACCCTAACAATTCTATATTCACTTTAATCTAGGTATATGTAAGGCTGATGAATCACTGACGTCAGATATTATTATCCTACAATAATAAATATCAAAAGTAACAATGTCAATCTCTTGAATGTCTCAATTTGGAGGTCAGTATACTTAAATCTTCTACTTCTGTTTCTGTTCAATGACTCAGATCGAACTGGTAGAAGTAGAACAACTTTCATTTTTCTGGGAACTGGAACTGCTTCAATCAATACAAAAGAAAGGAACAAAATTTTCAATTCCTGATATAGTTCTCAGTTTAGGGTTAATCTGCAATTTTCCAGCCAACTCAAAGGAAATGTAACAACAAGCCAAGTTGTAGAATACATACAAGGGCACTTAGAGATGAAAAGGGATTGAGTATGAAGTAGTTCTTACACCAAAGAAAATGGAATTTGATTAAGAAAGTCAAACTAGCAGAATATGGAAAAAGAAAAAAAAGGGATCTGTTTTATATAACATAGATGAATCTGACTTGTTGCAAAACCACTGGTATTAAAGACTTGGAACCAGCAGCATAAACTGCAAATGCCGATCTGAAATCACCATCTGCAAATTATGGAAAGCAAAACAAGAGAACATCATCTGATGTGGTTGAAATCTCCAGCTCTTTAGTAGGTGATCATGAGCATTTTGATTTCTTTATGAGAATTATAATGGTTCGGAGGACAAATACACCTGTTGTTTTATCAAAGAACATTTGGGATTCATAATCAGGACATAAAGATATGGGCCATGACGATTAAGTAAATTCAGGATTTTGAGATACCTGATCTCCACTACTAATATTTTGCTCTGATCATTTCAAGCTATCTTATGGCAGCTGCTGGCAAATAAGATGCCGAGAGATTGTGAGGGTCAAGCTAGACAACTGCAAATTGAGGCAGTCAATTGCAGGTTGATCAACACACTACAAAGCTATATAAACTTTATGAAGTGGAAAGGGATCCCAATAGAACCTCATGCAAATACCTGATCAGTGTGTGACAAACGCAAGAACTTGAGACACTTCCTGTATTATCAGATATTATAGCCATTAACCTCAACTGCAGGAATATGAGAAATCTTTGGCCAATCTTCTCCACTGTCCCGTTGACTTCTTTTTTTCAGCAAAGGACAGTCCCAAATAGATAGATAAAGGAGGGAGGATGGCAAGCTTTCTGGCAAGAATTGCAAATTTCGGCAACCAAAAATCTCTAGTATTTTCAGGTCAATGAGGTGTGCAAGTCCTTCCACAGATTTCAGATTTCGAAGCTTATAGATTTTTAGAGATGTAAGAGAGGAGGGCAGTCCCTCTGTTGGCAGGGACAGCAACTCAGGACACAGCCTAATCTCCAATTTTTCAAGCAAGTTGAGATATCGAGTCCCCTTGTCGAATAGGGACTCAAAAATCTGAAGATCGGAAATGGATAGAGAGGTAATTTGATCGAACTTTCTGTACTGCAGATTTTTGACATTTGGTAGAAATAAAATTCGAAGAGAAGTAAGAGAAGAGGGGAATAATATCTCTTCGGGGAAAACTTCCATGCCTCCGTACTTACTAATCTCCAAATCAGAAAGAGATGAGAGATTCTGCAAATTCCAATGCTTAAACCCAGAAACCAGTTTGTGGCAATTGGAGATGGAAAGTGATCGTAATTTGGATGGCAAACCTCCTTTTCGAAATCTAGCAATTTCACTGGATTCATCTATATTCAATTCCCCAATAGAAGAGAGCACAGAGTGCATACATTCTGGCAGTGACTCCGATATCTCCATATGAGCAGACAATTCTTCTGCAAAGGATTTGAAATTCGGACAAGGAATTTGAAGATTTGGACAACTTTCAACCTCAAGAATCCTCAGCCCAGGGAACAATTCCGAGGGGAAGCACCTGAGAGACTCACAATGCCTTATTACTACTTTCTCTGAAGCAAATATACGAGCGGTACCAAGTTTCTCCATCATCTCTACCATGGATCGTTGGGAGTTGAATTGGACAAGTTTGAGGGAACGGGAATGACTGAACTCAACGGAACAAGAACCATTCTCCAAAATCATCGATGTGAGTTTTGGAGCCTTTGGAAATGAAAATTCAAGCTTCCAGCATCTTATAATATGCAGTTTTTTCAAAGAAGGAAGGCAAACAGGCAGAACACCTTTTAGATTGGGGCAATCTACAATTGAGAGCTTTTGAAGAAGAGGGAAAGCTCCACCGTCATCTCCCTTTCCATAGGGAATCCATTCCTGCAATTGTGGCATTTTTTCAAACCTCAAAATCATGAGGGATTGAAATGGTTTGATAGATGAAGAGTCAAATTTTCCATAGAATGCATCATCAACAACCTCAACACTGTCAAAACCTCTAAGCTGGAGATTCTTCAGAGACGACATATGCCCAAGTTGTGGAAGCGAGGAACAATACTTACAGCCCACAAGCTTCAAAGTTACCAATTGCATAAAAGAAGAGTCTCCTACCCAATTTGGAAAACTCAAACCTCCATAACCAATAACTGAAACCTTCTCCACATCTATGTGAGGCTGCAATCCATCAAGTACACCCTTGTCACGTACTGGATCATCTGTATCGCAGCTCCATTCTAGTGTCAACTCTTGAAGATACTTCCTTTCCTTCAAATTTGCTTCCAGTGCTTCTCCAGCATTCACAACATTTTCAAGGTTCCGAATTGCAAGTGATCCTCGGAGATGTTTCAGCTGTCCCAATTCCTTGATGCTGCAGTCACTAAGTTCTCCCACCAAAAAGTTACTTAAGTTCTGTAGCTTTGTTAGTCTACCCATATTTGGCGGCATCTCCTGCAAGCTTGTACCCTCAATATCAAGATGCAGCATATCTGTCAACTTTTCTACATTAGCCGGCAACTCAATCAACTGTCTGCATTGGTTTAACTTCAACGTTTGCAAGTAATACAAGTCACAGAAACTTTCAGGCAGCCTTTTAATCGGTGTTTTAGACAAGTCTAAGTAATGCAAATGCTTCAACCTGGAGATTGAACCAAGCAACACACTCACATCTTGGCAATGAGACAGAGAAAGAACTCTTAGGCGTCGGAGCTTTGGCAATAAATTACAAAGCATACACGTATGATCTAGTGTAAGCTGCAGCCATGGCTGGGACACCACCAGTAATGTATGCAAGTACTGAATGTCTCGGGTGAGTGGGAATCCCTCCTGCAAATATGGATGTGTACTCCTCACCCAAGATAAATGGCGAACTGGTGAGGTAAGTTCACATAATCTGTTACCTTCCAAAAAGATGCAATCCTCTTTCACGATATGTTTGGTAACGTCTATAACTAGGTCATGCAAAACGAAGCAAGATTTATAAGAATTAATCTGCAGTTCAAAGATTGACCTTGACACAAGTTCATCAAAGTACGCTTCAGCAACTTCACGGATCTCCTTATTCTGAACTTGTGGAACAAAACCTTCAGCCATCCAAAGAAGGACTAACTCGTCCTTTTGAAATTCATAACCGTATGGGAATAATGTGCAGTAGGCAAAACATGGCCTGAGATATGATGGGAGGAAATCATAACACAATTGTGTAGGATGATAAACGCTGCCAAATCGAATATGCCTTAAGTCACTCAATACTTTTTCCCAAGTCACTACACTTCTCATAGAATGTAGGACACCTCCTAGTACCTTTAAAGCTAAAGGATGACCACTACAGTTCTGAACAATCTCTCTACCAATTTTTTCCAAGCTTCGGTACCAATTATAATTTTCCCCTGCAAATGCGTGATTGCAAAATAATCGCCAACTGTCATCATAAGATAAAGGATTGAGTGCAGAAATTGAGTATAGTGGCTCGTCATAAAGTAGTCCTACATTATAGTGGAATGTGGTCACGATGAGCCAACTTCCTAGAGCCCCAGACCTCAAAGGTGTGAGCAAACGCTCCCATTCATCTGAACTTTGACGGCAAACATTGTCCAGTACAAGTAAAAACTTTTTGCCCGCCATTTGCCTCTCTAATTTAACTATCAGTTGCTCCAGTGTCATGTTGTGATAACACATTGATGAGAATTCATTAAGAATTTGTTTAATTATATTAAATGCAACAAAATCTCTTGGAACAGATATCCATGCCATGAAATCGAATGAATCTTGAACTTTTTCTTCTCTGCAAACAAGTTGCGCAAGTGTTGTCTTCCCAATACCACCCAAACCCACTATGGAAACTACACGAATGTTATTGTCATTCATATCATCAGATAGTATCAGTTCTATCAAAGACTCCTTTTCAGCTTTCCTACCGAAGATGGTAGATTCATCAAATAGAGAATTTGTGGGAACTTTCCGAGTTACTTGCGTCCCTCCAGTACACTCTCTGGCCATCGACCGAGCAAGGTCAAGTATAAGCTCATGCATGACAAAACATGTTTCATAACCATAATTTTGTGGTTCAAAAAAAGACCTTGACAAAAGCTCATCAAAATACTCCGCACCAACTTCTTCTGCATCCTTATCTTCATATTGATGAACGAGCCCTTCTGCAATCCAACGAAGGACCAACTCTTCCTTTTGAATTTGATGATCCTTGGGGAGTATTGCACAGTAGGAAAAACATCGTTGTAGATATGGTGGAAGGTATTCATAACTCAATCGTAGAATTGGAAGAACCCCAATTCCTGCAGAATCCCACAAACTACTTCCTAATATATTTTCCCATTCCTCGACATTTCTCACAGAACGTAGGAGACAACCTAATGCTTTCACACACAAAGGAAGGCCTCCACACTTCTTCACAAGTTCCTGACCCAATTCTACTAATCGTGGATTCCGATTAAGATTTTCATCGGAAAATACAAGATGACAAAACAATTTCCAGCAATAGTCATCAGATAATTCCTCGAGCTGAACTAACAATGATGAGTGACCCACAAGTGATCCTGCCCTACTGCATTGTGCTGTAACGACGAGGCAACTCCCTGGAGCCCCAGTCTCCAAAAGCTTGATGAAGTTGTTCCCGGTACTGTCATTTTGATAGCAGAAATCGTCCATCACAATCAAGAACTTTTGATCCGCCAGCTTTTTCTGCAGTTCAGCTGGAAGCTGCTCCATTCCCATGCTAGTAGCAGAAGCCATTGAAGAGACATCGACACCCTGAAGAATATCTTTTCCCATCTTGTAATGGTCAAAACCATCAGGAACACATACCCAATCTTTGACATGAAAATATGCTTGGACTCTTGCATCATTGTAAATGAGTTGCGCAAGGGTGGTCTTACCTATACCACTCTTACCCACTATAGAAACGACTCTTATCTTGTTGTCCCCGCCACTCGCTTCTAGTTGATGCGACAATAGCACTTTCAAAATGGATTCTTTCTCTTTATCCCTACCAAAGATGACTGATTCAGCAACCAGCGAACAAGACACACTTGCGGGTACTTCCGGGGATGCTCCAATGGGCTCTCTCATGCCCATACTACGAAAACGTTCCAGTGCTTTTTCAAGATCACGATCTAAAATCAATAAAAGTTGCTTCAAATCTTTCCTATTGTCACGTGACTTTCCAGACCACATAAAGTTGCTAACCTTATTCATTGTGGATCGACGAGCAGAAGATTCAGTTTTCTTGTTGTACTCAGTCTCATCCAACCAGTGCTCGACGTCATATAGAGAATCTTGAAGACGGAGCCAAGCTTCCTTGTCAATAATAGCAATCTCGACAGTCCTTGCATTATCAAGCATTCCTTGAAGTTTTGTCAGAGAATTCTTAGCCTGATCCAGAAGTTGACGATTAAACTTGATGGTTTTGAGCGACTCAAAAGCCAATAGTTCGAGCAATCTAGCAATGACAGCAGAGATAAAAACATACGAAACCATGATGCTGACCAATCCGTCTTCTGGAAGTTGGAAGCGTCAACAGACCCAATCCCTAATTTGGGAGGTTCTGATAATTGATAAATCATCTAAGTAGGGGGTTATCGTAACCCTTTAACGTCTTTTACCGATGTGTCGCCGTTTCTTGGTTGTTGATCACGTGACTTACATGTGAGAACGATCCTATATTAATCCGATTCTTTTCCTTTTTCATGTATGAGCAGAAGAATGACACTAGTAAACGAAAAGGATTAAATAATACAAAATAGCTTAATGAATGTTTACCAATGGAAAATCGAATCAGACAAATGATTGGTAATGCCATGAGTTCAAAGATTGACCTTGACACAAGTTCACCAAACCGCTTCAGTACAACTCCAAGACGCACAGAAAAATGCTTCCAAATCTTTCCAATTGCAATGTGACTTTTCCTTATTCATAGTGAATCTATGAGCAGAAGATTTGGTTTTCATCAACTTGAGTTGCATGGTGTTGTACTCAAATCTCATCCAACCGGTGCTCGGCGTGATAAAGAGTATGTCGATGATGACAAAGCCAAGTTCCCTCGTCTTGAACAGCGGCCTCCGTATTCGCTGCAACATCGAGCACTGCTTGGATTTTTCTCAGTTCATTCTTCGACTTCTCCAGAAATTGACGATCAAACTTGTAGGCGTTGAATAAGTCAGAATCCAATCGTTTGCGCAACGATTCAATCAAACAACATAGAAAGGGATATGAACCCATACTCGCTACTCACCAACACCTCTGGTTGGGTCGGCTGTGCTAGGCCCAAGCTCGAACCTAAAAAGACGCATGGGTCGATCGGCCCATTCTTCAACGTTGACCTAATCCCTACAGATATTTACTATATAAACTCATTATCTCGCCATGATAGAGGTACGACTCCAGAACCCCACTTTTCTCTTCAGAAAACTACTAAAACCCTCACAAAAAGACCGACTTGAGCGTCGGAGGGGCCTACCGGGAACCAACCCCCGGTGCGCCTTTATTGTTTTGCAGGTGTTCTCCAGTCAAAGCTATTCAAGATCATGGATCCAAACAACGACGTTCAACCCCAGCAAAATCAGGCTGAACCATTTGGCGCCCACCGTAGGGCTCGACGTCAGGGCACCACGTCTAGAACCACTCAGATAAGTCAGGTGGCAGCAGCCGATCCTTATGTAGTCGCCGTTGTGGCACTTGCATTGCAACGAATAGGTTTGCGATTACCCGCTGCCCTCCCGTTAACGCTGCCTCAACCTGTCACTCAAAACCCTAGTGCAGATAAGCTGCCGCCGTATAACTACACACGAGCTTCACAACCAGGTGATCAGCCACAACCTTAAAACCGAGATCAAGAAGCACAGAGCGCAGCCCTGGAGGACAACGCTAAAACCACTCCGCCCCTTGCACCACAACAAGTCTCCCTTACCCAACGACAAATAGAAAAAGTAGCCGATCTATTGATCCGCTAAATCTTACAGCCTCAACCAAAACTGCAGCAAACTCCCGCTCGGCGGATTGGTATGATGGCCGATCGACACTCTGTTGGAACCCTAGAAAAAATCGTCGACAATCAAATCAATATAGCCGTGAATTCCCGCCCGGATCAATCATCCACAAAACACCGTTCTCCTTTTATTCCGGAGATTCGGGATAGCCTTCCAGCAGTCGGTACCAAGATACCAACGCCAGAGAAGTACACAGGAAAGACCGATCCCCTCGATTACCTTCAGCACCTCCAATCAATGATGAACTTGCATTGCGTCCCCAATGCGATTCAGTGCAAGGTTTTTCGTACAGCTTTTCAAGAAGGAGCCCGACGATAGTTCAACAGTCTACCCCCACGCCGTATTACCTGCTTTGAGGATTTCAAACTGCTATTCCTCAACCAGTTTGCTACTAGTAAGCAGCCTCAGAAAACTGCTTTCGAAGTGATGTAGTTGACCCAGGGACAGAACGAAAGTTTGCGGGAGTTCATCACTCGGTTCAACAATGAAGCCGTTGAAGTTCC
>JANKOD010000191.1:3559052-3572133 GCA_026284645.1 Erythroxylum acuminatum
ACCGACCGCGTCCGTAAATCCTTCACCTGAAAACAATTCGGAAACAATTCAACCGAGACACCATTAGCTTTGCAAAGACGTTTAATAGAAATAAGGTTTTTTTTAATCTGGGGAACATGTAAAACATTATTGAAAATAATTGGTTTAAGTTGAGTCGAGAGAGTGAAACTACCCGTGTTGGATATAGGAACACTATAACCATCTCCAACTTGCAGCTGATCTGACCCAGAATAGGGCGCTCTTATGGACAAGTTTTGAAGGTCATTGGTGACGTGATGAGACGCGCCAGAATCAAGAATCCAATCGCTTGATTGGGAAGGACCAGCGTTGGTGTAATTTGCTGCAGGAGATGAGTGAAATCTAGCTGGTTTTCCGTGAAGATCCCAACAAGTTTTAGCAGTGTGGCCTGGCCGCTCACAAAATTGACACACAACAGGTTGCCTAGAAGCTGGACCTGAACGCAGATGCTGAGTTTGAGGCGGCCGATTTTGTCGTAACAGAAAACTCTCATGATCAAGTAATTTATCATAGAGATCCGCAAATGAAATGGGCGTTTCACGAGCTCGGATAGCCGCATTGATTTCTTTGAAACTTTCATCTAAACCATTCAAAGTGTGGATGACCAAATCTGTGTCATCAATAGGAGTGCTAACCATGGCTATTTCATCAGCAATCGTTTTTATTTTGTTCAGATATGCAGCAACAGTAGAATCATTTTTGTGGAGATTAATCAATCTCTCCTTCAGTGACATTAATCTGGAACGAGACCTGCCGGCATACATACGAGAGAGAAGAGACCAAGCTTCATACGATGTTGTAGCTGAACCAAGCATGGAAACAACAGACGAGGAAACAGATGACAAGATGGCGTACAGAATCAGGCGATCTTGACGAATCCAGGAAGCACACAGAGGATGATTCTCGGCAGGACAAGAATATGTGCCATCTACATATCCCATGAGGTTATAGCCAAACAACAACGATTCAAAGAGGATCTTCCATGAAGGATAGTTTGTTCCATCAAGTTTTGAGTCACCTTGAATACCTGTATTGAGAACAATGATATTTGAATCTGACGCAGAAGAGGCAGCAACAATTGTAGCAGATGAGGAAGAGTTGTCATTGGTCATGATGACTGGAAAAACAAAATAGTGAAGGAGGCAGAAAAAAAATTGTCGTTAGGCTTGAGGCTCTGATACCATAAAAGAATTGTGATGAATGTATATTTCCGTACATTTACAAGGTTGAATATGTGTTTAAATAGATACAAGTGAAGTAAATGACTGAGTGTATCAGAATCATAACAAGTGTATCAGAATCGTAACAGATAGATTACATCCTAAAGAATAGCAAACAGATTCAGTTAATCGAGGACTTGATTATGTTCTTATCCTTATTACATATAAGCAACATTAATTATCAACAAATTACTTATGAATTAGAGTAGGATGAAAACAAAATAGGTTTTCAACTTCAGCACACAAAGAGATGGTTTGACAAGATTATAGAAGGTAATTGAGCATTTCATACCTACTGGAAATTTATCTTACACAATACATAAACCACAGTATAAGCACAACGAAAAAAATACAATGATTAAATCATCAACCATGTAATTTGATCATAATAAAATAATTCACAACATAGAGAAGTTATCTTTGTTCAGGGTTATTAGATACACATTTTATCCATGGAGATGGAAGAATGCAATTTGGATCTCCTGGCAATATGAGATCCTTGAGCAGCTATTCATCAACATCTATAGATTAAATTTGTTTTTACCGTCCAACTGGTGCAGCTTGGTCCAAATATGGTTGAGTTATAAAAAGTAAAAATCTCAATTTGAAATAAATGCTCCAACCTTTAATAAAAATATGTGACTATAACTTTATAACCTAAGACCCTAAAGTTAGCTTGCAAAACCCCAATAACAAGAAGATTACAAATGAAAGAATTAATGATGAAACTGCTTTCAAGACTCTTAATTATCCCCATGGCACTATACATGATATCACAATTTTAGAGATGCCAACATCTAAGTGAGAGAGAAGCATTTTTTTTTAAAGAGAGATCAAAGTTTTTAAGTAGCATAAACAACCAATTCTTGATAAATTCAAAATTAAACTATTTAAGTGAAACAGATCAGAGGATACCTGAACAAGAGTTTTGTGACTTTTTTTCCCTTCCTAGGAGTTTTGTTGTGACCAATACCAGCAGAAGGGTGCAACAACGTTTTTCCTGCGCAATAATAATAAGCAAGCCAAGTTGTTTAACTTTCGAAAGACATTGGGAGAAAATTGATCAAACAAATGGAAAAGACAAACTGAAACGAATAAACCCTCAAAACCCGTATGAGCTACATATTGACTGGCCTTCAGCGGCTTTTTACTTTAGACGTAAAACTCAAGTGGATGTATATTTTCCATCAAGATTTTCAAATGTTAAACATTGTAATATATCAGTAGATACAAAAATCAACAAATATTCTTAACACAGTTATGCACTTGCCACCAACACAATTGTATTTCCACAAATGCCCAAATAATTTTCCATAGCTCATATATATATAATACTAAAAGACGCATAAACAAATAATGCATCACAAAAATTCATAGCAATGTCAAATCTTACCAGATGTAATGGGTTAGTCATGGGCATCAAACCAAAAACATGCATATCTGCTAAGAATCATAAGCTATAGAAGAAGTTGAGACTAATTAAATAAAGAGTCATCAATGAATGTTGTAAATAAGTTGAAAAACTGTTGCAACTTTTGGAGCATAATCCTCCTTAACATATGATCTCAAAATTCCAACCACACTATCTGCCTTACTTAACTCTCTGTAGATGCATTGGAAAGCCAGTGTTTGCCTACTAACAACACCTGCCAAATAATAAATCTCATACGAGTACGATATTAAAACATCCAAAATTTTATTCACTTAGCAAATAACAAACGATTCTTACCATTTTTTCTTTATCGACAAGAGTGTGTGATAAGCTTCCTTCAGCCAAAGGCCTAGGTATTACTGACATTTTTCATTTCCAAGTGAGCATAACATTTGGCTTGAACACTGACTACTGATACTTATATATCTACCTACACACTGAACAAAACAAATTATAACAGTAGAACTATTAACACTATTCAAAAGTAAACGATTTCATCAACCAAAATATACACGATTAAACCTAAAAGTTAGGAAGAAACAGAAGTCCCCGACGAGAAAATCACATAGGTTATGAAAATATATACGATTAAATCTTGAAGTTAGTAAGAAACAGAGGTCAATGGCGACAAAATCACAGAGGTTTCATTCTGAGAAACGATTATCATGCAATCCAACTCAAATGATCATCCATTATTTTGAAAATAGTTCTGATCTGAAGGTAAGAGGAGTTTTTGCAGAGAAGAGAAAGAAAAAAGCTTTCAAGAGGAAAATATAATAGTTACTTAGGACAATTCAGAGGGATCGAGAGACGATAGAGAAGCCCATATCAATAAATAACTTTATTTATTGACAAAGACGAGAAGTAGAGAAGTAGGAAGAGAACGTCAGAAGAAAAAAAATGGTAGTGACACTATTTAAGTGATTGATCTGAATAATATTTAATAGTTGTGAAATATTTAATAATAAGCATAAGTCACGGCTGTGACAATTTAAGTCACAGTCGTGACAAGAATATAATGTGTGACTTATAAGTTGCGTTGAAATTTATGTTGTATATTTTTGTTCAACTAAAAACATGGTTGCTATTAGTAGATGGTAAGCTTATTTAGAATAAATGCAAAAACGTTGACGCTTTTAGGAACAAAACATAAGAAAAGGAAAAAAAAATTGGGATGGCATAAGTCACAGCTGTAACAATTTAAGTCACAATCATGACAACAGTATAGTGGAAGGAAAAGAAAAAAAAAGGAATGGTATGAGTCACTACTGTGACAATTTGAGTCACAGTCGTGACAACAGTATAGTGGAGAAATTGAGCCATTGATGAACTGGACGGTGTGATGAAAATGTGGTCACTCTTAGTAAATGGTAAGTGTAAAAACATAGTTGTTTCACTTTAATAAGTGCAAAAATGTGGTCACTTCGCTTTTATGAATAAAACATAAGTGTATTTAGGAATACATGCAAAAATGTTGATGCTTTTAGGAACAAAACATAAGAAAAGAAGAAAAAAAAAGAGATGACATGAGTCACGACTGTGACAACAACAGTATAGTGGAAGGAAAGAAAAAAAAGGGATGACATGAGTCACGGCTGTGACAATTTAAGTCACAGTCGTGACAAGAGTATAGTGGAGAAATCGAGTCATTGATGAACTGAACAGTGGGATGGAAACGTGGTCACTTTGCTTTTATGAACAAAACATAAGAAAAAAAATTGGCACGGTCGTGACAATTTAAGTCACAGCCATGACAAAAGTATAACGCAAATCGCAGTTGTTCATGAAACGGACAATGGGATGGAATTTCATGTTCGTCCATCACATTCGTCCTTAGTATATATATACTTAATAAGTGCAAAAACGTGGTCGTTTCGCTTTAATAAGTGCAAAACGTGGTCGTTTCGCTTTAATAAGTGCAAAAAGTGGTCGCAACGCTTTAATAAGTGCAAAAACGTAGTCGCTTCGCTTTGCTTTTATGAACAAAACGTAAGAAAAGAAAAAAAAATTGGCACGATTGTGACAATTTAAGTCACAGCCGTAACAAAAGTATAGTGCAAATTGCAGTCGTTCATAAAACGAATGGTGAGATGGAATTTCATGTTCGTCCAGCCTATGTGTCCTTAGTATATATATTCTTAATAAATTAGGGTTAATTACCAAAAAAACACAAATTTTTGTTAAATTTTCAATTATAGCCCGAACTGTAAAAAGTATCAATAAAATATCCAAACTTTTAATTTTTTTTCAATTCTATTCCAAACTTCAAAAAGTGGCAATAAAATACTCAAACTTTCAATTTTTTTAATTCTGGCCTGACATTATATGTTTTTCTCCCGATGCCCTCAGTCATTTGTTTTTTGTTTATTTTTCTGACACCTCAAACTACTTTCACATTATAGCGTATTACATCAGTAAGCTCTTCGTTTTTAGTCCGTTCTCCTAATGCCCTTAATGTGAGGGCATCGAGGCTGCATAGAGCATCCAAGATGCATAATCTAAAAATCGAATGGTGAAGACGTCAAAAAAACAAATTGAAAATGAAAGAAAAAACTTAAATTAAGGCATAAGGTCATCTGGGCTGCATAATCTGATTTAGATCATAATAATCTTATTATTATGTAATTAAACGACATCGTGTCATTCATCTTTATTTGTTGTTTTAATTTTAGTTAACATGTATTAATAGTTAAGATTTCTTAAATACGTGGCAAACCGCGTTAGTAAACTTAACGGAAACACTAATATCGAGTTAGAACTGAAAAAAATTGAAAGTTTAAACATTTTATTTCTGCTTTTTGATGTTCAGGCAAGAATTGAAAATAAATTGAAAGTTTGAACATTTTATTGTTACTTTTAAATTTTAGGCTATAATTAAAAAACTGACGAAAGTTTGAGCTTTTTTTTGTAATTAATCCTATAAATTACACTTCCTTCAAAAACAATGAAAATTTAACAAAATAAAGCAATATCAAGTAGACATGTTAACTAGGGTGCACTTCTTGGGAATTTAATTTAAATCTAATTTGTTTTATTTCAAATAGGTTTAATAAATTAATTTTTAATTTTTAATTTTTACTGAGCGTTGTTGATATTATAATTATATATATATAATATAATATAATAAATAAATACTTAATAAATAAAAATAAACAATACAATAAAAATCGAGCAAAGTGAAAAGTAAAAATAAAAAATAAAATAGGTAACTAATATTGCTCTATGTTATTTTGAACAGGAATGGCAATAAGTTGGTCCATGGGTCCAGTTTAGGTGTTTTTAGTGGACCAACCCATGGGCTAAATTCAGCCCAGACAGACTCGAGACTTAACTATTCTAAGCAAAATTAAGCAAAATGACATCATTTTGCTTAGAAAAGTTGGGCCTAGACAACCCAAGCTCAGACTCAATTAAAAAAACACTTTTTATACTTTTAATTTTTTAAAAATTATTTTTATAAAATTAGTAGGCTGGTTCATGGGCCGACCCATTGTCATCCTTAATTTTGAATAGAGTAAATTTTGATTTAAATGTTTCTAAAATAATATTATTTGAATAAATTAAGCCAAAATGTTTCAATATACTAAATTTCAGCTTAAATTTTCTCTCCAAAAAAATATTATTTCAATTTAACTTTTAAAATCGATATAATTTTAATATTTAAATTTAAAAAACTTTTAATTGTTTGAAAAAGTAAATTAAAACAGCTTTGTTTTCAGGCTAACCCGATCTAACTTAACCCATTGTTAACCCTACTTTGAGTCTGGAATATATTCCAAGCCTATTTTAATTATAGATATTGTACTTTCATCATGTATATAATATATATCCTTTAAATTCTTATGCAGCAGTGGCTTTGTACAGCTTTTGTCTTCAACCCAAAAAGGAAAATGAAGAGAAACAGTTCTTGATTCATACAATGTAAATCTGTTTAGCTCATAGCAATGGAGAAAAAATTATGAAACAGAAAGTATAAAACTACCAAGGCGGGCTAGAGTCCTTTACGCATTCATTGCTGATAGCAATGAATGACTGAAGTTGTTGCCTGATCCAAAAACCTGTATTCACATACAATTACTACCCACAAGAGTTTATTCTTCTTGGAAGACATTCACAATAACTAACCAGTCAAGCTATGCATCATTAGCAACATCTTCGGGTTCGGGTTTGGGTTTGGACTTCTTTCCTCCGCATAGGCTTGGCCGGAAGCCAACTTCTAACATTTTCTCTACCTCCTCGAATGGCATTCCTTTGGTCTCTGGCACAAACCTATAAATGAATAGTAGGCCGATGAAAGTAAAGGCTGCAAAGAGGAAAAACGTTCCTCCAGCACCCAGAGCCTTTGTCAGACTTAAGTAGGACTGGCTCACTATGAGATTTGAAGTCCAGTTAGCCACTGCAGCAATCCCTCCACCAAGCCCTCTGTATCTCAATGGGTATATTTCTGAGTTCACTATCCATGGTATTGTACCAATTCCAGGTGCATATGCTATAATGTAGAGTCCAAGGAATAGTACAGCGAGAAATCCGACTCTGCTCGGGCAACCATTATCGAAATAGACACGATTTTCTCCATGGCATATGCCTCTCATATTCTTGTTTGAAACAAGACATGCTCCAGGATTAAGCTGATGACATTAAAAGGTAAATCATAAACTAACGTATATACTTGCAGTGACAAATTACTGAATAAGGAAAAGTCGTCTTACTTGATTCTGTCCATCAGCACAGAAAGCACATTTTGCTTTCAAACATGACATGCAATTCCACTTTGATACATCTGGAGCGGACAAATATTTTGCACATGTACCATTGCCGCCGAAGTGGGAAGTTTCGATTGCGCTAACCTTAGGAGCATGGATGCTAGCTTCCATGAACACAGTAGATAAGCTGACAAGGAAAATGATGATTCCAACCATGGAAATAAGCATTAACCTCCTCCGGCCATATCTATCAACAAAGAACATACTAATGATGGTTCCAATAGCGTTTAGGCCAGAAGTAATCAGGGAAAGTGCCAAGGCCACTGATTTTGAAGCAAATCCTGCAAACTGAACAATGGTTGGGGCATAGTACATAACAGTGTTGATCCCCACAAACTGCTGTGCTACTTGAACTGTAACGCCTGCATAAAGCCCTCTTCGAACCACAGTATTTCCAAATGCATTCTTCAGTTTAGATATTATGTCATCCCCCAGAGCAGCTTCATCTGCCTTTTCGGCTTCGACTGATGATGCTAATGCCGTCATCTCTACTTCAACCTGTTCAGCTGGATATATTCTTTCTAAGACGCTCCTTGCCTCTTCTGTTCTCCCCTGCAAAAGTATAGAATGGCTTATCAGACAATTAGAAGTTCAACAACATTATACCGACAACGCATAAGCGGCCCAGGCTGGGAACCAAAATGACTTAAATCAAGATGAAGCATTCAAGAAATTTACTATTAGAAACCTGTCTGAAGAGCCATCTGGGAGATTCAGGGAGAGTCAACATCAATAAGAACTGAATAAAAGGTGGCACTCCAGCAACACCAAGCATCCAACGCCACGTCCCACGAGTCTGAAACATAGTTTTAGATAATATCAGAAACAGTACTTAGAGGAAATATTAGAATTAAATTAGAAAACAGATCCTTAATATGCACCTTAGTGAAAGCAAGATTGATTAGGTAGGACAAGAACTGCCCTCCTGTGATCAGCAAGCCATTTGTACTGACAAGAGCACCACGAATTCTTGCCGGTGAAGACTCAGAAATATAAAGAGGAGAGGTCATGGACGCCATTCCCACTCCCAAGCCAACTAGAAGTCTCCCTATAATAATGACCCAAGGAGCTGGAGAAACAGCCATAACTATTGCACCAAAGAAGAATACAACATCAGCGCACATGATTGCTTTTCTTCTTCCAAACCTGTCATTGATGTATCCACCAATGGCCGCTCCAACAATGGCTCCTGCAACAGCCATACTCACAATAGTTTCCTGCATCGTTCCAAAAGAAACATCAAGCATTTCATTGCAGTAACAACACATACATTCGGCTGATGCAGAACCTGTTTTCCATATTCGCTACCTGTAACCATGTTTTCTTGTTCACAGAGTCAAAGTCCTCACGAATGTACAGCAGAGCACCAGAAATAACACCTGCGTTTACAGATCATAAGAATCGTGTCAAGGTCTTTTTAACACATGACAAAAACTAGCTCTTAGAACTAAGCTGAAAAGTTCAAACTCTAAAAGGGATAGAGAAGTGGAAGATCAATTACCTGTGTCATAACCAAAAAGAAGTCCCCCAATGCCTGCGGAGAGTGCAAGCCTCATGATATAAGGAGTCCTCCATACTGTTCTCCAACATTCTGAAAATTCTGTCTTGTCAGATGGCACATGAATCCCTTCCACCATCTTGCACAACTAAGTGTCCCCTTTCTCAGTATCTACACTACCTACAAGTTCATTTAACAACAAAGGGGAATGAAGAGAATTAAATGGATTAACCTGATTCTATTTCCTTATTTATGTCATTCATTCTTATCTCTTGTTTGATGACACATTAAGTACGCATTTACATATTAGTTATTACCAAATACAGCGAAATCACCTTAAATTCCATGTTCAGAGACGTATATAAACGAACAGATGACAGCCCAACTACTATGTGTCATTATCCAAGATCAGGTAATTAAAACACAAACAAACCGAACCAATAACATAAACCTGTTCACCTAGTTTAAACTACAGAAAACATGGAGTAGTAAATAAAATACAGATTGCAATATAAACATTAATCTTGCGAACAATGGGTTAACTGAAAGATCAGAGTGACTGTTAACACCTTATACAAACAGCAAATAATGAAACCCAGAAAACGAAAGATAGAAAGCTTTTAAATTTGGAACTCACACACTTAGTTCTTCCCAAAGCTGCTCTGGTTGTGATTGCATGCAGGTGAAAAAACTCTTTCTTTGTTTTCCAGTGTACCCAACCCAATTCAGGAAAAAGAAACAAACCTTGTTCAAACACTTTTAACATATATATAATCTCCACGAGACTGTCAGTACTCCGTACAGAGTTCGACGTTATCTAGGGAAACTAAATCTTATCAAGAACCAGAAGTCGTTCCCTATCAGAAAGTGATTACGTTTATCGTATCCATAACATATTCTAAGTATCTCATTGCTGTATTTCAACTACTTTATTCGCATAGATCCTTTACTTTTATCATTGCGATACTTTAATTTATCATCTTTAGGGTCAAAATAACGGCTCCATTATATTTTAATTAATTTTTAATTTTTAAACTTTCAAGAAAAGAGTTTATAGTTTTAAATTTTTAATATATTACTGATAGATTTAAATTAATTATGCACAGAAAATTATAGATTAATCATTAAATCATGAAATAAAATTTAATGTCGGTTTTTTTTAAAATTAATTTTCTATACTGATGGAAAATAAAAGTATGTCGGTAAAGTCCACTATATTTACCGTCAAAACATTATAAACCGTCGATAAAATATAAGATATTTATCGACGATTACTCTTTGTTTCATCGGTAGTATTGACAATTATCGCCAATTTTACCATCAAGATTTGCTTAACCTTTAGAAATCTTATCGACTGAATAACCAATACTGTCAGAAAATATTCCGACGGAAAGGAAAAGTCCGTAGGTAAATTTACCGACGGTCACAGCCATCCGTCGGTAAATTTACCTACGGCTGTTTTAACGACGCTTTTGTCCATCCGTTGATTCCATCGCTAATTTATGTTACCGACGGAATCTAAACGTTTTCTATCAGTAATTTTCGTTGTTAAACGACATTTTTCTTGTAGTGGTACCAATAATATTTGGTCGGCCCATATTTATTATTTATGTTTACAATTATTTTTAAAACAAAAGTATAAGAGGAAAAAATTAAAATTAAAAAACTAAAAAATATATTAATTTTCAATATTATAATTTTTTTAAATTAGTTAAAGTAGACAATTTTGTTTGAACTATAGAATTTTATAATTTTATTTTTATATGAGATTTTAATTTGAAAATAAAAATATATTTTATTATTCTTATCTTTGTATTAATTAAATAAACAAAGTATATATAGATAGTTTCGTCTAAAGTCTCTCTTTGTGCTTTCTTTGGTCCCAACTCACTTAGACGACAACATGCTTTTGTTATTACTATGTTCATGCTTTTGTTATGAACGCATTTAATAAGATTTATGTTCAAATGTGGCATTGAGTTTGAGGTGTTCGAGGCGGTGGAATAAAAATTATGGGATCAAAAGGTTTTGTATTTGAATCTTTTTATTTATGTTTTTTCGATCGAGTCTGTCATATAGAACTTGTTTAGTACGAAATACTTAATTGACGTAATTTGCAGACTATTGTATTAATTCAAAGATGTACTTATTACGTATCCAAAAGATAACGGCTGCAAGTTACTTCATTAAAATAAGGAAGTAAAAGTATTTTTGCTTTAAATGCATTAAACAATGCTGGTTATGGGAATTTGTGTTGTATAGAACAAAATGAAGTGTGCTTTGTAGCGAAGGTTTATTTTGATAGTTGTCTTTGTTGTTGTCGTCATCGTCATTATTCAATCCAAAATTTTACAATGAAACAGAATTTGGGGAGGTTCGATAATACACAGCCTTACTCCTACATAATAAAGAGACTGCTTATGATGAAACCATATACAAATGAGACAATATAAGAATGATGGACGTAACATAAACAATTCATAGAACATAAAATAAATGAAAATATAAGTAATGGAGAAATAAAAGCACTAAATAAACATAATAATAAAAATACCCAAATCTCAAGATATAGCTAAAATAAATACAAATAATACTAAAAATACTAATCACAAATAATAATTATAATAATATATTTTGATAGTGATGACAATTAAGTCTACCTCGGGTCAGCCCAGTCTAAAGACAATGGGCCTCGGGCTAGGGTCTCAAACTCAACTCGGCTTATAATAAAATAATATTATTTTGAACTTTGAAAAAAAAAATCGGACTGGGCCTATGATAAAAATTAATAAGCTGATTTTTTCTTACATGGAGCTATAAATATAATCGGACCAAAACTTATATTTTATAAGGAGCTATAAATATAATCTGATGTCTTTGTTGCCCAAACCATTAAAACAGAGAGAAGATCAACAAGAGACAAGCCACCAATAATTAGTCAAATAGTGCATAACTTTTTAAAAATATCAATTATACAAATAGTTATAAATAAGATGGAGATATAAATTTAAATTTTTTATAATATTAAAATATTAGTATTTGTTGATCAAAATTCAAAACAAAATATTGGTATAATTTCTATTTCAATAAAATATTTTATTTTTACTTACTCTTATAATTTTTACTTCTTATTTATTATATGCTGGTTTTATAGCAATTAACGATTGAACCTTTAAATCTTAAACATTTTCTTTTACCGATTTAATATTCGGTCTGGGTTTTAAAACATTATTTTTAACATGGTAAGTTCAAAAAAAATCATCCGGTTTGACCAATTCAACTAAAAAATTTTAAATTGTCTATTTTTTCGGTTTGTTTTCAAATTTTCAATTCGATTTATTTTAATAACTCTTTTCGTTAAAAACTGATCAGTTTATAAATTAACGAGTCCAAGTTTATAAATTAATAAGCTTTTATAAATCAAAATTAATTAATTAATTTTTATTTAATAATATATTTCTAAATAAAACTTCAAAATTTTATATTCTTTCAATCATATTTTTTTAACTTTATTTAATCTTTAGTCACTTTTATAACGCAATATAAATCAAAAAAACCTTTAACCAAGCGTATTTTTTTCTTATAATTAGAATTAATTTAAAATTTGATTAAATTTTAAATAATATAAAAATAAATTGAATTAAAATTCAAATAATATTATTTTAATTAAATTAACTCAGATTAGTTCAAGTTAAGCTGAATTAAATGTTTAAATTTAATTTATCTTAAAATTAATTTCATATTTTTGCTGTTCATATCCTAACTCAGAGTGGAAATCTACAAATGAATACAAAAAAGAAGGGAAGGCTTACTTCGAGAACAAGTTAGGCCCACTCCAAGGACAGGAAATTGGTCCTCCTACATGATTGCTGGGTCCATCCTGTAGACTTCGAACGAGAGATTTAGTTTTAGGGCCGTTTAGTTTTATTTTTGTTTTTTTATTATAGTTTTTAGTTTTTGTTTTTAATTTTTTATTTATGTTTTTTTCAAATAAAAGTAAAAATTTGTTTGATTGTTAATATTAATATAGTTATATTTTTATCAGTGATAATAATTACGTATTAGATAAAACTTAAAGATAAATTATTTTTAAATAAATAAATTTATTTAATCTCTTATATAATATTTATTAACAAATTATTAATAAAAT
>JANKOD010000191.1:3599120-3613168 GCA_026284645.1 Erythroxylum acuminatum
AACTATCAATTTATAATCTCTGTTTACTCGTTTTTTTAATGTTAAATTCAGTATGTATGTATGAATGTAGTATGAAAATTTAAAAGAAAAACAAATAGTCCATTCATATTAAATAAGCTTATCTTAAAAAAAAAGAGGCGGGTAAACGGGTACCCGATGGGGATCGTACCCCCAACGGGTACGGGTATAGGGGTGTCAAAAAAATTCCCGACGGGGATGGGGGCGGGTACGGGGATGGCATACCCGCCCCGTTGTCATCCCTAAAGGACACCAAGGAATCTATATAAGGAGGAAGTTCAAAACAAAGGGGGAGAACTTCTTCTTCCACTCTTTCTTCTCCAAGTTCTCCTTAATTCTTGCTCCTGTAAAAGCTTGAATATCTCATCCCTTTTTAATGCTTTGGCTTAGTGCCTAAAGCTTCCAAAGCCTTCTCAGATCCCCTCAAAACCAATGCTTCCTATGAGGTTTTGTTATTTGTAGTAACCATCTCATTTGAGTAAAACCTTTGTCTTTGAGCCCTTTTTCTTTTCTTTCTCTTTCAAAACCCTCAAAGTTTATGTAATTCTTCGCGTGTATTCAGAAAATTTTGTTAGAAAGTTTAACGCGAGCTAATGTGAGCCTTAATGTGAGTTTATTTGCACTTATTTACTTGTGAGCACAACTTGTAGTAGACCAGCTCTACCGATCGTCAAGCTTTTGTATTTGCTTTAATATTTGATATTTGCTCTTTCTATTTGCCTATTGCATCTTGTAGCGGTCGACTATGTAGCCCATCAAGATGTAGCATTATTTATTTGTTTTAATAACTGCGATATTACTTATGTTGAGTATTATAACATGTAGTGATCGACTTTGTCTCCATCATGTTATTATATTAAATACTTATTTCTAGTTACTTTAATTTGCTTTAATATTTGCTCATATTTGCTTTATAATATTTGCATATATTGTCTTTTAATGCTTTATTTATGTTAAATTAGTAGGAAATACTAATTGGAGACCTTTTTAGGTTAGAGGAGCAACACCTAGAACTATTAGAATAGGTCCATAGCAACAACAACTTTTTATTTGCAAACCAATGTAGGAATGAGATTAGAACCAATAGGGTCTTGAAACAAGCTCTTAAAAAGGTTCTAAAAAGACAAAAAGTCAAGATAGGATCTAATTATAATTTGCCCAATTTAAGCCTGAAAACTTCTTTACAAAAGTGAGCCTTTGATTGTAATTTAGGTATGATCCTTTGAAAACTTAAGGTTTATCCTTAATTATCCTTAGAGCCCTTCAAAGCTTTTTACAACAACACACCCATTAGAAATGTCACGACCCTTTAGAGCTTTCTGCTATATTCCCTCAAAATTTCATTTATAGATAGAAGAAGCATTGTACCTAGTCTGTTGTAAGATATTAGGATTTTGATCTATGCCTATGTCAGGGGTAATGGGTTTTAGTATTGAGTATATTAATTTAGGTTTATTGAATTCTATTCACTTCACTGAGGGTAAGTGGTCCCGGGAGTTGAGCCTAAGTAGAGATATGGAAGTCCGTTGATTTAGCCTATTCATAACCAAAGGAGTCGATATTATTAGAAAAATGGGTTTCTTTACGAGATCTAAATATATCTCTGGTACATCACCTTTAACACTAATAATAGGATCGTGAACAAAGATGACGTAATAATAAAAAACTTTGAAAATTCTATAGATAATTGGGAAATTCTTAAAGTGCAAAAGGATTAAATTTACTAACAATCAAAGTTCGAACTTTTTCAAAAAAATTTATTATATCATTAAAATTGAAGAATGTGATATTCCTTTGTCCACGCCCTTTGAAACCATCTATTTGTTAACCTAAAGCTCAATGAAAAAACATAAAGAAAAAGGTTTTAATTACATTCATATAGGATTAATGCATATGGGAGTGAAGCCCCTTACAAAAGGAGGATTAAAAACTTCCATTCTTATGGTTTTGAGAGATGCTAGCTTCTATAACTTTCAGGATTCCCTGTTAAGTTCCATAGAGTCTAGTTTTTGAATTGAACCAATTTCGTTTAATTGCTATACAAATTTGACCATGACTTTTAGAGACAAAAACATCTTAGATGCCTTAGTTTTGCAAATCAAAACATATAACTACATAATGAACATATGATCCATCAGTATAACTTTGATTTACAAAATCAATTACAAAGCCATGAACATTGCATTTGCATCCAAAGCCCTGATCCATAATTAGAAAGGTAAAACTCTATTCTTACAAACAGATCTAACAAGATCCATTACTATTGTCATAAAATCCATAAAGTGGAAAGACATCAACCTACATGAGGAATGGATACTTGAAGGTGCAATAAATCCAAATCCAGAAGTCTCTTTAAGACCAAACACCAAAATCAAAAAAGTAAAACAATACTTAAACGGAAAGGTAAAATTGTCTTTTACTAGAAAACTTGTGAGTAAAATATTTAATGATAGTGTTTTAACATCAACTATTGACATAGGAAGAGTATATATAACTCTATCTGTGATCAATATCCCTAATAAAGACTTGCTTAGGCATTCCATGTTCAACATCTTATCTTGAAGCCTCCAAAGATTATATTACAACAAAAACATTTAACAAACTATTTATAAAATCAGTGTGCCACAATCTCCTCTATCATCTCGACCAGTCTCTTGAATCACTACAAATGTGAACAATGAGTTGTATGTCTTAGAAAAAGATTTTGAGGCGAACAAAAAATATTTGCATTATGATTTTTACTCCTTAGAAAATTAAAAAAATGATTTTTAATAACTTCTTAAAGCAATGAAAAATAGATTTAAGAAATATATTATATGTTTGTCAACAACGATAGAGTGCAGATTTTGTTCTTTGATAGGTTTATAATGTACACCCAGGAAAACAACATAGAATATCATTTTAAAGCCATTAACAACAATACTAAAAAAAGGTGTGGGAGAAAAAATTGCAATAAGGAAATTTTCCCTCCTTTCTGTAACTTAGGATTCCTTACAAACAAAACATAGTCGTAACATCCCTTTTGAAAACCAGAAATGAAAGTGAAATATGTATCTCAAAGGCATTAAAAATATTATGTGTCAGAACAATTGCATCAACACTTATTTGCATTCTCTAGGTGGACAAGTGTCTAGAATAGATAAAAGTTTAGAATATCCAATAGTCATCACTAAAATAGAGTCAGTCAAAACTCCTATCTTCAAGCCTTACGAAGTGACTAACAATAATTTGAGCCAATTTAGGAAAATAAATAATGAAGAGTTTCTCAATGCCCTCCAAAGTCAATTGAATAAGATAAATGAAAACATAGTTTGTGATTCTCCAAAGCCCTCAACATCTAAAATTTGACCATTATTCAGACTAGGAGTTAAACTAGGGTCAAAGTTAATAGGTCTTGAAAGTGAACGTAGAGCAATAGTTAAACTGGGAGCCTCCAAACTCCTTTTCCAATTGTGAATAAAATTCATTAGCAACAAAACCCATTAGATAAAACCTATTGGTCCTGACATAGACATAGATCAAAAGCCTAATGTCTTATAACATACTAGGTACAATGCTTCTTCTGTCTATGAATGGAATATCAATAGAATGTCTAAATTCAACATTTTTATGTGCACTAGTGGTCTTATGATTCCTTGATGATTAGCATTGAACCCCGATCTCAGAAAGTCCATAAGGGTTCTTTGATGTCATCCTTGGTTCCTTTCTTCTACCATTGATATCTATATAACTTCTTGGCTTCTTCCTTTTCCAATCTCCCTCTTTTGTTTGGTGATGTCGAAAACTTGTGTATCTAAAAGTTTGCTTTAACTCCTAGTTGCTCTCATATTCATGCACCTGCAATCATATAAGAAAATTGTTAAATCTTTAAGTCAAAACAACTCAAACTGCACTAGATGCTAATTTATCAATCCTTAGTAATGACGCAAAAACTTGTTAAAGTTTAATTTAAACTTATCTATATCGCTAATATACAAATCATATCTTATAGTATAAAAAATATTGTTCCCACAAGGATTGTACTAGTCACCTAACAATTCTTATAACACTTTCTTTAAGGTTAACAATATGATAATATAATGATAAATTAAATTAAATTGATAATTGAATAACCGACAGTGAATAATTGATTAAGCAATGATGAAAAATTAGGAATTACTTCTATCCTTATTTGTTTTCACTTCACCTTCTTGATTTAACACTAATCGACCATAGATATCTAATAATTAAGATTACCTTCTCTCGAGATCTAACTAAGTAATCTCAATTAAATAGATATAAATTGAATTGTGTCCTCTCAATCTATCAAAACTCCTCATAGCCATCCAATTAAATTTGAAGCAATCCTATCGATAACTAATAAATAATTAAAATCTATCTTCAATTACCTATTAATTTGATGTTTATAGATCTATTATAGTACCAACTCTCACTACGCAACACAACACAGATGATTCAACCTAATCTCTTGATTCAAATTGAATATAAAACAACAAATATCATAAACTATATTCTACTAAAACAAGAATATAAAAGTTTAACAAATAATTCAAGAGTAATCCCTAATGGAAGTTTAGCTATCCATATCCAACATATATCTCAATCGATTCATCAATAACATTCAACAACAAGGAAATAAAAGAAAATAGTAGAAGTTTGGATTTTGAATGTCTTCTTTTCTTTCACCTTAAGCTGGAAAATTTTGTACCTTGTGTTCTTCAATAGTTTGATCTCTTTGATCTCCTGTTTGAAGTTTCCAGCTACTTCTTTGATTTTTTTTCCTTTTCCTTTTTATACTCTTGATCCTCCTATGGTTTCTCCACTTGTTTTTTCCTTCCAAAATCATCAAAAATACAAAAATCTTGTGACTTAAAATTATGGCATTTGCATGATCATGCACAACTTCCTACACATTCTCTCTATTACAATCATGCATGGTATGCACGATTATGACAGAAGATTCAGCAAACTTCCTGCTGCCCTAATGCATAATGATTGTGGTCTAACTTGTTTTCTAGCTCCTTCTTCATCTTTTCTTCAATTTTTCTGTCTCCACTCATTATCAACATGTTAACCATCACTTAAAGCATACAATTAAGATCAAAATTTTTCCCTGATCAATAACAATCAAACAAAACACACAAAATACTAACAAAAACATAAATTTAAGTTCTAAACACATGATTATCACATTAAAAAACACTTAAAAACAAACTTTACAGCTTACAAAACAAATTATAATTTACAATTGGTAACTTTCCTACGCTTAAACTTTTGCTTGTCCCAAAGCAACACTAAAACTACAAAACAAAACAAACACAGAACACTCAATCACATAGTCATGCAACAATGCAATAATATTATAATGGCATAAAAATTTATGAAATTAACTTAGCCACAAACATCAATCATTCAAAAGTTTCAACACTCTAACATGTTCCATTTATATTCAAGTGCTTTGATTTAAATATATATTTTAACCAAAATATTGACACACATATTTATACACCTATGACACAAGTATGTACTTATTATTTTTTAACAAATTGAAAAGGTAAGTCACCACTAAATAACTATTCATGGAAATTTCTTGACCTATAAAAGGAAGATCAATTTGTTCACTTTTATTGAGAATACCATAGCGTTTAGATTTTATTTAACGATCGCTCGGCTTTTGATACGAAGATAAATACCTTGTCATAAATATCCCTCAATTACTCAACTTGATTGCGTTCTATCAAGTTTGGTTGGACTGTCATTCTAGCTTTTTGACGTGAAGACAAATATTTTGTCATGAATGTCTCTTGGTTACTCAGTTATATTACAATACACAACTCGCCACCATATCTATTCTTTACCTAATTTTTTTAAAAGGGCCAACGGAATAGGAAATTCATTTAATACATTTATCCCACTGAGAGTATTAATGATACCTATCAATTTTAATAAATTTAATTATAAATACATCCAAACAAGTTTTATAAATGAAGAAATCGGTACAATATTCTATTCAACGTGCATTTTTACTTCAAAAACACTTAAAATAAAAACTTAGTGATCATTTTTATAATTAAGTTACTTCGTTTCAATTTTATGCCATTGACAATTCAATTATGACAAGTTATAAATTTACAACACCTTTAATATAGCCAAATAGTTTCATCTAATAATTATTCTAAGTAACATAGGGGTAAGAGGCTAATTATTATAAATGACAAATAATATTTTTTTATCTGTAATAATCCAATTTTTGCTAAGTTAATATTTTTTTTAAAAAAGAGAGTAAACTCAATTTTAATAAACTCTCTTGTCCTAATACATACATTCATTTTTAATTATTTTCTTTTGAAAAGAAGTGAAGAAATAAATTTCTTTTTTATTAAAAAATTTAGATAAATATTTTAATATTTTAAATTATTGAAAAATTATTTTTAGTTTCTAATTTTTAATAAAAATATCAATAAAATATATGCCACTTAAATATAATAGGTAAATTAATTAATATGATAAATTAAATTAAATTAATAATTAATAATTAATTGATTTACATATAATATAATATTATTTATGTTAGGTTGAGTGTATATTACATGCTCGTTAAGCTTCGGATAAAATTGGATTAAAAATACGATGAAACCTCCGGTGCTTTGACCGGACATGTCTTGTCGTTCTCCTCCAAACTTCTCCTGCAAAACCCTTAAACCCTAGTTGTGGCAACCATGCTATAACGCCTCCCACCCTTCGCTTTCTCTCCCTCTCTCGTGGGAACAATATCAAAAGACCCCCAACCCAAAGCCCGTTTATCTCTTCATGTTTCCTATTTTAAGAATGAGGTCTCTTATGTCCCCCACCTTCTCATTACCCCGACCTCCTCTCTTCCTCGTTGTACCCTCTAAAAGATTCAGTTTTGTCTCTAACCCAATTGATTCCACTGCTATCCCACTCAAGTCCAACATGCTTTCAGCCAAATCCTTGGTTTTTCATTCTTATAACAAAGGTCTTCAATCACAACCCTCGTGTCATTTCTCCTCCTCGCCTTCTGGCGCAATTCATGTGATTGTGGGTCCCATGTTCGCCGGCAAAACTACCACTCTTCTTCAGCGCATTCACTCGGAAACCGAACTTGGCAGGTATTTGTTGTTCCTTTTGTAACTTGGGCTTAGGTTAAAGTTCTGCTCTTTGGCTCCATTTTTTGTATCTTTGTATTTCTAATTATGTCATGTGTGATATAGCTTTGGTCTCGTGTCATGTTTGACTCTTAAGAAACTGAATGAATATCTTTTTTTTTTTTCCTTAAATCGTGAGGAATCTGGATTTTTATTGCGTTAATTCTTAATATGGTATAATGGGTGACATTTTCGGGAGTATTTCCTACTTCATTGAGGAATGTGGTTATGCGAACATAGATATTACCAGCTTGCAGGTTAATGCATGCCCCCAGTTGAATAAAAAGTTGAAGGATCTTTGTTTCTCGGGAAGATTGAGCGAACCTGTGAGGCTCTCATTGCTTACAGGTTGGAGTGTTGAACATGGGACTTGTGCTTTTTTGTTGCAAGAATGGATATTCACGAAAAAGTATGAGAAAGGGAGAAGAATTCACATTCAAATGGTTATTGTTGATTACATTCTTGATGAATACCTGAAGACAAAATTGCTCATCTTGCATGTTAAATTTGGGGTTTGAAGACTGGGCATGTTTTGTTTGAAAAGTTGATAAATAAAAGCTTGATTTTTCAGAATGCAATGACTGCTAGCTATAGGCAGAAGGGGCTTGACGAAATGGGATTGATTCCACATTTGACGAGGAGGCATTATGGCTTAAGATCAGATTAATATAACTTTGCATCAACTTCTAGAGTCTGTACTGCTCTGCCAATATTGATACATCGAAAGCAAGTTCTTGCCCTTATGATGAAATGTTGTTGTCAATAGTGTCCTCAGGAATGTGTTTGAAGTGAAGCAATCTTTCTGATGCACGTAAGGTCTTTAATAAATCATTGAACCAAAATGTAGTTATCTGGACTTCTTTGATATGTGGGTATGGCCAAGATGGAAGGGTTGTGGATGTCTTGGAGTTATTTCATAGGACAAAAGATGGGAGTTTTAAACCAAATTATTTTACTTTTATGGCTGTCATTTCTGCTTGTAGTGAGGTTTCATCAATAAAAGTTTGGAACATTTCTCTTCGATGGAGAAGGATTACAGTGTTCAGCACTAGAGGGAAGCATATTTCAATGATGGTTGATCTACTTGTTCCTGCAGGGAGGTGCTAAGAAGCCTACAACTTTGTTATAAAGTCACCTTCCAGTTATAATGGGTACTCTATTTGGTCCTTGTAGAACTTATGGAAATATGAACCCACTGAAGCTTGCAGCTAAGAAATTATTTGAAACAGGTCCAGAAATTCTGGAAAGATTATTGTGATTTCTAATGCCTATGCAACTTTTAGGTTTTGGGCTAGTGTTGCGAAGGTCAGGGTTTACTCTTAATGTGCAACAAACCACAAGCTAGAATTGAGGATACAAATGATATGATTTTGCATATGGACCGCGTTCTGATGGACACAGGCTATGCTTGTGATATAAGTGGCTACTCCAAGAAAATTAAGCTTTATTTCTCTACAGTTTATCCCTTTGATGAGGAACTGAAGAAGCTTGGCTAACTGATGGAATCAAAATTTGGAGTTACTACTCTGGTTTCTTCTGACTTGTTGGATAGGCGAGGTACACTATCGGAGCTGTATAGTTTTATACACATTAATGTCTTGTCAAGATGCTTATGATTGTACTCTCTTAGCTATGTTAAAAGATGCAGCCAATAGGGATGCCATGCCGACTTCTATTACGCTTTTCATTATATCTCAAAGAGGGACAAACAGATTTCTGTGGACTTTGTGTATTCAGCAGGAAAAAAGGTTTCAGTTGGTCGATTGTGGAGTTATCACTTATCTTTTGATTCACAATAATGTGGCTCTTTGGTGGAGCAGAAATGAACATTCATCTCTTCTGGTTCAAAAGTCTAGCAGCATTCTTGGTAAGATGCAGGGGCTCAAGGTTTTCATTCTGTTATCCAGGGTGAAACTACTTGTTTGAGTTTTCTTTCTCGGGAAACTTGTAACTTCCTATATGAATAGTCTAGTAGGTTATTACTTTGCTTGATTCTGTTTTGATGGAGGGATCTCGCTCTTAATATCTGTTTTCTATTGATATGCTGACATTATATCATTCTGGTTTGCCTGCACACCACCTTCATGGTTCTTCTGTGAAAATATTTTCCTGGATTGTTTTGAGTGGAATTATATTTTATGAGAAAATAGGTTTGATTGTCACCAGATGTTTGAATATTGATTAAAGACAGTGCTTTCCTTTCATGCAGAAAGGTGGCAATTATAAAATCAAGCAAGGACACAAGATATGGATTGGATTCAATAGTGTCCCATGATGGGGTAAAGTTGCCATGTTGGGCATTGTCCAATTTGTCATCGTTTAGACAAATATTTGGTTCTGTTGCTTATGAACAGGTATTCCAATCCCTACTAGATTCTATATGTTTCTTGGATGAACGGTAAAGTGAATATTATTATGGAGTTGTGTGCAGTTGGCAAGCAATGCCTATATGGTTGTTCAACTCTTTTTTCTTATTGTTCTTTATCCCTTCTCCTCGGCCTATCATTCACGGGATTCGGCCAATTGCCTTGATCATGAGATATCATTGAGAAATAGGAATGTCTGTTATCTAAAGTTTTCTTGCGATTTTTTCTAGTATGGAATGCCACAAGTACAAGACCTCATTATCATGTCAGAATGTTTCTACCTTTATATACTATCACCGGGAATTTTGATAATAGGATGATCAGAATATGGATCATGAAAAGAATTTGTCCATTTCCCTACCCGCTAAATTCATGATATTCTTTCTCGGAGAAATGTTAAAAACTTCAAATATGAAGATGCTTGGAACTTTTACTATGTTTAGTGACTTTTCTTTTAGCTTCCTGAGATTCGATGTTGATTTGGAATTTACTGATGGTAAGTAGATGGTGACAGCTAGATGTTATTGGCATTGATGAAGCACAATTCTTTGAAGACCTGTATGATTTCTGTCGTGAAGCTGCTGATCAACATGGTAAAACTGTAATAGTTGCTGGCCTAGATGGTGACTATTTGAGGTACTACTACTCCGAACCTGTTCTTTCTATTTGGCAACCTTAATTTGGTCAATTGTATGCTCGTTACTTAACTGAAATGTTGTTGGCAGGAGGAGTTTTGGTTCTGTGCTTGACATAATTCCTCTTGCTGATTCTGTAACCAAGTTGACTGCACGGTGTGAACTGTGTGGAAAACGTGCATTGTTTACGTTAAGGAAAACGGAGGAGAAGCAAACCGAACTGATCGGTGGGGCTGACATTTACATGCCCGTATGTCGCTGGCACTATGTAAGTGGCCAAGCTGCCATGGAAGCTGCAAGAGTTGCACTGGAACTGCAGACAGTTCAATGTGGCTCTCAGGTTTAACTCCCAAGCAATTTACTGGAATGTTGCTGACTGGAGGATCTTGACATTGGAAAATCACTTGTATTATGTTCTGGTACAAGGTTGTAATACTGTTTGATTAGCTTTAGGATTTATGTTCTGGTGGTGATTACTCCAAGCAAGAAGGGAAAGGTTAAGGCAATTGATGCCAATTTTCTCAAAGATAACATTTTTCTCGATGAATATTTCTTATCATTACTAGTCATTAAAATATACTTGCTTGAAATTTAACATTTTACTTTACTTTCAATGGATTAATAATGAATGAAATTTACTTTTTTTTATAAGAATTATAATTTATCAAAAGATTTGAAATTTAATTAAAAAATTAAAAAATTATCATTAATTAATTTATTTTAATTTATTAATTTAAAAATTAATATATTAAATTATAAAATAAATCGATCCTACATACTTTAAAAGATTTTTTGTTTAGCCTCTTTCAAAAAAATAAATTAATTAATGACTTAATTTTCAAAAATAAAAAAGATTTAAGCTTTCAATTGATCATATTTTCCAAAATTTCCTAAAATATTGATTGCTACGATGGTGCCTCAGAATTGCAGAATCACATCAGGGCTTATGAAAGCCGTTCAGTCCCGAAAGATGGTGTTTTGATGACAGAGTATCCTCATTGGCACGACCTAAACTCAACGCCGCTCCCAAATACGATGGGCTAGAAGATCCCCCGGTCGACGGAGGAGCTAACAGGAACTCGGCGATATTCAGCGATGACAAGCAATTATATCTAATGCTTTACTTTGCGATTCACGAATGCTATACTGGGTATTTGCCCCAAGTCACAAGTGACTTCCTTGGAAATCACGTCGAATCAAAAAAATAGTTATGATTATAACAAAAGAATTACGCAATTCAGAAATAAAAATCAAAGCAATTAGAAGATTTTAAAAAAAATGTATGTCTCATGGCCAGTCCCAAATTGTAATGGCGGCAACGCCGCTACACAAGGCGATGGAATATGAGACCTGCCGCCGCGGACGGAGGAACTCTCACGAGGACCTCAACGTCCTTGGGCATCGATTTCTGACGTTTGCTTAGGGTTTTGCAAACATTCGGTGTATAAGTTTGCCCCTGTTCAAAGATGGAACTTTTGGCAAGTTCCCGTCAGATCTGCGTGAGAACGAACAGAAATTCAAGACGCTAAAAGCAATTCTATGGAAAACCCAAAGCACTAGAGCTGTTGTTTTTTAAGTCTATTGTTGAGAGATTCTCTATGGAGCTTAATGCCCTTATCCAGTTTATATTCTTTTCGAAGTGTCCCGACCAATCGCTAACTACACTTGGACCAAAGAGACCCCGATTTATACAAAGAAACCTAATTCTTATTCAAGAAGTGGGAGTAAAAGTATTACTCGTCAATCAAGAGCAAAGGAGAAACGTTGGGCATGTAGGAAAGGATAGAAAGTACAAACAGGAAAATGGCAAGAACCGGAAGAGATAACGGGCGAAGGAAAGTGATGACGGAGGGAAACGGAGACGACGAAGAGAAGTTTGATTAAGGTTAATAATCATAATTCTTAAAGAAAAATTATCATAGTGCTTTAAATAACTAGAGTTGTTAAATTAAGGCGGTGAGAGATAAAAACAAAGTAGAATGGACAAGAACAAAAGCAATAAAAAGTAAAAAAATGCATATCGTGTTTTTACAGTTTTTAGAATTCGGCGGTAAATAGTTGAGTTCGATTTGATTTTCAAAATAAGGAAATAAATGTTATAAAAAATCTAGAGAAACTGAGATCTGAATTTTGTTACATACCTTAGATCTGTCTCAGCTACTGTTGCCGCATATAATGCAATCATCTCTTGTGAACACCAAAACCCTGCATAATGAATCAGAGAGTCAAGACAAGCAACTAAAACATCCAAAATTCCATAACAAATTAGAGTAAATCTTCGACTCTACTATTTTCTCGTCGTGAAACTCTCTACGAGACTAAACTTCGTCTCTCAAACCATTGAGAGAAGAAGAAAGCGTTAGTTCAGTTTCAAGATCCTTCATCCGTTCTCAGTATCTGCTCTTGTTTTTGTTTTCTTTGTTTCGCTTTTTTTTTTTTTTTTTTTGCAATCAACTTTCGTATCATGATATATGACGTTCAAGATCTGACAAAAAGATTAAAAGAAAGAGACGTGAAATAACACAGAGACCTTAGAACCTTACGTTCTTCATCAGAACTTCTCAAATAAGAAACGTTTATTTTGAAAAAGAAAAAGACATTCGTCAGTTTCAAAATTCTCTCGTCTTTCTAATTCTTTTGCAATATTTTTGGCTGCATTCGCTTCTTATAACATAAGATATCACCGATCGAGATTTAACAAGGAATAGTTGAAAGGAACGAGAGATGTTACGTTCTGCATCAAACCTTCTAAAATCAGATCACAATAAGCATCAAAATATTCATCAATTTCAAGATTCTCTACTCTTCCTAATTTTCTGCAGACTTTTTGTTGCAATCGCTTCTCACATCATAAGGTATTAACAATCAAGATCTAACAAGAAAGAGATACAGGAATGATAGATCTTACTTTCTTCATCGAATCGTCTAAAATCAGAACAAAAGAATCATCGTGGTCGGAGACGGTTATCGGAGAATAAGAAAATAAAGTATGTGTGAGAGAGAGAGGGGGGAAATTGAAAGACAGGAGGAGCTAAAAGGGAGCGAAAAAGCGAAAGAATGTGGAGGGAGAGTGAAAATACAAACATCTATTTATAGCCAAAGGGTTGGATTCATACGACGCCGCAAAGCATAAGAAGTGAGGCGGTGAAAGAATTAAGAAAGCGAGATAATTAATAATAAATTAATTACCGTATTCATTTTAACCCTACATTTTCATAGTTATCGTTTTTTATTTCTACTTAAGAGATATGTTTATCCATTGATTGATTTTCAACGTTCGATCATACATGCAATCTTTAGATTATTATAAGCAATTAAAGATTTATGTGATTATGTCACATATATTTAAACTTTTAATGAGGCCAAAAAATAATAGTTGTTAGTATTCAATAAAATTAAAATAATAATTAATTAATTAATTATCATATACTTGTTATAAAATTAGATATGATAAGAAAATAGATTGTTTAAATCCTAATATTTGTTTTAAATATGAGAGTGATTTAAAATTTTGATTTGAAATATTCTTAAATCTCTTAAATTGAACTTCGATTTGAGCTATTAAATTTAAACTTAAACTTAAATTCTGACTCAAATAATAAATTTCTTTAAAAATATATCATTTTTTAAATTGCAAAATATATTTACTTAAGTATGGTTTGAACTTGATCAAATTATAGGTTGTTCAATGGTTGAGAGCGGGGCTTGGCTTCGGCTAGGTTCCAAGTTCGATTTCATGTTAGCCCCTCTTGTAAGAGCCTGGGACAGCCAGGGTTTTCTTGTAGGTGGAGAACTAGTTGGGTCCTTAATGATAAGGTATGCCCGCTTAACCCGCCTGTGAGGTGGTGTATTAATTGAACCCT
>JANKOD010000191.1:3613268-3631251 GCA_026284645.1 Erythroxylum acuminatum
TGGCAAGTTCCCGTCAGATCTGCGTGAGAACGAACAGAAATTCAAGACGCTAAAAGCAATTCTATGGAAAACCCAAAACACTAGAGCTGTTGTGACTTGAAATGTGGCTGCAAGGGTCACAATTTATAGAAGGGCTTAGGGTAATTAGGGTTTTTGAATTTTAACTCGTGAGTTGAGGCTTATACTCAGTGTTGTAGAAGAGACCCAATGAACAAAAAAGTTGCTGTCAATAACTAAAGCCTGTATGGTGAGCCCTAAAAGGAAATAGAAAGATATTAATACTCTTAGAACCTGCAATTAAGTTCGGACTTGAGCTGAACCAGTATAAAATCAAGTCTTGATTCCTATTGACTAAATTTTAGATCAAGCTCGAACTTTTTTTTTAAAAATAATTAAGCTGAAATTTGAACTACCTAATCTGACCTGATTTATACTCAATTGAGCCTAGACCTGATCAAACTTCAAGTCGCCCAAGCTTAATCGGGTTCAATACCATCCCTAATTACTGCTACATAAAACATGAAAGGAAATTGCTTCTCCTTTATTAGCTTTGACGTAGATGATGAAGTAGAGGGAGTAAAAAGCCTGTCCAAGAAGAGAGACTTGGAAAAGGAGATAGAAAAATTATATTATCCATTTTTAAATTGATCGAAGAATTGTATTATCGATTTCGAGATAGAACTTACAACAGTGCTTCAAGCATCAGTAGCTTTAGAAGAAAATTATGAGCATTATGTTAATGCATAAATTCCACACATCTATATAGCCTAAGAAAATCCATGGAATATGTAGTTCTACTGGCAATTATTTTATATGAAGAAAATCCATGAAAGCAGCTAGCTAACAAAAATTGGAAGCAACAAAAGCTGCAACAAGCCATCAGGCATTAACCATCTTCACTGCAGATTGTGAACCAAAAGTAGCATTACATTAAGATCAAGGTGGAACTGAGAAACTGATGCCAATACAAGAAATCTACTTTTAAAGTGGGTTCAAGGTTTAATAAGCCCTTTGTAAACCCACCAGCTTTTAGGTGAAATTGAGCTACATGTAGCATTTCCTTTTTTCATTCACCAGCTTCATTCAGTTCAACATTCAAAGCTGCTCTTTGGCACAAGCACCCTTAACATTTTGCTCTGTACAGAAATCCCACAAGAAACATAGCATAAAATATTAGAATTGGCTAGGTATTGCTTAAAACTATCATATTCAAGCAAGATAAGTATTCTTTACAATTGAAGTAAATGTGTATGTTCGTCAAGTCAATTCTCCGTTCATCAAGTCAATTCTCCAACAGCACTGAGAAGTTGCATACAAGAAAATTCTAGTGCAAGGGGATTATTCTCTACATGTGAATCTGCGATATTACAATCTATGCCCACCGTCTACTAAATTTAGAGATGTTACACAGATTTTGCACAAGCAGAAGGCTTGAAGTGGCCTACTACAAAGTCACATGAAAGCAAGTTCATATCACTGTTCAAGTTAGTGACATCAAAGAACAAAAATAGCATGCTCATAACTTACATATACTTGAAAAGGAGCTCAGTGAATTCCATTCCTTGTATGTGGCTTGACCACAGTGTTCCTCTCTTCAATAATGAAGGAAAGAAGCCTGTATAAAATAATTCACACAAAGTCATTAAATTCTCCAACTAGTATTCTCTTTAATGATATTGTTCAAAAGATCTACAGCTATGAAATAAAGAACAAGAAGTCGTTACTAACAGGCAAAATCATTTGTTTTCACCTCCATCATTGTTGGCAGAAAATGTCTTTAGTTCTTCAGGTATATTCTTCAAGCCTGGATCTAAGGAACCACAAGTAAGTCAAACCAAAGTGCAAAGCGAAGTATTATATGGATGCTTAAACCTTATAATTCAATCAAGCAACAATGAGAATTTGTACCTCCAGTTTTACTTTGGTGATCAGCATCTGCAGTCTTTGCCACATCAGAATTTAGTGCCCTAGCAATCCGTTTAACATGATTCAACCGTAATTTCTTAGGTGGAATACCTGAACCACTTGTTGGATGAGTAAACTTTTAAGGAGCAGACCAAAATAAAATACAACTCACCAGTTAATCCATACCACAAATATAAAAAATATATCAACACAAAAACAACATTATTTGTACTTACAACTGGAGGTTGCATTTTGTCCTTGCAAAATCAACTCTGCATCAATTTTCTGATTTTCAACAACATCCACAGGAGCATGAAGTGACCGTGCAAGATGTTTTATATGGTTTAGAAGTGGCCTTTTAGGCAATTGAGACAATTTATCAGCTGGAACTTCCAGGGCTACAGAATAAAGCACGAAAAGAATATTATCTTATCTATTTTGTATGAATCAACGGTTTATAATTTTCATGTTGAAAGGAACAACAACAAGGCTTACCCACAGTTTTCGTCATTGTTGCACACACACTTTGTTGTCTTTGATCAGTAGGAATGTGGACAACTTCATTGCATAAATTATTACTACTGGAGATAGAGGCCACCTCATGATACTCATTACTCGGGAGCATAAGAATTTCATCATTGGTTGCAATACTTGGATTGGTCTGAAGGTCTAAACGAGAAACTTCAGCTCGTTGTCTCCGAAGCTGATAATTCCTACGCCTTCTAGCAAGGTGTTTCTCCCTCTCTTCAACACTCATAGACTGTCTTCTTTGTCTGTCCCTTAATCGCCGCTTTTCTCTTTCCTGCTCCTTCTGAAAATTCCTTATCGATGCCCTTTCTGACTGTTCCATTATGATCTTCTAGTCCCCTTCCAATCATTAAACAACTTCACAGTCTTGACTGGATTTCACCCTATCCTTCTACAAGCACATACCGATGCTCGTGAAATCAAACATTTGCAGAGAGCTTAAAATATATTGAATTCACAATTAGAAAGAATATACAACATAAATATTAAAGCTTCAAAGATGTTCACATGAAAATGAGGAAAGCATCCCCAATGCCACAGCAAACTTGACATAAATCAGATGAAAGTAGGTTCGAAACAATATAAATAGACAAGGCAGCATAGTCATACCAACAATGTACAACAAACCATTCAGGCAAATTCTGCTAAGAACAATCTACAAACGTCATGTCTGGGAGGAACTCACATTGTCATGCATAAACAAAATGAACCGATAAATGAAGAATCTATAATAACAAAAGAAATCCTAATAAATCAACCAACCCGTTATCGAAACCAAAACGTAAGAAACAAAGACAACCCAAGATTTAGAAGATCAAATGGGAAATGGGATTGGTCAAAGAAAGCATTTTGAGATTGAGAAAGACAAAAGCGCTCACCTTTTCCTCTGGAGGATACTAATCTGTAAGAAGAGCGCGAGAGAGCAACAAACATGTGATGCAGGGAACATGTAGAATCCGATTTAAAGCTGAGCTCAGTTATGGGATTGGGGGGTCAGTTGGTCAGAGCCCTTTTTTGGCCGTTTCATAGCAAATTTGCCAAAATCGGTGAATTTGACGCCATTTATTTGGCCTTATCACTCGCTTCTTTTCACGTAAGCGTGGTAAGGGCTTAAGGAACACTATTTGCCTAATGGGGAATACAGAAACGTTTCTTTTAATTATATATAATATTCGTTTATTTTTATTTTATAATGTATAGTAACTCTATTTTCTATTAAGTAAGGAAATACTTTTAGTTTATAATTATTAATTAATTCAAATAGTAAAATCACAATTGTAAATTGTAATGTTCTTAATATATATCTATTTTTAACTTTTGTAACTAAACATAACATAAACCAGTTTCCCATTTCATCTTTCAAGGAAAGAAAAAGGAGGTCAATCAGAAAAAGAGTACAAAAGTAGTCAAATGCTAAGAATTAGTTTACATGACTACCTCCATAAAAGTTGTATTTACACTTCTCAGAGGAAAGATTACATGACTAACCCCATTCCATGCAGCTTTAAAATGTTGGTCCAAGGAAAGGAAATGCTTTATTTGAGTCTCCCTATAAGTTGGAACTATTTTTGACGTTTGTCCCCTTCACTTGGACTCCAAACATGGAGATGTGGGCAAACATGAAACACCGAATGTTGCAGTATCAGTTAAACCTGACTTTGTTTCATTCTATGGAGGATGTATACAATGAAATTTGAGATTTTCAAGTAGTAACCTTAAACTAGGATGAGAAGAGAGCTACGATAATTTCCTTTTCTACAACAGGAGAAGCATTATTATTGCATCTCATCTAGATGCACTAGCAAAATTGGCGACGTAAAATTTACAGGTGTTACAAAAATATCACAGTATGATCTTCATCTCCAAGCAGATGAGGTCGCCATGTGCCTGTTCTTCCAGCAAAGGTAAAGAGCTCCATCCCTCTCTTCAAGTCTGTAGTTTTTGTCATAATCCTTGAGCAAGTCCCTGACAGCAGTACTTGTTGAATAACTTAATGGGCACTGAGTAAATCCGGCCATTGAAAATCGTAGTTTCCACTTTTCAAGAAGTTCATGTCGTTCAACTCTCTCATCATTCTCACAAGCAATCATGTTGACAATGTCCCTAGCCACACAGTGCTGCTCTGCATTAATCCGCTGCCTGTCATCCCGAGAACGAGCAACATCAATTGATTCAAACATAGCCGTATAGTAATCCAGTGTCTCAATGAATCTTGGAAAGAATGGCTTCGTATTGGTGTTGGATTCTTGCTCAACAACGGTCACAATCTTTGGGTTCAAACTCTTCACTAGTCTCAACAAAAGATCTCTGTGATTCGTAGTGTTCACACTCTCATCAGGCATGTGGTGCAGTACAAATGGAAAGTTCACTACCACAGCTTCCCCATGCAGGATTCTGAGGTCTTCTTGCCGAACCTCATAACAAGTCATGGCTGTATCATGGAACTCCAAGGGCACGTTCCACTGCCGAGCAATATCCAATAATCTCTGGCCTACAATATGCAGTCCCCCACCACGAGCATGGGTGGACTGTGAATCATCTACACCAGTTATGCGAATCACTGGTGGCCCACCCTGTCGATTTCCAAGTGCTTGAATTAGTGGAATCCATTGGCTGCCTTGGGCAATCTGGAAGTCAATGATGTGGATCACAGGTTCATGTAACACTGCTTCCCGAATTGCAACATTAGCTGACAAATATGCAAACCTCCAGTAAGGGCAGATCTGATATAGTATTCCCATGTAAGTCATCAGATCTGAGCCCACAGGGGCATCACACTTTAAGGCTTTGTAGATTTTACTACCTGAAAACTCCAGCCTGGCTCTAAGCCCTTCCAACATATAAGCACCCACTCGCTGCATTGGATCTCCAGACACCGATACCATCTGGTCCAACAAATGCATTAAACCTGCAGCTCTCGTTATGTCTTTATTAGATACTGCTTCGGCACAGGCAATAAGCACCTCTTTCAGATTTAACCTAGGGATCATTTCCACCATTTTGTTCCAATCCCAACATCCCAGTAGATTTGATTGGTCGACCCCACTCATGAAACAGAAATTGCGGCTGTCTGTCACATCAGATTCAGGCTCCATCAAGAAGACCTCTATTTCCCTCATTTTCTGCCTCAGTACATTGCCGTCATCAGCAGAAGATGAACCACTTATTGGAGATCCATATAGGTTGTCAGGAGAATGATAATGGTCTGACACGCATGAATGTGAACCTTGGGGTGAAAATGGACTTTTGTTTGAGGAGATGCTAGCAGCAGGAGAATCATATACAACAAAACCAGTGGTTGTAGATGATTCTAGAGTGAAGTATTCTTCCTTGTAATTCTCAAAGGAGACACTTGTCCCTTGACTACCAGCATCTGACAATGCATTGTTGTCTAAGAATTGGAAAGACAAACCATATTGATTAATTTCTTGCCCAGGCTGGTGATAAAATTCATGGATACTGGCAGAACTTTGATTTTTCTGTGACCTTTGCATCTAAAACTAACTGACTGATACAGCAACCAATAGACTAGAGAAGTGCCAATAGCAGCCTATTGTACTTGATCTGTTCAGTGATTATTTGCGAAAGCAAGCACTATACTAATCAGCAGCTATCAATAGACAGTTGGTTATCTTGGAAGTTGCAAAAGCGAATTCTAATCTGCTGCTGTGAACTTTTGTAGTCCATAAATCAGTCTTCTATCAACTCAACCTGCCAAAAATAAACGGCAATAAGATTCTACAAGACCAACATAGTTGGAAACTACATAAATAGATGTAAAGAAAAAGAAGTGAGTTAATTACAGGAACACTGAGTAGGAAGGAATGCAAAGAAGGAAAGCAGTCACTAAACCACAACAACCAAGTACCCATGTAAACTTAATTTGCTTTTGCCGGGAAGGAACTTAGTCATGAACAGAAGGCAAGCAAAAGAAGCACCCAAATGAAGTAAAAAGAAGCAACCAAATGAAGTAACTGAAAAGGCATGAACTAGCTTGCATACTGTTTCATGCAGAACTTGCAGTATCGCATACGCACTCATTTTTTTTATCAGTACAAGTCAATGGCGGTGGTAATAATTCCAAAAGAACCTGAAGTCAAAAGCAATCATTCCAAGGGCATTGCATCACCAGGCACAGAAGTTCAGGCGAATAAATACACTCAAGACCAAACATCCTTTGTCAGAAAAGTCAAGCATTTTAGCCACAAAAAAGGGCAAACAGTGTTTCATCCTTCTGTTCTCTTTTTGACTATTCAACTCAAAACAGTCGGTCAATTAAAAAAGACGGAAAATTCCAAAACCTAAGTGAGTCAACCCACATGAATAGAAGATAACTACAAAAAAAGAGTCATTGAGAAGATAATCAATCCTTATAACAAGGGCTGAAAGACGCAGAAAATGAAAATTCAATTCCGTGCATTTGTTACTTGTAAAAGACAAATGGAAAAGAAAAGGCAGGAAATTCCTAGAGAGAAGATAAACAGTCAGAGGTTTAGACCAACAACTACAAACGTTGGCCACAGAAATCCCATGGCCCAGTTTCCAGTATTTCATAGCAAGTAGTCCTTTTTGCTAAACTTGGTCTTCAAAGAATGCACGCAAAATTAGACCAAGAATGACAACAGGGTGAGGCTTACAATAAGCAACGTCGTTCAGATTAAGCTGGATATGCAAATTGGTTGACATGTGAAGTATACAAGTAGATGGAACATCAACTGTCCAAACATCAGTCTAAGAATCAGATGTATGTCAGTAATCCTAAAGAAGCTGCACCGAGTCCAGAAATTTATAATACCAAAATTTATACTGAGTAACGTCTTCATCCAACGAATAATAAAGTTCAGATTGTTTAAGAGAGAGAACAAAGGAACTAGGTTTTAAATTTATTAGTCAAAAAGTTTCATGAGATACTGATTATAAATAAGTTCTAACTGAAACAAACTAAATCTATCTATGAATCAAGAACATCAATACTAATCACCGAGCACAATAAATAACAAAAAAAAAACAAACCCATGTTTTTTTTTTTAATAACAAGGTAAAAATCCGTGATTTTTTATGGAAATAAATTAAGAAACATGATGTTAAATAAACAAACATTCGCTGAACACCCCAGTTTCACAAACGGAAAACAACTAAAGACTTCAACTTTCTTCAATAATTGATCTTAAACAACTTAAACAGAGCAAGAAATTGCACTTAAATTTGATTTTAACACTTACCCATGTTCTCACAAAAGTAAAATAAGCAAAGAAATCAAACTTGCTACATACCACACCAGACCAATGCACAAAAACCAGAAACACCCATCGATTCAAAGATTATCAGAACCCATGTTAGCTCATAACACAGCCAAGTTAACTTTGCACGAAATCTGTCTCCAGCTTACCTTAAGTTTCTTCCAAAGCTCTGAGGTTTCAGTAGTTGTCTGAGCCTGAGATCCTTAAGACAGAGAGAAAGAAAGGAGCTATGTTGTGTAACGATGCGATACACCACTGCTCTATTATGAACTTTTATTGATGAGCCTCCTCCTCAGTAATTGCCCCTCAAAGTCAGTTTTATTTACATGAGATACCACAACAAACGTGTGCATAAAACTATTTTCCTATAATTTTTCTTAATTTCCATTTAAAAAGAAATAATAATATTTATCTTAATTTTATAAAATTATAAATAATCTTTTTTTATATTCTCTTTCTTAAAAGATATAAAACTTTTATATACTTTTCTAATTTCTAATTTATCGCAAAAACTCAATCTTTTAGATTTTAATTAAAGCTAAATCCCGATTAATGAACCTACAAAATTCTTCAAATTGTATCTGATTAAATTCAGGTATTATACATATTCCTATGTTTTCCTCCCCTATTATTTTGAATTTCTCATTTATTAATTTTTCGGGAATAATTCATCCTTCCTCAACGCAATAAATAATACAATAACTTAATTTAACTCTCTAATTAAATTTAAATTAAATTAATAATTTAAAATAATAATAATAAATTATTTATTTAGAACTTTTTTTATTTTTTTACAAAAAAACTATTTCTGTTAATTAAATATATCGACACATACTCTCCATTAATAGTAAAATATAAAATTGTCAAAATCTATTTATTCTTAAAATTTTCCAAATTGAGAAAAAAAATAAAAATTGTGGGCGGCGTTGCCTCGAAGTTGAACTGTTGAAGTGAAGCGTTAAATTTTGTGGGGACCATCGGTTAGCGCGTGCACGCACAGCAACTTGGAAGAAATAATATAGTAAGTCCAAAGTCTAAACTACTTACCACCTTCTTCGAAGTTGATGAAATATCGGAAAATCAGAACCTGTGGACATGTTTATCCAAATCAATTCAAAGTTCAAACCGAGTTTCAGCACAATTGACCATATGTATTGAGCTCATGTCTTGCGAATTCAACTCTCTGTATTTACTAAATTTTACTTATTTAAAAATAGGTTAAATTAATTTTAATTTTAATATCATCATCATCGCACCCAGTCTAAAATTTTACGGTGAAACAGAGCCTAGGAAGTTCATATATTACGCAACCTTATCCTTACATAGTAAAAAAACTATTTTTGGTATACCCATATATAGATGTGACATGCAAAAAATGATGCAGGACACAGAAGAAGATTTTTACAATAGTATTTTTTGCATGTCACATCTATATATGGGTCTAATAGTAATAAAAATATTAGTTTAATTTTAATAAATATTATTTATTAATTCTCTCCATCTCATTTATTGGATGAATGGATACTCATAAAATAGGGTAAGTACGGAGTAAATCAACCAATTTTGTATTTAGATTTCAATTTTTAATTTGATTTAGTTTAATAATATTGATGTTAAAAACTAATCATTTTATTAATTAATCAACCAATTTTTGTAAATTAATCATTTTTTATAAAACAAAATCAATCAATTAATTTTTATTTAACAACATATTTATTAATTAAACTTTAGTTTTTTTTATAAGTAAAAATAATCTTTTTTATCATTTTTAATTTTTAATTTTATTTAATATTTAATCAGTTTTATAACGATCTAATACCAATTAAACCTTTTAAATTTTTAACCTTTTATAGGAAATATTAATTAAAAAACTCTTTTAATTGCAAATAATTAAATAATTAGATCTACTCTCTTTTTATTTTGGAATGGCGTAACCGTAAAACCGACCAATGGGAGGGCAGTTAATTAGTTAAGTGGACGACGGGACTTGTAGAATGTAGATACGCGGTGTGAGGACGTGTGGAATGGCGAATTCGTAAATAATGAGAGAACAAGTGGCAATGTCTGGGAGGGCCGCGTCTACCCATCAGCATCACACGTCACACTCCGACAACTTACTAATTTTTTAAATCTTTTCTTTTATTTTATCAGATTACTTGGCAGCTTCCAATTCTCTTGCCTGGATCCGCTGTATACAAGACCATCGAACCGTATTATAGGATTGCGTCAGAAAATTACGTCATCTCCGACATCAAAAATTTAGTAAAAATCTAAAGATAAAAAGGTTGTTTAAACATATATGTTCAAAAAAATAGATTAATACTAAACTCGTTAATTTATGAAATTACACATTTTCTTTTTTCTCAAAAGATAAATCAAATAAATTATTTCATAAATTAAATAATAAAATAAATAGTTTTCTTGGTAAATTTTAAATTTATAAATTTATTAGAAATAATAGGTTTAAAATTCTTATTTTGAGTTATTTAACCACCTCATTCAAGAAAAATGTATAAATTTTAAAATTGATTATTATTTTTAACAATAAGAAATTTTCACTTTTATTTTAAATTCACAGTTTTAGATATATATATATATAATTTAAGAAAAATATATTTAAAATTAATTATTTAACTACTAAATAATTTAAAAATTAAACAGTAAATTTTAAAAAATATATATTAAAATTCTAAATTTATTAGAATTTAAGATGTTAAACACTTAAAATTTTTAAGATTTTCAATAAATTCATATCTACTGAACCTAAAATTTAGTTTTTGAACAATTTTGAGAAAGTCTCTCTAACTAATTTAACCACCTATGAGTCGATCTCGCTAATTTTTTTAAATAGATTTTTAAATTAAAAGTATAAAATAACGTCTTTTTTTAAATTAAGCTTGAGCTTGGGTTGATGTCGTTTTGATTAAAAAAGTTGAGTCTCGGATCGGTCTGAACCTAATTTGACTCATGGGTTGGCTCATTAAAAACAATTGAATTTAAGTCTATTTGTCAGCCCATTTCCATCTTTAGAATAAAGTGGCATTTTTATATTTTATAATAATAGTTTCACTATTGCTACAAATTAAATTTTAATGGTCTACTTGAAATTTTTTTAAAATTTCTCAATGCCTTGTTATAATTAACCAAACAACCAAATTTAGAAAATCTCTAATAATAACTAGCTAATAGAGTTGAAGAAAAGAAGAAGACAATTAAGAAAAGGAGAATCTTGGAGTGGTGTTAGTGTTTGCCACTTTAATTTAAAGCAGACATAACTGAATGGTCCACTTGCTTATCTCAAGTACCTTAACATGAAATAAAAGTATACAGGGGAAGAAAAGTGAGCAGACGTATTTTAGGTGGTGGGATTAAGATTTGATAGAAGAAGCCAACTTTGTAAGTCTACTCTTCTTTTAACCTCTTATGTGATGTGATATTTAAAATAAAAAAAATTAAAATTCTTATAATTTTGTAAAAAAATTAACAACAAAGTGTACGTGGAGTGAATATCATACTTGTACTGATCAATACTGCTTACATAGCAATTCAATTCAACTCTTAAACTCGAATCAAATTAATTAAATTAATATTTTAATTTTAATTTTAATCAAATTTAATTAACTCTGAGTTAGGTTTAAAAGTTGAATTTAATTATAATATTAGTGACATTTAATGAGTACATGCCTCGTATTCATATTAGAATTTTTAATATGGGTAAAGTGTAGAGCCAATTAACAAGGATTAGGATTGGCTCAACCATTACCAAAATAACTATAATTAGTTATTTGAATAGTTGACCCTTACCACTTATAACCCTTTAACATTTTTATGTTTAGTCAATATAGAATACTCTAACACCCTCCCTCAAGTGCAACTGGGACTGAACATCCAGTTGTCATTTAAAATAAATACAATGGTAATCAAACCGGGCCGTTGGGACTGAACATCTAGACAGACAATCGAAAAATTAATAATCTGAATCAAACCTGTTCTGATATCATATTAGAATTTGTAATATGGGTAGAGTGTAGAGCTCATTAATAAGAACTGAGCTTGGGTCAATCATTGTCAAAATAACTAGAACTAGTTATTTGGATAATTAACCCTTACTACTTATAAACTTTTTAATATTTCATGTTTAGTTAACATGAGATACTCTAATAATTTATACAATACGCGTTTCATCATTATTTTTATTCGAATTTTGAAAGAAATAATTTTCTAAAAAATTAAAGAGTAGACAGAAAATTTTAAAAAAAATTAAAGTTTAAGAGAAATATTTTAAAGTTTTTAAAATTATTGAAGAAGTTTATTTTTTAATCTTAAATTATATCTTTTTATAAATTTATTTTAAAACGTCAAATCGTGACTTCTGTTATCCGTACTATTATTAATGATTCTCCTGCTTGCTTCCATGAACACTCCATGTCGTATAACTTATATCAATTCCAAGCGCTAATTAACATTGACTGACGATTAAGACATTAGAGATGACTCAATCAAAGGGGTTTGGTTTGCTATTTTGTTTTTTTAGGGGAAAAAACGAAACTTGACTAAACTAAAGCACGGTAAATAAAAAAAAACTTCTTCGGCCATTTCAACCTTCGCTAAACAGACTTCTTCTATCACCTTTTCATTTTTTTTATTTCTAATTGTCCTTTTTTTTCTTGAACTTAAAAAAATAAAGAAAAAGAGTTTCTTGTTGTTGACTCAATCCTCGCTCGCGTACATAGTTATCGGATTTGCTTTGGTGGCGTTCGTTGTCTATGGGCGGGCGGGTAAATCTTTAACTCAGTTTTTGGCACATTAAGGCAATACAACTGGCCTTTAAAGCAACTTTAACAACACTGAGTTGGTGGGATGATGTCAGCGCCTACTTTGCATGTTTACGAAAGTGGAAAGAAACAGCAGCGACTCTTCCATGATTTGTTTGTCTCTGTTTTTCATTGTTCGTTGTGCTTTTTCAACTTTTTTTTCTAAATAATATCATTGCATGAACGCTCAATTTTTCTTTATTCTTTTGTGACCGGAATGTCATAAGTTTGAATTAAAAAAACAGTTTTTTTATGTGTAAAATAAAAAAACACTGCTTATGATTGATAATCTTCTCCCTATCTTTAAAAAGAGAAACCTTGTGTACTAAAATTTGCCTACTCAAAAGTGAAAAATTGCTTAACATTATTTTATCTAAGAGAAGTAATGGAAACATTTAGCATATATGAGTTCGTTTAACTTTATATCTTGATATGAACTTACTTCTTTTTCCCTACCATTTTGAGTTACTTTGTGGACTGGAAAAAGAGTTAAGCATGTTCAATCTAAGTTTGTTTGTCTAAGCATTTGTGTCTATAACTTAACATCTCGAGTCAATGCATTATGCATTGCTTGTAATTAAGAAAAGGTAATTTGTTAAAAAAAAAACCTTAGATGCATTTACCTGTATCACACAACCAAGATCAACATTTTATTTAGGGCATAAGAACACAATGAGAATGACATACCTCCAACGCTTGATATAGAATCTTGGAGGTTCCTCGCCATCTTTCACAATTTATTAAAAACAAGAACACTTTAGAAGACCCAATATATCATTTTGCATACCCACGCACCATATATATATACACAACCTCACTATATGTTATATCTTATAACATGTTCTACCCTAAGGGGTATAATAGGATAATTGTGTCATTTTTAAGGATGTTATGAACTATAGTTTAATGGGCTAACATATAGTTATTAGGGTACTACCATGTGCCTCAAATGCAATTAGTAGATTATTAACCATCCCATTATGGTTATTAAACATGCATTATGCAATTCAATTAATGGTAATGCATATGGAATTAATGTTGTAATTATATTAGTCCACATATTTCTATCATTCTCCCACTTGGACAGTATAATTAAACCACCATACCAATCTCTATCATCCAAAAACAGTCAAATAAACCATATGCAATATTATATTGACATGATAGATATACTATACATGATTTGGCCCTGGAGATGTTCAAATATCACAATAACCATTAAAACAGTATGCATGCAGTACAACAACTGAGACTTTGCATTTGTCTCCTTTTGTACCTGCCATTTCATCAAACTACATACATGCATCAACATATATATGTTAATATTAACAAGAAATGATTGCAAACATCATTATGCATGTTTCATATATAAAAGTCATAAGCAATCCGTACAAAGTACTAACATGGTCAATACAGAATAGCAAACTCCCATTAATCTTATACAGCTAGGCTCCTAACAATCCCATGCGGGAAACGTGTTATGTAAGCACATATATAGGTAAGCCTTTTGTAAGTGGATCTGCTAGCATGCTAGCTATAGGCGTATACTCAACAGTAATGAAGGATTCAGTGACTTTTTCTTTAACGAAATAATACTTTATATCAATATGCTTTGAGCGAAAAGTACTTCTAGTGTTCTTAAAGAAAGCTACAGCTACAGAATTATCATAATACAATTTCAGTCGGCTCAAAATGGAGTCTAAAATACCCAATGCTAAAATAAAATTTCGCAACCATTTTGCTCGACAAGCTGCCTCATAGCACGCCATATACTCTGCCTTCATTGTAGAGGATGTTTTGAGTGTCTGCTTGACACTTTTTCACGATACAACTCCTCTAGCCATCATAAAGATGTAGCTTGAAGTGGACTTTTTATCATCCATATATCCTGCATAATCAGAATCACTAAACCCAACTATATCAAGAGTGTCAGTTCGCCGATAAGTCAACATATAATCCTTGGTACCCTGAAGATACCTCATGACCTTCGTAGCTACTTTCTAATGGCTAAGTCTAGGATCACTTAAGTATCTACCTAATACGCCTACAACAAAAGCAATATCAGGGCGTGTGCATACTTGAGCATACATCAGGATGCCTACAAGTGACGCATAAGGAACGACTTTCATTTCTTCTCTCTCTTTATCATTTTATGACAAGAGTTTGCTTTTATGTTAAATATTATTGGTAATGAAAGAATAATTTATTGCTTTTTTTTAACAAATTGTTGCCTAAAAAGATTAACTTTGTTGCTTTATTTATTTAACAATGTTGCATAAAAAGACTTAACGTGCTGCAATATCTGTTTAAAATTGTTGCTATAGTTTGAAATTAATATGTTGCCTTAGTCAAAACTTAAAACAACATTTTTTATTTTGTTGCCTAATCAAAAAATTATACTGCCTTATACTTATTGCAACGCCACTTCGTGTAACGATATGAATTTTGTTGCCTTAATAAAAAGGCAACGATAATTGTACTTGTATCTATGCTTTTGTGTGTTGCCTAGATTACTTTTTTCCATAGTGTGAGAACATGAAATTCTTGTCAAATCCTAAGATAAGTACGACTACTAATTCGCACACAAAACTTGTTTAGTCACTTAATCTCATATCCATTAGCTTTATTCCGGTCAATAAAATAGTTAAAGCCTTTTCTCTTCTAACCCATTCATCACATTGGGTGCTTTGTTATTACCCTATTCTTTCTCAAAACTCATTGATGTATGCTTCCTCTTTATACCCATCTTTCTAATATGTTCCAACATGTTAACAATATAATTTACCCTAGTCTCTAATATCTAACTATTAAAGGTTCCACTTATGTTATTATCCAGATAATCATATTTAGTATTAATTCTAAAATATGCTCTGGCTTATGCCTATTTGAGATAATGCAATAGATATTCAACACAACCTAATCTCATTTCATTCAGCTCATGCAACTAAGCACTAAATTCTTTTATATCATTTTTATGTATTTTTATCTACAATCAACTTAAATATGCTATGCACATAATTTATACTCAACATTTGGTGAAAATGATTTACCTGTGTTAAAAGGACCATAATGAACCGCATAAACCAAATAAAACTGTATGTTTCATACAGTTATACAAATGTATAATTAAAAATATGAATGCATACATTTTGCATGTCAAAATGAAGGTTAACTCACTGTCATCTCTAAGTAGTAAATATGAAATAAGAAGTTTTGGAAATCACTTTCATATCTTTATACTTTCAACATCAACGATACTCTAATCAACAAGAAACATTGATTGTTTTCATCCCCTCCAACATTGACCTATTACTATTCTTTATATGTACTTAATGAAAATCTATAATTCTGTTACTGGTTTACAACCTTCAATCTGACTCCTTTTACAAGCATAAAAACAAATACAACATCTTGAAAACACCTTTTGAACCTTCCATATTGTTAGTACTTATTTTAACTCTGCATGCTGTACGTGGGTTTTGATTCTTCACTTCTTCACTATAAACTAAAACTATGTTTAGTTGGATATAAGGTTTTTAATGGAATGAAATAGAATGGAATGGTTTATAATATAATGGAATGTAAATGGATGTAATATTAGAAAAATGTTGTTTGGGAGAGATAGAAGAGTTCGTAATGTAATATAGTGAAATGTTGTTTGGAAGAAGGATTCATAGTGTAATATAGTGAAATGTTGCTCATCATTTTACATTCCATCATAAGCCTCCCAAATCAGAGGTAACTTATTTTTACTGTTTAGGATGAAATGAGATGTAATGTGAAACTCTCTTCTTCTATCTCATTCCATCACATTCCATTCTATTATAAACCCTCATCTCAAACGATGAAATAATATTACATTCCATTTCATTCCATTAATAATCACCTAACCAAACGTAGCCTAATAGTTTGACAAATTCATCCATATGAAACTCATGCATCATCTTGCTTATAGATGCCTTTGCTCTTTTGCAAATATTGAAACTAACACTTAGATAAGTCTTTATTCATAAAGATTTTAATTTGATAATCTTGATTTTAAGTTGTGACTCAATCATGTCCTAGTAGTATTGTGTGATCCATTCAATTTTGACAAGCTTGTTAAAGTTAATAGTCATAAAAGTTTGTGTAAGTTCATATCTCTTAACAACAAAGTTGTTGTCATTTCTTTTGATATTTACAAAAAGTAATCAAGGGCATTATAGTTTATATCTCACTCTCACTTGAGACTTATCGTTTTGTTGTATTTCAACCCAAACATTTTGCAACTAATTCTTTAATAACTACTTTATTGAATTGTCTAGTACTTTTAAACTTCAAATCTCCGGTCCAAGGTGGAATAGGATATGTTGGCGGTTAAAGGTGTGATATGCAACTTAACGTTTTACAAAAATTCTACATAAGCCCTACCTTTTCCTCCAATGCCACTTTACAACCTAAAGTTACTAAAATAGTACTTATTATGCCGAAACGTTACTAAAATAATACTCATTGTATTCTTAAAGTAGGAACATAGAGAATGATAAAGGTTTATTTAAATCTATAGTAAAATATTAAGGTAAAAATCATACCTTTATCAAATGTTTTAAAAAATCATTTAAGATCACATTAGTGCTTGATAAATCTAAATTGCCTAGTTATGATATAACATGGGCTAAATTTATGACTCATGTACTAAAAACTTTCAAAAACTTACCTCGATTAGAATTTACGGTGCTATTAATATCATTCTAAAAATGTTAAAATATAACGTGATACCATAAATAACGTTAAAGATTGACTTGAACTTTAAAAAAAATGTTAGCTACAATTCGTAAAGTTTTTCATATTTTGGGTTATAATAAAAGTTTTTAAATTCACCATTCAATTTATAAATAATATAAAAATGTAATATAAATCTTATAATTATAATCTTATTATAATTCATTTACGATATATATTTATCTTATATATATCTAAATATATGTAAGAATAATAATACCTTAAAAAATTAAATAACAAACTTGATTGATTAGAGGACATAAAACAATGACAAACAACTCCAGCTTGAAAATCATAAAACTTCTTTAAATTATGATATTCGAGACTAAATTTAAGCTTCAAGCAATTCTCCCCTTACACTTCATCTGCCAACATGTTCAAATCTAATGCAAAAAACTGAAGCAAGCCACTTCTAGTAAATCCATTGATCGAAACTTGGCATCCAATTCAGTTCCAAAAGTTCAGTCACTGTAAATGAACCACGGTTATCTCTAAACTGTTAGTGAATATATAAAACTAATTAAGTTGGTTTCACACAACAGCTTAAGCTATTGTGGTGAAACGGTCACTTAACATAGTATTAGAGCCTTTATGACCAAGTAGTTGTGAGTTCAAATCCTACCATCCACCTATTATTCAGCACAAGGTAGGGTAGGCCTATGCAAGTTTTAAGCCCAAAGAGTTTTCACTTGAGGGGGTGTGTTAGTGAATATATAAAATTAATTAGGTTGGCCT
>JANKOD010000191.1:3645917-3675898 GCA_026284645.1 Erythroxylum acuminatum
GACAAAGTCCAAATTACAAGGACATACACAGAAGTGTCGGTTCACAAATCACACGCGAGTCAGGTCAGGTTAGCTTGGGTGGCAAACTAGCAGGATCAATTAGTCCAAAATCTTAGGTTCGACTCCTGATAACGGGAGGAAGTGACCGCTCTGTTAGGGAGCTGCCCAAGATCAAACCGTGGTTCAATCCTCTAGCGGTGGTCGGGCTTGCGACTGAGGGTCCTTGGAGTTGGAGATCAACCTTTATGGCCCAAGAACAACGTTGATTCACCATTTCCAATTAGTTTCTTTATCGAGTGGTAAATGCATGTACATGTTTTGTAACACTTATGCCTCTCCTTGCGCATTTTGTAAGGCTTAACCTTCATTTTGGAATACATATTTTTACCAAGCCTAAATACACCTGCTACCTTTTGTATATGCGTCTAAGACCCAAGAGATGGAGAGAATTAAGAGATATTCGGAGATTCACAATGGGTACAAGGACAAAGTAGCGCGTTTCCAGGTGTGATGGTGACGATGGGCAGTTTAGGTACTTGTGCGTAAAAATTGCAATAATGATGTCTATGGACCAAATGTTTCACGTGCTCGTATTTGTTTTTCTTTATCTTTTGTTTTGTTTTCAGATGGTTACCTCGTCCTTTTCTCTTCATGCCTGTGTATAATAACTTCAAATGATGAATGGACAAAATGTTTCACGTGCTCGTATATGTTTTTCTTTATCTTTTGTTTTGTTTTCACTTTTCAGACTCTATTATGGTTACCTCGTCCTTTTCTCTTACTAGCACCTCTTAAGATGCTTCTGAAAGTTTGTCCTGTTATGCACGCGATGGGTTCCTCAAGTCTTAAACTAAGCGTGTTTGAACTAGCCGCCACGCATTGCGGCCTTGAAATCCTCTGGCTCGATATTCTAGTCCTAAATTGTTCTATTTTGATCCAAGCCATTTATTTATGTGAGATTCTACGTAAATAAATAACTTGGATCAAAATGAGACAGGTTAGGTCATATAAATAAATGACTTGGATCAAAATTAGATAGGTTAGGGCCAGAATACCGGAGCTAGAGGATCACATCCCCGCATTGCCTACATGCCAAATTCATGTTAAACTATTTTAAAGAAAATATATCTTTTCTGCCACAAACAAAGTACTCTCAAGGCAAGCCCATTCCCCCATCCTGTCTCCGTTTTCTTTCTTCATATGTTTATTTGGATTGAACGGAATATTTATCAAACGTCTTCTTCTTTGTCCCTCCATTTTTGAGGCATCAAATTAAGTAATCAAACAAACACAATGGAGTGAATAAGGAAATACGCATGTTGGATGCCGATCATCCTAATTTAGCACATATTTTATGGTTAGAATTCAACTTTCATAAGCACTAATGTAATTTCCTTTGCCTAAAAGGGGTGGATTAATAGATTGTGGGAGCCGCTATGATAAGTTGCACATTCAAATCTACTAGGTTGTGACCATTCAAAATATTAATAGAATATTCATATTAAATTTATAAATTGAATTATACACACATTTGATAATTTATCTAATAAATAATTAAAAAGCAATATTTACATATTATATCGTTGTAAACGGAATTCCTTTATTATTCAGTTGACATCTAAATTTATTTACATCCATTTTAATTAATTTGCTTTTTAATTTTGTTATATTGCGTAAACTGACTTATGAAATTCTCATGAAAATTAAATTCAATCGGTAGTTCAAATTGTTAAAATTATTTTTTGTACAGGAATGACAGATGTGATTAGGTACAAAATAACTTTCCGCATCATATCGGTTCAAGGTGAATTTTCACTATAAGAAAAGTATATATTACTAACGGATATATAAAAATATTGTAAGAAATTAGAGACGAAAAATGATTTTCTATCGGTACAATTATAGGAAAATTTTGAAATTTGCGACGAACACAATATTCGTCTATAAAAACGGAGGAAAATTATTCCCGCAACTTTTTCGACAGAATATAGTGATGAAATATTGCTAGTTGATGTAAAAATAGGTGGCAAGGTTGGCAGCAAGATATGTGTGAATTATGGAGAATAATAATGCTATAAATATCTAGTACCATTAATGGTTGTGCTGTTAAGTTAAATTTTTTTGTCAAATAGGGTGTAAATATATCATAAAAATAGAGAAAATTCTGTTAAAATTTTTGTAAATTGTTGTTCACTTATAACAATTTATTCTAAGACAAGAAAAGTCTATGAGCAGGAAGCTTATACCAAGCTAGCTTTTTTTGCACATTCACATCAAGAAACATGATGGTGTGACCTTTGTCAACACTCGATACAGACAAGTTCATGTATGTAAAATCTATACTTTAATATTAATAATTACAAAATATCACTTATTAATATAAACAATTATAATGATAGGACCAAATACAAGAAAACATTGAACAATAGTTTCAAAACTCTGAAATTGTTGATGAGAGTTAGCGTATCTTGATGCACTGGGTGGTAGGGACCGCCATGGAAGGATTTTCGGCTTAGGTTCATTTGCAAATATATGTTATTCGCAATCTTTCACATCCACTACAGCTGCATCTAGTAGGTAGTCTGCATCAAATGAGAGAGTTCTCTAGCTTGAGAGCACAGTAGAGAGGCTAATAGAGTGTATAACTCAACTCCAATGAATGAGTTGAAGGGTAGGGACAGGACCTTATCGCAATAGTCAAAGCATCCGCCTTCACAACTTGCGTAACTTCTTGATAAGTGAATGTAATGATAGTTTGCTACTCTTAAGTTTTTGTATAAATTCTTAGTTGACAGTAATTTCAAGATACTTATTCGTGTACATTATAATTTTTTATTATATCATTCAGGATAATGTTTAATTTACATTTATCAATCAATGTTATATATTATTTACATAAATTAAATGTACAAAAAAATCATAAGATTATGAACAGAAAACTAGAAAACTAGAGTAGGAAGTGAAAAATGCCCGTTGAAATTTATCATAATTAAATTTTCGTCGTTAACTTAGTGTTAAAATGATAGGTGCCGACGGAAAATAACTTCGTCACTAAGTTCCCGACTGAATAATAATCTATTCTGTCAGTAAATATTTAGCGATGGATAATATTTTCCGTCTGTAAATTTAACAACGAATTTAGAATTTATTGTCGCTAAATTCACCGACAAAATATTGTAATTCTGTTGACAAATTAGCGACGGAATATTCTAAATTTTTCAGTAAATTTACGTTAATTTTGCAATGGAAATGCAAAATTCTGTCACTAAATTTGCAACAGATTCATTTTATTCGTCTCTAAATTTTACCTACGGCCGTTTTTTTGACATTTCTTTCCATCGGTAATTTTTGTCGCCAAATTTGTTTCCCAACAAAAAATTTTTATTTTACGTCAGTAATTTCCGTTGCTAAAACCTATTTTTCCTATAGTGTTTGTTCTTAGGAAAGAAGCATCTAAGCTTACAACGAATCACAAAATTGATTAATCAAGCTACTAGACTGGTTGTTTCGTCAACTATTCTCCTTGTCGGCTTGTCTTTCCATTCAAGGCATGTTATTCCTTGCTCCTGACTATAGTTATCTTTTACATGCTTCATGTTTATGGCCAATTATAACCTTGAGTTTTAAAAGCATAGAGACAAAAGAATTTGTCACGTTCCAATATGTCAATGCCATGTGGTGTTGAATGCTCTTGACCACAGCCTACCAATTAACCACTTTTCTTCTCATGTTTTTCGTTTTTCAATACTTGTAAACACTTCATCTTCTCAAGGTACGTCCGGTTAAAGCTATTTTTCGTAAGTCCAACTTGTTAGGCTGCGAGTTCAGTCAACTTCTACCAAAACCAGCAACCGTAGCCCTCCCTTGAAACGCTTCTTTGAATATTGTATACAACGTTTGTCAAGTTTCTTCCTTGTTAGATTCTCTTCTTCAGTTCATGTTTCTCTAGATCTTTTCCCGGCTACAGTTTTTGTGTTTCATAGAGACTCTACAAACTGGGCTGTAATGAAAAGCGTTTTTCTTTTTTCTTTCATTTGTTACTTGTTTTCTCCAGTTCTGTTTTGTCATGCACTTACCTCGATTACACCGGGCCAATCGGTTAAAGATGGTGAAACTTTGATATCGGTTGATGAAAGCTATGAACTGGGATTTTTTAGCCCTGAAAAATCTGATTCAAGATATCTTGGTATTTGGTATCACAATATTCAAGATCAGGCAGTCATCTGGGTTGCAAACAGAGATAAACCAATTTCTGACAGGAATGGGACCTTGAGAATTGCTGAAGATGGAAACTTGTTCCTCAGAGATGGAAATGGCAATTCGGTTTGGTCAAGCAATGCTTCGGAGCTGTCCAACAACACAATTGCGATTCTTGATAGAAACGGTAATCTTATTCTGTCAAGTGCTGCTGACACAAGTAAGTCCTATTGGGAAAGTTTCAGCCACCCAACAGATACATATTTGCCTAACATGAGAGCTCTGGTGAGCCAAGCAATGGGAGAGAACCATTTTTTTAGTTCGTGGAAGTCTGCAACCGACCCTTCACCAGGAAACTTCACCATGGGAGTTGATCCTCGTGGAGCACCACAAATAGTGGTATGGGAGAATTCAAAAAGAAGATGGAGGAGTGGTCACTGGAATGCACAAATTTTCATTGGCGTGCCTAATATGTCTACTTCAACCAATTACCAATATGGATTCAAGTTTATTACTATTAGTGGAAATCTTTATTTGACATACGTTCCTTCAAATCCTTTAGATTTACTGAGGTACCGGGTAACTTGGGATGGAATGGAAGAGCAGCTAAAGTGGAATGAGGGTGCGAAGGAGTGGGATGTCATCCAGAGGCAACCTGCTAATGAGTGTGAATTATACAATTATTGCGGAAATTTTGGCGTTTGCAGTGCGTCAAAGTCTCCCAAATGCAGTTGCATGGAAGGGTTTGAGCCGACATTTCCAGATCAATGGCGAAATGGATATTGGTCAGGTGGGTGTAAAAGAAGGTCTTTGTTGCAATGTCAGAGGAATTCCAATGCAACAGTGCTGAGCGGTGGAGAAGATGGGTTTAAGGCCTTAAGGTGTATGAAATTGCCCGATTTCGCAAATGTCACAGCAGCCGGGACTCTTGAGACCTGTCAGCAAACATGCTTGCAAAACTGTTCCTGCAATGCATATGCTTTAATCAGTGGGATTGGATGCATGACATGGATTGAGGATTTGATTGATATGCAACATTTTGACAAGGGTGGGTTTACAATGTATCTGCGTCTCGCAGATTCTGAATTTGGTAAGATTAACGTCCTTTATATTGTATTTTATCTCATAATTCTTGGAGTATTAGACAGGTTTCTAATTCTTAATCTAATCCAAGACTCCAGATCCCATGTTCTGTATGTGCATATGCCTGACGGTTTTACAATTGCAGACCACCAAGTCTCAACTGTCAAGCAACAGTTTTAGATAACTACAGATAATGCAGAATTCAACAGAGTAGTTTATAATTAGTTACTTTCTAAATAACAATTCTGTCTGCAAGTTTTTTAAAGCTGGCTCTTGAATCCAATCTGTCCAATAGGAACTAGAGAGATTAGCTTAGCATTCGTCCGGACAATCTACCAAGTTGTATCTTTTCCATCCAATTGATATTCCTCTTGAAAGGTACAGATGGAAACAGATAACAGCCTCACATTGAAAAGTTAGCAAGACCACCCAGGGCTCTACTTAGTTTTCTAACAGAACTTTCTATTATCATAGTTGACTACCTTGAAAATAAAGGATATGAAATCTTTTCAGAGTTTACTTAATGATAGTTTCTATATGTTGAGTTCCTGCTTTGTGTTCCCACAGAAGGAAAGAAATTATCTCCTGCTGTTATAGTGGTCATTGTTTTGGCTGGAGCGACCTTCCTAGCCTTATCCCTGTGGCTATTCTGGAGATATAAGACAAAACTTAAAGGTTTGATCTCCATTTCTGATTTTTTTCCACACAGTTGAAAGCTTTCTTTAGGAAGTTTTTTCTTCTTTTTTTTTGACTCTTGGAATTTACTTGCTGCCTTTTCCGTTTCATTTTTAAGTTTTACCTGCAGCTACCACTGCTTCATGGATGAGGAAGAATGAGATACCAATTTCTGATTTGAGCAAGAGTAGAGAATATTCAACGGATTTTTCAGGACCTGCTGACCTTATTACGGAAGGGAGTCAAATGAATGGTGCAGAGTTACCGTTGTTCAGTTTCAGTCAAGTAGCAGCTGCCACGAACAATTTTTCAGATGAAAACAAGCTTGGACAGGGTGGATTTGGTCCTGTCTATAGGGTGAGTTATTATGTAAGGCTCAAATAGAGGCGTACAAGTGAATCTCAGGTTTTCAAGTCCTAAATGCAACCATTTACTTTCATTGACAGGGAAAGCTTCCAGGAGCGGAGGAAATTGCAGTTAAGAGGCTTTCGAAAGTCTCTGGGCAAGGTTTAGAGGAGTTCAAGAATGAAGTTATATTGATTGCCAAATTGCAACACAGAAATCTGGTTAGATTATTAGGCTGTTGCATTGAGGGGGAGGAGAAAATACTAATATATGAATACATGGCCAACAAGAGCTTGGACTGCTTTCTTTTTGGTGAGTTCTTTTCTCCTTTTACTGTTTCATATTTCCTTTGAGAATCAAATCGTTCTTGTATAACTTCTTGACTATTTCCATCTAACTGAATGGAAGATCATTCAAAGCAAGGACTACTGGATTGGGTTTTGCGATTTACCATTATTGAAGGGATTGCTAGAGGACTACTTTATCTCCATCGAGACTCGAGGCTTAGAATTATTCACCGGGACCTCAAGGCTAGCAATATTTTGTTGGATGAGGATATGAACCCTAAGATTTCAGACTTTGGCATGGCCAGAATCTTCGGAGGAAATCAAAACGAAGCGAACACTAATCGAGTTGTTGGCACATAGTAAGTAACAACTTGTGAGATCATCTGCAGTTAGTTTCTTTCTGAAAAATGTGATTAATCTAGCTGTCATTTGTCCCCTACTTCAAATGCAGTGGCTATATGTCACCCGAATATGCAATGGAGGGCCTGTTTTCTGTGAAATCAGATGTCTTCAGTTTTGGTGTACTAGTGCTAGAGATTGTCAGTGGCCGCAGGAACTCCAGTTTTCGTGCTACTGATCATGTATCCCTTATTGCTTATGTAAGTTATTTCCAATCATACAATGATACACGTGAACATCTCTATCTTTCTTCATATCATAATTAGATGTTGAGTAATTTCAGGCCTGGCAATTATGGAGTGAAGGAAAAGCAATGGAACTGATTGATCCTGCCGTTAGAAATTCATGTCCAGAAAACAAAGTGCTGAGATGCATTCAAATAGCCATGTTATGCGTCCAAGATTCTGCAGCTCACAGACCAACCATGGCACATGTATTGTTAATGATCGAAAGCAATTCGGTCCTTCCATTGCCAAGACAGCCCACTTTTACTTCCATTAGAACTTCCGTAGACGCAGAAACTTTTCTGGACTGTCAAGAAATTGTATCCTCAAATGATTTGACAGTTACTATGGTAGTTGGTAGATGATCACTTCTCCAATCGTTCACTGACATGGTAATATCACCCTTTTCTATGCTTGTTACCTGCATCATTCTGGAGCATTGATTTCATTAACTTGGCTTAGACGGAAATTGGAGCAATAACAAGTAATGCAACAAAGAGTCAATCGAGCTCAAGCTAATTAAAGATATGATTGTGCCAACAGGAATTAAGAAGCTGAAAAATGGTGACAGTTACAGAGGAGCAAAAAAAGAATACTTCATTCAGCGAGACAATTTCACTGGATTGTAATTTTAAGTTAATCTCAAAAGCTGTTCCAACCACTGGAGAAACATCCAAGTAAAATACCAGGCACGTACTATCTCTGAAAATGCAAACTCCAGCAAATTAGCCATAATCAAAATTGTAAAGATTGTGGCAGTTTCTGGGAAACACGGTTAAGTACAAAAATGAAAATTTCTCTGTACCATTGATAAGCTAATAGAAGTAGGAAAATGGTCCACCATAAGTTCTAGTCTTTTATATAACACAAGTGAGATAGTTCAACGGGTAGTTCATAGTTGGTATAAATTACTAATGAACAATTAACTAAAAACGATTAGAGATATGATAAGAATATAATCAAGTTTTGAAATAAAATACAAATTATGATTTATGATTTATTACGATTTAATTGTCAATTATTTTATAGAATTTTATAGCGATCTTGGCTTTTAAAAAGTAAAAAAAATCATAATTATTCCATCATGCATATGGTCAAATCCCACCCTGATTTCTCAAAAGAAACTTGGTGGGTTTGACAGCTAAAGTGGTAGAGCAGTTATTGAAAAAAAATAGTACTCCCTCCTATTTAAAGTAAGTGTCGTTTTAGAATAATGCACACTTATTAAGAAAGTTAATAAAATGTCTGATATACCTTTATTAATTACATGTTAAAGTGCCTTAAAAATATAATCTGTGTAATTAAGATGCGAAAGAAATTAAAGGATAATTTTGGAAGTAAAATCATAAATATGCATAAAAAGTCACAAACGACACTTATTTTAAATAATTAAAATCTCTCTAAAACGACACTTGTTTTAAATAAGAGGGAGTATTATATATCGTATTAAAATTAGTCAACCAACCTATTGCCTGTACGTTAAACCAATCAAAAATTTCAAATGATCAAAGCGTATCCAAATTTCCTTACTTAACCATGACGGATGCTTTTAAGAAGTTGAACCAAAGTTTGTTGGTAAGACAAAATTGAAAGAGACCCAATAAGAGCTTGTTTGATTTTCAAAGATGGCTGTGCTTACTCAAGATAGTGTTACGTATGGGACCATTTAGAATGTCGACTGCTTCATGTCCATATCTATAGGTGGTGGCCACTTGAATTGCGATTGCTTTCCCAACTGGCCAACATAATATTATTTTAAAAATACACTATATATTTTATATTAATCCTGATATTGACTTTAAAATTGAATAAAATTATACTTGTAATACTAAATCTTCCGTCACTCAGCAAGATTTTTACTGAATATTGTTAGTCGTCTAATCTTTACAAGCTAATATGTTTCTTATTTTTCAATGATTATTCAGGACTATAAAGCTCTTCTTAACGAGTTTCAATTTATTTATACTGCTTTTGTTAAGAGACTAGTGAATCAGGTTGTTCATAAGATAGCTAGGGCGGCTAGTTCTATGTCTAGTTTCGAATGGAGGTATGCCCACTAAGTTTTCTGTATGACGTTTTATCTTTGGATATGAATAATATGCGCTGAGCGCACATGACAACGTTTCAAAAAAATTATGAATATTTTATTTTATCTTTTTGAATTTAAGAGTAATATTAGTATTATTTTAAAAACTTTAAAATATAATAATGGTAAATTTTAATTTTAATTTTTCAAATAAATATTAAGAGAAAATTCTAGCATTTTCCTAAAGAATTTAAGGACGTGACGGTAAATTGAGTTTGTATACTGGAAAATAGGAATAGCAATGAGCTGGCCCATCAGCCGGTTCCTGCCAATACACTTTTTAAAATTAAAAATACAGAGCAACGTAATTTTTTTAATTGAGTCTAAATTTGAGCTGTTTAAGTATAGACTTATCTGAAGACTAACTTTTCTAATTAAAACTATATTATTTTGTTTACAATAATTGAGTCTCGAATCAGTTTGATCCTAAATCTGACCCGTAAATCGACCAATTAAAAACAACTTAAATTTAAGATTAAAAATTGTGATACCTACTTGGAAAATCAGGATTGGTGGGCGCTTACTAGCGGTGGCTGTGTCTCACTTTCCTTGGGGTCCTGGTCAAGCCAACTCTTTGTTCAATCATTACGACTCCCATAGTCAAGCACCAATACTTGGACTCTTTTTATTCGTGGATGAATAATTTCCCGAAAAATGAATAAGGTCCATGTGAAAATATGAAATAGTGCAATTAAATAAATAGAAAAATATTAATAAAAGACGGATATTTTTAAGCTTAGTATATATAATATTCCCAATTATTTTTAATTTTTCATCAATTTTTTTATGAAATAGTTTCAATTTTTAATTTTATATAAAATATTTTTAAATTTTATAATAGAATACACATGAGAGAAGTATTTTAAATTTACAAATTCAGAAATAACAAAAACAGATTTATGAAATTTATAAAAATAAAAATAAAGTATAATATCAAATATGTAAAAGAGGTACTTGTCTATTTCCATTCATTATTAATTATTGCTATTGCTGTTATTATTAGTTATTATTATAAATTCTGTATTTATTATTATTATTGTTATATAAAATTAATTTTCTTATTATTGATACAATTAAAAAATTACAAATACACTTCAAATCAATATTGATACAATTATAAAATAATCAATAAATTACATCCTTCCAATCATATTATATTGCAGGGGCATTTTTGCCATTAACACTATTTTTTTGTTCTGTCCACTGTAACTAAACATATTTCTGTCATCGAGACGGAAACAGTTTTTCTGTTTTATTCATCGCAACCAAACATCTCACTGTCTCTAATTTTTGTTCTATTTCGTCTCTAAATTTTTGTCTCGTTTTATCTCTATATATCAACAGGGGCGGATTCAGGAAGTTTTTTCAGTGGGGGCAAACAAAATTTTCAATAGGGGCAAAGCTTCAAAATAAAATTTTATGGGGGCAAAAATTATAAAAAAAAATTTACATAAAAATTTTAGAAATTTTTTTTAAGGCAGTGGGGGCACCATTGTATATCGAAGACAATAACCAAATATAAAGTTAGTCAATTATGCCATTGTTAGTCAATTATGTCATTTGGAAGAAAAATTAACTTAAAGCATAATGGCCATACGGTCAAAGTCTTCCCAAATTCTTTATTCGAACGTGGAAAGTACATCTTCTTAATAATTGAGTTTAATATGATTATGATCACACTTCACACCATCACGTCGATTGCGATCAACGATGATGACACTACTTCATGACTACTTTTTATACAAAGAAACATAGACTTATGTGCAAGGGATTCTTTTCTTGTAGTGCTTTTCTTTTGCTAGTTTTTTTATGGATTCATAGTTTGAAAGTCTCATTATTTTATAATATTAATATGTTAAGCAGGAGAATGAACATTAATTACAAGCAACCTTTCTTATATATTTTAGGATAATACTTTTTCTGTAACTCGAACTCGTGACTTTCGGGTCACAAAGAAATAATTTTATCAGTTATTTTAAGATTTTTTTTTAAAAAATAATATTAATAATATATTTAATTTCAACACAGTTAAGTTTTTGTTAGGCTTTTTATAATTCTACTATTAGTTTGGCTTATATAAGATCATAATTGAGAAGTCTAAATTTATCAAATAGTGAAGAAGTTTTAAAACTAATTTACTTAAATATTGATTAAATATGCAGTTTGTAATTTAAAGTTTTACAAAATATCAAAATAAAATATACTATTTTAACATTTTGACTCTGCTTGGCAATCAGCTGATTACATTAGCTGTTAGCTGATATTGGATTAATATAACTGATTTGATCAACATATAACTTTAGTTGTTTATTTAAAGATGTTTAGTAAAATTAACTATTTAGTATTAGCTGTTTATGTGTAAAATTATTTATAAGTACCTGACTTAAAAAATTTATTTATAAAGACAAAAGTAATATATCTCATTACTTCTTTAAATATTCTCATAAGAATTTAGATTTAACAAAAGAAGTCAACACTATCATTTAAAGCAAATTTGATATTAATTCGACTTTAAAAATTAAAATTTAATAATAAACTTACTATCCTATCTCTGTCACTTTGAGTAATTTGTAATGATTTTTGGATATAATAGTCTTTAGTTCCTTAATTTCTCAATCGTCGAAGCGTTTTCAAAATCAGCGGATTGAGTTCAATCCGCCAACTTGATTACCAAACATAATTATTAGCGATTTGACATAATCAAACAATTAAAACCTTTCAATCCGCCAAAAAAATAGCTTATAAGCCATTATCAACCAAAGCCTTTGTTCATATTGCAACAAGGACAGTTTTAAAAATAATAATGACAACTTATTTAAATATTTTATAAAACATTAAGGTTTCAATCACATTTTAACTAGTATATAAGTACTTGATATATGTATTAATGATACATCACACATATGATAATTTTAAGGGAAAATCACTCAATTCTTTACTAAAACTTTACCAATATTGAAAATTTTAATTAAATTTAAAAATATTTATTTTAAAAATATTTATTTCGACAGAAAAGACGTAATAAGGACAAATTTTGATACGTGAATCTCCTCTTTAACTTAAATGTTATCTTTTTTTTAATGGAATAAACATTTTAAACTAATATGTTACATTTTAAATAAGTTTAATTAAAAATTCAAAAAGACTTAGAAATAAAAAATTCCTTAATCGAATCTTTAATCACTCCTTTTACTGGACCTTCAGATTCTGGATTCAAGCAATAGTCAATGGTAAACTGGGCCCAGTTTATCAACCACTATTTAAGATGTCTTTCCATAAAACTTCTGAGTAAGGCCAGGAGAAGAAGATGTGATTTGTGCTTTCCATATGTTCATTACAAAATCTACTTAGCTACATCCAAGTTGAAAGAGCTCAACTTTTGAAAAGTTGTAAGTTTATCCTGAACAGCTAGTAATAGGATAAAAGCAAAAGTATCTTGTTTTGAACCCGTTTGTATCAAGATACTTTAGCTCTGGTTGTTCTCATCATTCTTCTGCAGGTTTTGGTTAAGAAGACACCTGAAGGGTGCTTAGTCCAGATGGCTTTATCTTTCTTTAAATTGTTAGGTTGGTAATTTGGCTACCAGCCTTGCATGAAGTTACAAAATCTGTTTGTATTCTCCCATTCCCCACTTTTTTTTTCAACAAGCTCACCTTGGCTTCTGAAGAGAAGAACAGTCTTATGAAGCAGTAGGTATAATGGTCAATAAGCAGACCAACTGTCAAACCATATGATTTTGTTGAATCATTAACCATTTCCAGTTACCATCTTGATAGATTGTTGAAGAGCTTCCCTCATCTTAAAAATCTGTAACATGCTCCATGATGAATTGGTTCTATTCTTGGCTATCTATAAGTTTTTTCTTCTCAGGTAATAATATTATGCACCCATTTCACCTAAATTGAGTTTTTATTTCATACCAGCCTCCAAAACCTCATTGTAATTAAAGCCCGAATGTAAGGAACAATAACAATAACAATTTAACAAAAATTTCGCAGAAATGCAGAGTTAATTAGTAGAGAAATTGTTTTCGAATGTTTCACAAGAAAAAATATAAATAGAAGTGGTAATATAAATGGAGCGTTAATAAAGGACATGAAACTTCTTCTCGTAATTTGTAATTCATTTTATGGATATTAATTTCATTAAAATATGAAATAAGTAATAAATTAAATAATTTGACCAGAAAAAGAAGGCGAAGTATTAAAAAAGATAGATGATAGAGAATGATTTATAAATATTGAATAACTTGATCTGTTTTATTTGATTCTTGTTAAATAACTATGCACGGAAAGACTTATTCACTTTCACTATTATTAAAAATAGTTATTTTTGAAGTCAATATTATTAAATATTAAATATATATATATATATAAATAAAATAGTATCATATCAAATCCTCTTATTTGATTACAATGTTCCAATCTTGTTTTATTAAATCTCATCAACATGCTTTTATAAATTTTACATAAATGCATGTATGAGATTTAATAGAGTATGATAGAAATATCGTAACTGAAATAAGTGATATGATCTAAATACTTGAACGTGTAAATGTATTGATTCGGTGGCAGTTAGTTATTCAGCTTCAGAAGTCAACCTTTGCAGAAGTCAACCTTTGCAAGAGTTCTGCTGACCGTTACTTACGTTGAAGTCTTCGGCTCTTCATTTCTTAGACTTGGATTGCCACAAATTAATTTCATTCTCTGAAATACTTACCGATCTCTCTAATCTCTCTCTGATTCTACGATGACATTAATGTCTGCAACCCTCATGCCCAAGTATGGAGTTCTGGTTCACGTTTTTGTCTCCGTCCTTCTTCACACCGTCGATGCTCGAGACACCGATTCTTGTCTGCCCTCTTCTTGTGGCAACATCCCCAACATCAGCTACCCTTTTCGGTTGCGAACAGACCACAAGAGTTGTGGCAAAAAGAACTACGAACTTTCCTGTGAAAACAACCTTGCACTGGTACTCAACTTGTTCTCAGCCAAATATTATGTTCAAGCGATCAATTACAGTAACTATACAATCCGTTTGGTTGATGCCGGTGTTCGGGCTGATGATTGTTCCTCCGTTCCTCAACATTCTTCGAGTTTATATGACTTTTACGATTTGGATACATATAGCTGGTATATACCTGGAAAATCGATTTATGCGCAGGAATTGTTTCAAATCCTGGCTTTCTTGAAGTGCTTGAATCCAGGAAAGTTGTCACGTTATGTGGAGACTTCCCCTTGCTATAATGGTACTTACAGTGATGGTTATTCCTATGCCATGGTTGGCAAATTCACGCCATTAGAAGTGATGGATTCGTGCACTATAGAGCTGATGACGGTCACGTCTTTACCGTTAGAGGATGCTAATAATATCTCCTACAAGGATGTTCATCGAGCCCTGGTTTATGGGTTTGAATTATCATGGTCCGGTGCTCTTGTTGAACGCCCGGTGCTTCGTGGTGGTAATCCTGAGAGTATGTTTTTGTATTCTATCATTTTTTTGGTGGGTTTCAAGCTTAAACGTTCTTACATTTCTTGCCTTTATTATTGATGTTCTGCCATTTTCTGTTATTTACAGGACTGGATTCAGCAGGTGAAGGATCATATACCAAATCATGGCCTACTAGATCAACATCTAACCTGCAAAAAATGTGAAGCTTTTGCTTAGTTAAATTTTATGTTTATATTTGACTAATCTTTGTGTTCTGCAGGTGTACTGACATGGATACGTGCTTTTCTTGGCATTTATATTCACGCAATCTTTGGTAAGAAACTGTCTTTGCCTTGCTGGATTATGAATGTTGCAACAGGGATTAGAACTTCTGTTGAGCTGCATTGTGCCTGAGTTCGGTCAAACAAACTATGTATTTTCACTCGATCCATCTTTAGGAAGTTACAACTTGCTTGAATCTGCCATGATTGACCACACTAGCAAGTCTGTCAATTTCTGCAAGCAGATTAGACATTTAATCCTAATAGTAGCCTTGATCCTTGATAACTCCTTGTTGAGCACGGTTCTGGCCAAGGAAAAGTCACAATACCTTTCTGTTCTTTTCTTGCAGTTTTATTAACTCGTCTACCTGATCCCATTAGAAGTCGAATTCGGCATTACTTAGGTAAGCATTCACTTCAAATATTCTTCTTAAAGGACAGGTCATTCTGAGGGCATAGAAGAATTGCAATCCTTGAGCCAAAATTGTTATATAGATGTTAATAGCAAACTAAGATGATTAAAGCATTGGTGTTGTTCTTATGGCCACTGCAAAAGATGCTTAGTGTTTTCAAATTTATTCTCCTAATAGTTCTTCTTCAACTTTGTATGACATAGTCATGAGCTTGTGGCTACTGCAATTAGTTAACTTGTTCTGTATTTTGTATTTTGGATACAGATGGACAACTATCCGCTGATGCTCAAGGTAAGACTTGTTAATTTTCCATTTCTAATAATCTACATTGCAAAAGTTCCTCATGATTCAGATTAACATTACCAAATTACTTGCAGCCATTTTTAATGAAAGCAGTCTAATGATGTTATACTCTTCTGAAAAGAGAAATCCATAAATGAGTTAAGAAATTCTGTTGTTTTCTCAAGGATATATGTCCTAGAATGGTGGGTGAAGGGGACAAGCAAATCGTTAGTTATCTTGGAACATCATGCATAAGAGTCAGACAAAAAAGAGTTTTTTGTTTGGTTTCTCTTTGATGCTAATCTACAGTTTTGACTTTCCTTGTACTTTCACTACAGAATTGCTCAGCAAGTTACCACCAGCTCTCGGTAAGAGACTATAGTGGCAGTTTCTACTTTGCTGGATCCTGAAAGAAGAGTACCATATTCACCTCTTCCTGTATATTTATCTTGCAGGTCTGTTCTTCAAACACAGATACATAGTTGCTTGTCTTGGTAAGAGCTCCATTTTGTTGTGATGCAAAACAGAAAATGTTTGCTAGTTCTGATGCACAAAAAATCTGTACTTTGGTATTGTTTTTTGGTCACAGCCCTATACCATGTGGCATTATTCTTTATTGGAGGTCCATGCGTTGTAATCTTCTTGATCTATAAATGGCAAAGAAGGCACTTGTCCATGTATGATAACATTGAAGACTTCCTGCAACGTTTTGGTGATCTTATGCCAGTTAGGTACGCATACTCAGATATCAAGAAGATGACCAGGAACTTTGAGAATAAGTTAGGTGAAGGTGGCTATGGCTGTGTCTACAAAGGGAAGCTTCGTAGTGGCAGCTTTGCAGCGGTAAAGATGCTGGGTAAATCCAGAGCTAATGGGAAAGACTTCATTAATGAAGTTGCCACAATAGGAAGAATCCACCATGTCAATGTCGTGCGTCTCATCGGCTTCAGTGTAGAAGGATCGAATCATGCTCTTGTATACGATTTCATGTCCAATGGTTCTCTGGATAAGTACATATTTTCCTCTGGAAATGTTAGTAACCACATCAGCAATGAGAAGTTGTTTGAGATTGCTCTTGGAATTGCTCGTGGAATCGAATATCTCCATCGAGGTTGTAACATGCAAATTCTGCATTTTGACATCAAGCCTCACAACATCCTCCTAGATGAGAATCTTGTTCCGAAAATTTCAGATTTCGGACTGGCGAAATTGTACCCAACAGATAACAATATTGTGTCTCTAACAGCAGCAAGAGGGACAATTGGTTACATGGCTCCAGAGTTGTTCTACAAGAACATTGGAGGCATCTCCCACAAAGCTGATGTCTACAGTTTTGGAATGTTGTTGCTGGAAATAGCAGGCAGAAGGAGAAATTTCAACGCTTTAGCTGAACATTCAAGCCAAGCATTCTTTCCTAGTTGGATTTATGATCAATACAGTAAAGAAAACGATATCGAATTCGCAGATGCCTCTGAAGAAGAAAGGAAAATAACCAAGAAGATGATTATAGTTGCTTTATGGTGCATACAGTTCAGCCCAAATGCTCGACCTTCCATGAACAACGTTGTAGAGATGCTTGAAGGAGAAGCTGAATGCCTGAAACTGCCTCCAAGACCTTATTCTGCAATGGATATGAACTCAACAGAGACTACTAAGACATCAAATTATAGTATACCTATGAGTTTTAGTGTAGAATCTAGAGATGGAACGGTGCATCTTGAAAAGACAAGATCTAGTTACTAACTCAGATTTTGTCCTGCACTCATGCATAGAAACCTCAGACAAGGGAATGAATCATCAAAGTGAACCATCATATACAATAACATAATCACTGCAGAACCTTTTCAACAAGCTGTAGCTGTAGTTGCATAAGGGTTTCATGCTCGTCAGCTAGTTGCCTAAGAGAATGCAAGATAAGGAGCCTAAAAAGTCCTGTCCTGCAGATTCAGAACTTTTTTAGCAGAAAAATTGAATTATAGTGTGGAAGAGAATGATTAGGGGAATTGGAAGCTACAATCTGTCTACTACAATACCTGGAAGTAGAAGAATCACAAGTCACGTATCTTATAGAGACAAAAGTGATCTCAAGCTAGAAAGTAGGAGAACCCAAGAATTGAAAATGATCCAATATTATATTTTCAGATTCTGCAATGTGTCTATAGAAGGGATTTTGAGATATATCTCCAGTGATTTTGGTAGTCTTACTCTGGAATGATGGTATAAATTCAAGAAGTTTGGCTCCTGAACTATATCTGATTGAGCTTCCAGTCCATTCTTGAATCATTCCAAAACAATGGTTGAAAAGTCAGCTGAATAAAACAGTTTGTTAAGTATAATTAAAATAACATTATGTTCACCTTCAAATGGAGAATATTTGAAGGTAAAACATCTTTGAATGAATAAGATTTGTAAAATCTCATTGTGTCACTTGCTATCCATAATCAGTATAATCAACATTTATACTTATTTTGCTCCTCACAAGATAGCCTAGCGGTAAAAAGGGGGAAAGGATCGTGTGAAGGTTGTGGGTTCGAGGCTTGAGAGGAGCAGCCTTTATTTAAAGTGATGTAATCCTTCCGGTGGTAACCCATTTTTTAGGAGCAAGTACCTCTGATATATCTAGGATCAGAGCCGAATTTACCTATCTATAAGTCTGAGTGGGTGACTCATTGGTCCCGGGATAATCGAGCGAAGCCCGAACCTGGGTTGTAAAAAAAAAACATTTATACTTATTTAGAGCCATTGTTCCCAATCTCGAAGAAGTCCCCGTGCCCTCCCCTGAGACCATGACATGAATCAAGCGTAGTTTTCGGAAAACACTCGCTCAAAACTTCAACTCCAGCAAATGTGATCGCTGCTTGTGAAATCTTTCAGGCGACGATCTTCGACCACGATAGCCAATCTCTCCCACCCCTCATTTTTTTTTCTTTCTCAAGAAGAACATTACCCTCTCTTCTCCTCTGTCCAAGCAGTATAACTCGGCAATCCTACGCTACTATCCCCGTGTAAATATCTGAACCAAAACAGGTTTTTGGGTATCAAGAGAAGGGTCTATTTTTTCTCAAGCCTGACATTGGATCCATTGTTTACCGGGTCACAGAATAAGCCCATATGTTTCCCTTCCATGGGAGTTGCAGAAGAGCATGTGAAGCCATGTTTCTGCTTAGAAGGAGTTGAGAACCAAAATTCACAGACAACGAACTCACTTGACACAAAACCCACTCTTTCGGAATTATGCTTGGGCTTTCGTACGGAGAAATCTTCCTGTTGCTCGGAGCTACGGCTGCCCTAATCGGTCGGCAACTTTTCATGTTTAATTTCCTCTAAATTGGAAGTGGATTTAATTTTACGATTTTCTAAGTTGGATTGTGATTAGGGCCCAAGGATCTACCGATTGTAGCGAGAACAGCTGGGAGGCTAGCTGGTAGAGCCATTGGTTACGTTCAACTGGCTCGTGGTCAGTTCGAGAACGCTATGCAACAAACTCAAGCTCGTCAGGTACATTTCTGCGTCTTCTTTTTTAGTTTTTTTCTCCTGCATTATTGTGCTCGAGTACTGTGTGCCTGTCCTTTGTTTGTTTACGTTATAACTTGTGAGGCTTCAATTGTACATCAAGGCGTTGAAACCTTTTGTGTACCCAATGTTTTTTGCTGTTAAATTATTTGGTTCAGTTTTTCTGGACCTGAACTTTTATCATCAGGCAGCCTACAAAGTATATCAGTTTGAGATTCAGATTGTTGGGTTTTCTTCTTGTTATTCACCTACTCAAATATGCGCACTTTGTACCTTAGGTTCACAAGGAACTTCAAGATACAATGGCTCAACTTGAAGCTATTCGACATGAAATCCGAAGCATTTCTGTCTTGAATCCTGGTCCTGTGACTCGAAGGCTAGTGGATAATCTCCACAATACATCTCCTTCCAATGGTATTCTTCAGTATCTTGTTCTTGCAAATTGTTTCTAGAGGGCAGCTTCTTCCAGTTAGGACTTGCTAATCTTTGTCAAGACAGATGACAATGCACCTGGAACTCCAGATTCAGATACTGCACCCCAAGTTACTGCTTATGGAGTTTCTGCTGAGCAAGCAAATGCGCAGAGTGTTTCAACAACTACCATGTTCAAGGTTTTAATTGGAAAAATTCTGGCTCTTGTAATGTCTTTGTAGTATGCAGCCTGTTAGTGTTAAATTTCCCTTTGTTCAAGCTTTGTTGTAATCCTAGGGTTCCAGTTCAAAAGCCTCAGATACATCTATTATCCACAGCCAAGCAACTGCATTTGCAAGGTTGTCTGAATCCTCGGCCTTGAAGAATGCGTCATCACAGAGTGGTCCAAATGCAGACATACTGTTTGAAGATGCTAGTTTTGCTGATGTTTTGCCCGTGTCTGCTGAAAGTGCCGGTTTATTACCAAAGTGCAAGGGTAATGCTCTTTTCTCCCTTTTTATGTAATTCTGATCCTTTTTGTCTTCATTGTGTTCACTTTATAGCACACTTAAGTGGATATCACTATATTATTCTAGTATTACCTATTCTAACATGGATTAAAAAGATTCACATAGTAGTGTGGTTGATGTTACCACATAAGAATTTGTTGTTCCTTGTCGTACTGTAGTTTTTCCTATCCACATATATTTGGAGACATCAGCATGATGATCCTCCAGAATCGCTACATCCAACTCTAGAAAGCTACCTACTACTAAAAAACATTAATTGGTTATTCCTTGTCTGATTTTACACTCTCTTCAAGCTTAAACTCAAGTAGCCAATGTTCTCTTCCTCAAGTAGTGACAATAAACACTGATGTAGCCTATAGATTTATTACTGAAGTAAGAAGTTGCAGATGTTAGGTAGCGTTTTACTACAATTTTTTTGGTGCAGTACTTGCAACCCATAAATTTCTTTTTATATTAATTTGATATCAACATGGCTGATTTTGAGTTACTTATTGTTAGATTTTTCATTAAAATTTCTTTTTTCCTGTAAATTCATTTGTTCTTTTCTCGTTATAATTCCTGCAGAAGTAATAGATTTCACCTCTTGATTTACAATTGCACCTTCCAGGTTTTTCTATTTTCTTATTTTGTGCTTCCTTTAAGTACTGTCAAACTGTTGCTACATCATAAATATGTGTCTTTATTGAATCACTTTTTGAAATCTTGATTATTGCATCATAAGTTGCATTTTATTATTGATTATTGGTGTTCTTGACATTTAGGTCAGTAATTCTTTTGTTGAACTAATTCATGAAAGTTTCACTTTTTGAATAATGCTAAGAGAAGTCTATGGGATATTTTTATGCTAAGAGAAGTCTATGGTTCATCTGTCAGATGATGTGAAAGGATCTGATATAGTGTTAGAGGCTATCCTGGAGGCTGAGGTGGCTCACAATGCGAAAGACTTTTTTGCACAAATCCCAGAATCAAATAAAATATGAATGAAGGTAAATTGTGGTCTATGTTATTCACCATTTTCTTTGTGCATAAAAGGAGCATTTGCATATGATATATTGGAATATGCTTTAATACATTTTCTATGCTGAAGTGAAATTGAGAATGAAGCTTGAGATGATTTCGAATTATTTTCAATAGAATGAGCAGTTACTTTTAATTTCGGCATTTTATTATAAGGCAGATGGTTGCCTGTAGGACATGAGTTTCGGCCTTAGATCTGCTGTTCCCATTCTGCTGTGCCCGTGCTTGAATAAATCCCAACCATCCAACTTATCGTTGGAATTTATTCAGGTACAGGACACAGCAGAATAGGAACAGCTGATCTGCTCCCATGAGTTTCGATGTAGAAATCTGCTTGAGAGCAAGCATGGTCAACTAGATTTGATGTTTTGGAAGTTATCGGAAATTGTATCGGAGAGTTGATGGTGACAGTTTGGATGGTGTGTGTTTCCTCTTTATTACAGATACCTCCAGTTTAAGCCATTATTACCTCACAATGTGGTGTCTATTGAGAACCGACGGGCTTCCATTTGATGGGTGCTAATGAAATTTTCGTTAGTTCCTATAACTATTATGAACGTTATGCGATGATACAAAGAAACTGTTGGATGAGTTCCAGTGTCCTATTTGCTGTGAAGAATAGGAGATGTACTTTCAGATGAACTTCCATTGGACTCCATGAGATCATGGCTGTTTGTGACGGATGCTGAAGGGAAGCAGTGAAATAGGAGATGTACTTTCAGATGAACTTCCATTGGACTCTTTCCTTTTCACTTCGATTTTATTTGATTTAAGTTTCAAATTCCAATTACTTTTTACTTTAAAATGTATAAGAATTTTGTGGATCTATAAAGTGGATTCCTCAGAGAATTATCTTGTCATGATATATAATGTGTTGTAAAAAGAATAAACTGTTCCTGCAAAAGGTCGCCGAGCTAATTTAACAGCAATAGGAACTGCAAAGGTCGTGGAGCTAATTTAACAGCAATGGAGGTGACGATGATAGTTTGGATACTAAAGAAAGAACGCACACAGAATTTTTCCTCCTTTTTTTTTGTGAAATTAGACAAAATTTATAAACAACTTCTCTACCAAGTCTTTGTTTAGTTCGGCTTACGTCAGTAGAATTTTGTTTCTGTAGATATTTGCCGAGATTTTTTTTTTAAAAGTCAATTAACTGTTTGGCTGTTATTTAAAAAAGAGCTTTTTGGAAACAGTTTCATACAATAGACTGTTTGATAACATAAAAATAAAAAATACTTTTAATTTTAACTATATTTTATTTTGTAATAAAAATTATTTATAAATATAAATAATATTTAAAGTATATTAAATAATATGCAAAGCATAATATATTAATTATTATATAATTTTAAACCATATAAAATATAAATAAAAATATATCTAACCAAATTTTTTATAAGTATTATAACGTAAGCAAAATTAATATTAAAAATTAATATTAAAATATATAAAAAATTAAATAATATTATATAAATTTAAAAATAAATATCAAGTTGAGTAAACCTGAAGATGAGTTTGTGGGAATTGTAGAAATTATGTATAAAATATAAAAATAAAAGAGACTAAAAAATAGATGCATTAATAAATCTGAAAAATCTACATGAAAAAATAATCAATAAGGCTTTTTTTTCTATTAAAAAAATATTTTATTTTACAAGCAACCATCTATTAATTTTTTTTTTGACTTTTTGTTAGAAACCAATTTTTATATTATTTGACACACAAAAGGTAAAAGTGAAAATTGAGAAGTCAAAACCATATTTGAGCTTGTTTTCGTACTATCGCTTTGCTCTGTTTGGCAATTGTCACACATGGCAAAACAAAACCAGTCACTTTCACCAAACAGCCCACAGTCTCAGTCACCGCAAACTTAATTAAGCCAAAATCCTTAAAAGGACACAAGTTCTGAGAAACTAAGCTTTATTGAAGCAAACCTGTTATGTCTATCTGGAACTTACATATAACCCACATGTGTGTTCTGCCAAGTTTGGAGCTTTCACTCACAGACGCATAATTCTGACAAAAGACGAAAATTTGGAAGTTACCCATTGAAACTCGTTTGTGGAAGATGCAGCTTTCACTGCCAATTTTGCAATTTGACGACTTCCGAAGGAATTTTGACTACTAGGGTTTTGGTTCATCTTCTTGGGCTATAAATATCCGTCCGTTCTTGCTCTTGTTTATTGCCCGTGAATTGACTGTAGCAAGATGCATTAGCTTTCATCTCCATATATTCTCAACATACGCAGTTGCCCGTCAGCGAACTAAGCGTAAAGAAGACATGGGTCGTTCTCGTGGGAACTTCCACTCTGCTGATGAAGACCCCACACAGAGGTTTGTTCCTCAATTTAGTTATTTGAGCTGTTTTAATGTTTAAACATGCTTCTTGTTTAATCGTTTTTGCTTATGTGCGGTTCTTTAAATGTTCACAGTTTTTTTTTTCCCTCTATTCCATGAAATGGGAAATTGGAAAGGTTGTGATTTGTAGTTCAATTATGAAAGATTCGGAGATTGTGAGATGCATTTTAGGAATTGAAGCTTTCTTAACATGTATCCAACCAAAAAAAAAAAAAGGAGAGAACAAGCCTGCTAAACGCTTCCGTTATTTCAGTGACCTTCCTTTTAAACAATCGGCCCTCTGTGTTTATATTTATTCTTTACCTCCGTATTTTTACTTTTTCAATTGAAACTGTTTCTTTCAGTTCACTTTCATTAACTTCTTTTGGCAATTCAGGTCAAGAAGGAAGAAGCATGCTAGCAGCGGTGAAAATTTAGAGTCTTCATCTTCGGGTACTTTTTTCCGCTTCGGCAAAGATTGTGAGAAAGGAAACTTCAATTGAGTATTTAACTTCAGAAAATGTTGTATTCTATGAGGTTTAAATTTAAGATTATAGTTCTATCTTATCTAGGAGCCTCTGTTTAGAGTTCTGTTTAGTGGAGTCCATCAGAATATATAAATCTGATTGGTAAATTTAAGTAAAGGCTTAAGAAAATTGTAATTGTGTAAAGGTGAAGATAATCTTAGGTTTCCATTCGAGGTTTACTATTTTCTGTTATCAAAATTTTCTTCTCTGTTCTCCCCTTAAATGTTTCCTTTTCCTAATCAGGTCAAGGAACAAGTGATGGTAAGAGGGCTTTATACCATTGCAACTATTGCAACAAAGATATAACAGGAAAGATCCGCATCAAATGTGCTGTATGCCCTGATTTTGATCTATGCATAGAATGCTTCAGTGTTGGGGCTGAAGTGACCCCTCATAAATGCAATCACTTTTACAGGGTTATGGTTAGTCTCTTTTCTTGCTCCTAACTTGTTTAGTTCAGAACTTCTGCGTCTATAATGTATGGAAATTTGTTCTTCATTTTTGCAGGATAATTTATCCTTCCCTCTTATCTGCCCTGACTGGAATGCAGATGATGAGATACTACTCTTAGAGGTGATTTTATTTCTGTTTTTCTTAAAGATGGTTCATTCGATGGAAGTTTTTCTGTGAGAAGTATATAACATATTTGTTTCCTCTGATTTATGTAACTTTGGTTCTAGGGCATTGAAATGTATGGCTTGGGAAACTGGGCGGAAGTTGCTGAGCATGTGGGGACAAAGAGCAAAGAGTTGTGCATTGAACACTATACAAATGTTTATTTGAATTCTCCAAACTTCCCTCTGCCAGTATGATATTGTGTCTTGTTCAGAAAGTAAAATTTTACCTTAAAATGTGTTCGAAACATTGTGTTGTTGATTTTTCTTTTCTGTAGGACTTGTCTCATGTTGTTGGAAAAAACAAAAATGAGCTTCTTGCCATGGCCAAGGGGCATGCAGAGGACAAAAAAGGTACATTATGACACTTATTATTCTCCCTTTCTCTTTCTTGGTCTCGACTTTCAATTCTCCACTGAGTGATTGGAATGCCTATAAACTTTCCCCGCAATACGGTAATGGATTCAGTTCACTATTACCTCGTATTAAAAAAGAAATTGTTGACTTATGAAGCAAACCTGCAAATATCCTGATTTGGCTGCATTTTATGTTAATTGTTATCTTAATTCTCTACTTCATGAATTTTCTTGTTAAAATTGTTCATGACTTGTAGGGTCTTCATCACTTGGGGAGCATGCAGTGAAGGAGGAATCTCCATTTTCTCCTTCAAGGATTAAGTATGGGTGTCATTGTTTCTTATATGTGCATTATTTACATAGCTTATATACCTTCTAATGCTAGATTTATTTTCAATGGATACAGAGTTGAAGAAATGCCTAAAGGTGGTCCCCCTAATCGTTTACCATCTGCAGGTGTGTTGGCTTATCATTGCAAATAGCTGCAGATGTTTTGTTCCAATTTATAATCTTGTTTATGTACTAGTTGTTCTGCCTAGGTTTATCTTTCCAGCTTTTGATGCAGTTATGAAGACATTGGATGGATCGAGTTAAAGTTAATTTATGATGCACAATGTTATGATCTCGTTGAACAATATGTAGCACCTCTATTGGTGTAGTATAGCTAAAATGGAATGCACAATGGCATTTATGATGTTATGTGTAGGAGATGTCTGAAGATGTATCAATCACCTATGACATTGTGCTTCATTTGTAATGCTATAGACTGAACTGGATTTATCTTAGCCATTGTCATTTGTTAACTTGCATACTTCTAGGTTATAAGTCAAGTTTGTAACATATACAAGTCTGCATATATGATGTCAGCTGCTTGTAGCAATTTCTCTCCAGTTCTGATGAAAGCATTAATTTTGAGTCGATCATTTTTATCAACACAGCTGACACTCAGACCGAAAAGGATCCTAAAGTGGAAAAACCATTGTCTTCTGTAAATGAGGTCCCATCTCTAATTGGGAGTGGTTATAACCCAAAAAGGCAGGAATTTGATCCTGAATATGACAATGATGCTGAGCAATTGCTGGCTGAGATGGAATTTAAAGATGCAGACACTGAAGAAGAGCGAGAGCTCAAATTGCGTGTGCTCCGAATCTATTCAAAGAGGTTATTCCATAACTTAATTATGAATTTGCCGTAAAAATGATAATTGATAAACCAATATTTTTGTGGTGAAATTAATAACTTGCTTTTGTATCTGCATAATGTTGCGTTATTGATATTTGCTTTTCATTTATGTTGATTGATTTTGACAGTTGACAGCTTTACTAACAGGTTGATTGCGTGTAAATCTAAACTATTTTGCTTATATGATTTGGCATTTGCAGGCTTGATGAGAGGCAGCGTAGGAAGAATTTCATATTAGAAAGAAATTTGCTTCATCCAAATCCTTTTGAGAAGGACTTGTCTGCCGAAGAGAGGGAATTATGTCGGCGCTATGATGTCTTCATGCGATATCTTTCCAAAGAAGAGCATGAAGATCTTCTTCAGACTGTTATCACTGAGCGCCGAATGCTGAAAAGACTTCAGGAACTTAAGGTATATGATTCATCCCCGAGACTGCATCTATACTTACTGGTATATGATCCTCTTCTTTGGAGTTATTGGGCCTTATAAAACGTCTTTGTTAACAGAACATAAATTTTGTGGCATACTGTCTTTGTTCTGCATTTGTCTATTAAAATAAGGTGTGACAGGCATAAAAAGGAAGTACTTCCACAATCGTGATGATCCAAACTCATATGTGGCCTTATAAATCTAGAATTCATGTTCCACAAGAAAATGTCTGACCGATTGTCATAACTGTGATAACACTGCAGGAAGCTCAAGCTGCAGGTTGTCGTTCATCAGCTGAGGCAGATAGATACCTGGACCATAAAAGGAAAAGAGAAACTGAAGAAAATTCCAGGAGAATAAAAGAAGGTGCTCAACCTGGTCCAAGCAATCAAGGAAATGCATTCTTGGCTTCAGAGTCTGCTGGAAGGGATTCAAATTCAAGACCTGGGCAGGTCTCTTCAAGCAATTCCAATGATTTGGACATTACCCAATTTTCTCAGATGCAATTACTGTCTGAAACTGTAAGTGGTAGATTCTTATTCTGTGATTTATGTGTACATATGTGGATGATTGTTTATTAGCTATAGATGTATTTTTCCTAGACTGCTGTTTGTATTGGCAGTTAAAATGATTAATTACACTTCTCGAGTACATACATTGTTTAGATTCCTTAGTTGCAGTTTTATGCTTCACTTCATATATTTTTTAGACCTGATTATTTCTATGTCGTGGCAGGAAAAACGCCTATGCTCTGAGATCAAGCTTTCTCCACCTCTCTATCTTAAAATGCAAGAGGTGATGACGAAAGAAATCTTCAATGGCAACGTTGCGAAGAAATCCGATGCATATCCCTTATTCAAGATTGAACCCATCAAAGTTGATAGAGTTTATGACATGCTTGTGAAGAAAGGGATTGCTCCACCATGAAACTGCTGCATCCTTGGTCTCAGTCAAACTGTAGAAGTTTTCTTCATTCTATTCATTTTGCTTCAGAGGAACGAACACTTGGCTTTACTTTAGCTTTACCTCACACATGAAGCATCAATCTTACCAACACAAAGACTTGCATTTATGGAGGAAAGAAATTAACCAGTTACAAATTTACAGAAGTGCATACTTGCTCTCTGTAGTCCAAGCCAGAACCAACTGTCTTTCAGTATTTATCATTTCTTTTGGTACATTAGAAAGAGTTTCTAATCTGATATAGGAAAATGCTTCATCTTCCATTGAATTGTAAACTATGGTGATTCCTGTTAGTATCAGGAGTATGTTGTTTGTTTCTAGGTAGTGATCAAAATGTTATGCAGAAAAATTATTATTTGCCGAGAAATATTTATTGATTTAGTTATAAATATTTATTGGTGATCTAAATATTCATTTTCAATTTAGTTTTGCTTTTTGTCGAGATACTGATCAGTTGTAAATAGATTATATTGAGATATAGATAAGATGTAAATAGATTAGATTGGATAAGTTTGAAATCCCTTAAATTAAGGGATTCCATTAGATAGCTTTACATAACCTTACAAATTTAATTGCCCATTTTCTCTCTTGTAATGTCCTATATAATATTGTATACTTCCAATTCAATATATCATAATATATGAAAATTCTTTCCCACATGGTACGAGAGCCATAGGATTTCTTTTTTCTGGGATTTGTTCTCTGGGAGGCCTTCATTATTGCATTGCCGAAACCTTTTCTTCTCTTGTGTGTTCCAACCTTCATCGCTGCATTCCTCCTTTTGTGATTCCCATTCGGGTAGCCTTAATTGCTGCAGTATCATCTTCTTCATTATGTCAACCCTCAAAACTTCTGTCTTTACCAAATCGAATCCTTTATAAGAATTTAGTACCATTCAGAAAATTGGAGATTTATAAAATATTCGAACTTCTTATAGGCCTAATGGGAAGAACTATCTTAAATGATCTCAATTTGTCCGCACATACCTCAAGGGCAAAGGGAGGCTTAGTCATCTTCTTGGAATAGGACTGACTAAGGATAGCCCAATGTTTGAAGCATGAGACGAGGAGGATTCCATGATAATGTCCTAGCTGTGTGATTCTATGGATCTTATGATTAGTGCCACATGCATGTTTTTTGTCATTGCAAAGGAGATTTGGGATTACATTCGTTGCACATACTCGAAGGCTTGTAATGCTGCTTAAATGTACGAGATCAAGGTCAAAACTACAGCTGCTAAACAAGGAGACAAATTTGTCACATAATATGCAAACTTGCTATAGAATTTGTGGCAAGAACTTGAGCATTATCGAGTTTTCAAGAAGAAATTCCTTAGGGATGCTGTCATCTTGAAGAACTTCATTGAAAAAGACCGTGTCTATGATTTTTTGGTTGGATTGAATGCTGAATTTGATCAGGTCAATATCCAAATCCTTGGAAAAAAGGGCACTCCATCTTTAGAAGAGACAATCTCATTGATTCGAGGGAGTATTATGCTTGAACCATAAACCATGGACGGGTCAGCCCTAATAGCAAAAATTGATCATCAAGACAAAGTAAATAGTGATCTATATAAACATTCTAGTAGAGAAAACCTGGGGAAGGAGAATAAGAACAACCTTTGGTGTACCTACTGCAAGAAACCAAGGCACACAAAGGAAACATGTTGGAAACTATATGGTAAACTACCAAGCCGAGAATGGGGAAATCGTGGGGGACAATAGAGGTCCCAAGCACATATGATAGAACAACCTCAAGCTGAGGAAAATTCAACAACAGGAGTATTAAATAGTGAAGAAATTGAGAAGCTGAGAAGCTTGTTATGGACTATTGAAAAACCTTCTAAGACTTGTTCTTTGGCTCTTTCAAGTAGACCTTTACTTCCTTTTGCATGAATGCCTAAGAAAATCTTGAATAATAGACTCGAGTGCCATAGACTATATGACACCCACATCTCAACTCTTCCACATATATACCCCATGCCCAAGTAACAAAAAGATTGCAGTGGCCAATGACTCTCTAGTTACTATTACAGGGTTTGGAGATATACACATCACACCTACCCTTATTCTTAAAATGGTTTTCTATATACCAAAATTGTCAGCTAGCCTTGTTTCTATTTAAAAACTTAACCATGATCTTAAATGTTATACTACTTTTTTTTCCTTCTCATTGTGTTTTTCAGGATCCGGTCTCGGGGAGAAGGATTGAACTTGTTAAAGAAAGGAGTGGCCTTTACCTACTTGAATTGCCTCAAAGAGTTACGAACAACCTGTCTTTGTCATTTCTCAGTTCCTCAATTAAAGATACCATTCGGCTATATCATCTACGCCTAGGTCATCCATCTTTTAAAGTTTTAAAGGTCATGTTTCCTCATTTGTTTCAAGGATTAGATAT